>OX465295.1:177471399-178071399 GCA_949987735.1 Leucophora obtusa | reverse complement strand
ATTAACTTGAATGAACTCCTTGACCAAAAGTTGAATTAACAGAATTGAATGAATTCCTTGACCAAAAGTTGAATTAACTCGAATTGAATGAATTCCTTGACCAAAAGTTGAATTAACTAGAACTGAATGAATTCCTTGTTGAATGAATTCATAAAATTTTATGAAGGCATTAGAAAAAAATGAATGAATTCCTTTAATATAAATCGAATGAAAAAAAAGGAATTCATTCAATTCCTTAAGTTTGGTCAGGGAATTCATTCCCAAAATATAAATTCAGTTCAAAAAAAGGGAATTAGGGAATTAATTCTTCGAAGCTCTGTCTGTAGCTATTAGCCAAAAATCTAGCGATTTTTTATCAGCCGTAATATAATTTTTAAAAATCAGTTTTATGTTGAAAAATATTATAAAATTCGCATATTGATATTATTTTATTATAAAAAAACAACTTCTTAAACGATTTTAATAAAAAAAGTTTCTAAAAAAATACACATTTCTATAAAATATGGGTAGGTAGTTTTTCACTGTAGAATGCACTCTTTTGAATATTTTCAATACTAATATTAATTCAATGAAAATCGCGATTCATTATTTGCAGCTTAATCGTAAAATTTTTTATTATTTACAAGTTTATAACACTTCTTATGAACATATTAAAAAAAATTTTGAGTAAAAACGCCTTTATGTACCATTTTTCAACAATCTAGCAATAAAATCGTTGAATTCTTGCACTGTTTATAAATCTAGTGATTTTCTAGCGATTTTTGGGTCTGATCTAGCCATTTATTTTGAAAATTTGTTGGCAACACTGTACACGAATGTCAACACGACACATTAATATACACGAATGAACATTCGTAAAAAAATGGGCAGTTTTTCACGTGTTTTTTCGTGTATTCTCCGCTATAGTCTATGAAAGCAGAGCTTTGAAGAATTAATTCTTTTTTGCATAAATTCACTACCAATCGAATTCAATTTTCTTTAGAATTGAATGAATTCCTATTCTTAAGTAATTCACTGAATTCGTTAAACTGAACGCGATCATCAAACAATAAATTCAAAGAATTAATTCCATTGCAATAGTTCTCTTTATTAAATCAAATGAACTGGTGAACGCGTTCAAGTTTATAAATCGAACGGAAAAAAAAGTGAATTAATTCCTTACTGAATTAATTCACCACAGAATTCATTTTCGTTCAGTGAATTAAAAAAAAAAAATAAAATTTCCTTCAATGATTTAAAAAAAATTAAATTACGTTCAGTGAATTAAAAAAGAAAAAATTACGTTCAGTGAATTAAAAAAGAAAAAAATACGTTCACTGAATTGAAAATATAATTGAAAAACAAAAATTACGTATGCTGAATTAAAAGCCTGTTTTCTGCCGTTCAGTAGAAGAAAACATTGTATTGTAAAAACGTATAAATGAAATACGTCATAGTGAAGCATCTACATTTTACTGGAAAGCATAAGTTTGAAAAATCAATAGTTATATTTTTTTCAAGTTCATCTATAGCACCGTAAGTTGTTTTTCACGTAGAAAAATTTCACTCGACCTTTGAATGCCTTAAATTGCAATTTAATTTAAACAAAAAAAAATTTTTTTTAATTTTATAACAAACCCAACAAACAAATCGTTCCGTTTACGTATCGTTTTCGGTCCGTCATAAACGGAATCCAACTCCGTTCACGTACCGTTTTCCGGATCCATATACGGACCAGATAACGGATTTTAAGGAACATCGAAACTGATTCGAATCCGTTGAAAGTCCGTGAATGACGGACCGTTTTGTCGTGTAAAAAACTGACAAGTCCGTTGAAAGTCCGTCATTGCCGGACCGTTTACGGACCGTTGTGTCGTGTAAAAAACGGACAAGTCCGTTGAAAGTCCGTCAATGACGAACCATTTACGGACCATTATGTCGTGTATAACCGGAGTGACTCCGGACCAAAAACGGACTTGTCTATCTATCTAAATTGACTAATTTTGAGTAAATTTTTTTTTTTGATATTTAATAGATTTATTTGTAACGATATTATTTACATTTACACTATATTTAGTACCTCAGTTTACCTCTTTATCTAGCGCATCAATTCACGCCAGTCACCCATAATAGAATCGATCATCTACATGCAAAAGAAAAAATAAATTAGTTATGGTTTAATTGATTGTATTTACGATGGCGTTTTACTCGAAACAACAACAATTTACACACAATTTGGAAAAAATTGCGTAGCCGCGTTAACGTACGTGGAACAGAGCTTTTGTTATAAAAACAAAGGATCTTACATAAAACACAAAACATTGTAAAACACGCACTAAATTTTATTAATCTTACCATCTAATATATGTATGCGACTTGATGATGTGTTAATTGTGTTGTGTTGGATATATTCTAGCTACCGCCTGTTATGTGCCCCCAATGGCACTGTAGTAGTGTTGCCAGCTAGCTCGCGTCGCGTCCACCTAGGGTCGAGTTCCAACCCACCACTACAGCCCAGGGACACAAACAATTAAAAATTCAAAAAAAACCAAAAAAAAACTAAAAAAAAACTACCACAAATCGGAACATCCAAGAGGGAGGACGAGGTGTTAAAATCCCCCACAAATGCCCACCCAACCATGGTCATCAATTAGGTCCCATACAATTTCATGATGACCCCAAATCCCCACACACACACTTACCCTACTTACCTCACACCGTTAACTTCCTCTTGGATGTTCCGGTACTAGTAAGTACACACAAGTATCTCAGAGTACTTTCAAACTCTACACACAAGCTGGCTTACTTTACTAAGGCTATGGCCGCATTGTAATGGCCCACAAGCCAATATACTTCGTAAGTACACACAAGTATAGTGGCATGTAAGTGACTAAAAGTGACATTTGATCTATGGCATCATTGCAAGATCCGATGGCATGTCAGCGATATCATGATATTGCAATAAAATTGAAATTGAGTGTCTTCACTTGAGATGAGAGCATTTTGACAATTGCTTGCTATCATTTTATTGCATGTCAAGACACTAGGTTAGTAATAATTTTTAAGATGTCTTGTAACTTCGTTGGTTTTTCAGAGTGGTGAAGAGCGAAATCTCGGGGTTTCGACGAAAGTGTAAACCCAACCTAAACGCATTTTTAAGTAATGGCTAATTTTTATTCATATGACCCATTATAATTTTTTCTGGTTGGATCAGTGGTTGCCATATCAACCTCATAGTTTGCTAGACCATACAAGTGTGCAAAAATATGGCAGAAATGTCATCGTTCTTTTCGAAGTTTCTACCAACGGCAAAAACCACATGTCTTCTCGTTCGCAATAGATTATTTGAAAATTTACGCTTAAATATGATGAAAAGTGTTGTGAAAGTGTGCAAAAGTGATATTTAAATAACGCAGTGATATTTTTCAATTAAAGATCAGCGCAGAATCGTGGCATAAAGTGCATACAATCACTAAATATTTTTCTGACAAAGGGAAGAAAAGATTTCTTTTTCCTACCACAATTCATTTCAATCGTTTCTTTTTTGACATTCTTCGATTTGTCAAATTACGTATTTGCTTTTCATTCGTTCGTACATTTAGCTACCCCTCCGGTGGATTAGTTGAACATCAAACCATTGTTTTGATTTCGAATTATAAAACGTAGGGGAAAACTGCAGAAGTTAAAAAAAAAACAGAAAATTGTGTTAAAAAGCAACACGTAATAAAAAATATCGTGGTAAGATTAAAAAAAAGAAATATAAATTATAAAACTGTGCTAAAAACAACTTTGTGTAGCTGTTTTCGATACAAAAATTAATTTCGATTGTCCTTATTTTAAACTGTCGGTGAGTACCATCTTAAATGTTGTTTTAAAGAGAAAAATTTATTAATCTCAACATGTTTCTATTCTCTTCATTTTTATATTGCGAATGATGAAAAGTTTATATTTTATTACATTATCATTTCATAAAATGTATAGATATTTGAATGTCCAATTTGGAATTTATTTTTTTTCGGAATTTCCCCTTTAGCGTTTTTAATTTACCATCAGCTGTTGTTCAGTGTTGTTACGTCTAATTTATGCACTTGGTTGCAATAGGTCAGTTCGAGGAACAAGTTGAGTTTAGAGTAGTGTTTCCAATTATTCGACATAGGCGGTTAACCGGCTAGTGCTATAACTGTATTTGTGTGACTCTCTATCAGTGTTATCAAGAACGATTTTGACTGTTTTTCAACGTATTCCGGCTTTTTACTGTCAAAATTGTTCGAGATATCATTGATAGGAATGCCACGCAAACACAGCTATTATTCGAAAAATCACTGAAATTGATAACTCGGTTATTAGGGTCGGTTAATCGAGAAAATTGACGATTAATCAATTATTCGTACAATGTAAAATTAATAGTGGGATTCATATAAACTCGTATTCTACTCGTAAACGATGTAAACCAGGTATGTTTATGAGTTTAATGTCAAATTCCATACATAAAAAATATGGTTTTTATTTATACAAGGTTTACAAAGAATTTACGAGTTTATATGAAAACCCCTAATGTATTTCCTTAATTTTTTATCAATGAAATCACAAAGATCTGTCTCTTTTTGTTAAATATCAACATGACATATGAACTCGATGTGTTTAAAAAGTTTTAATATTCTAGGGTTGAAAAATTACGAAATCTGAAATTTTTTAAATTGAAACATTTCTTATGCTAATGGAAAAAGGTTTGTAACAATGTTGCTAAAAATTAGTTAAAAACAGCAGAAAAAACTGTTGAAACTAACAGATTATTATTGCCAAATATTAGTAAGTTAAGAACAGCAAACCTACATAAAACTGGTACATATCGATAACATAATGTATGTTTTACTTCTTTCAAATTTTGAAAAACTTTAAATACAACATATCTGGGTGCAATTTTTAGTTACACCCCCAGTAATTAAATATCACATTAGTGGTATTCATCTAGTTGGATTTATGCCCTCCTAATCCGTGTATTTTTGTAATCGCGTATATTTATAACTTTACCTGTTTATTTGAATGAACGCACCTTTTAAATCTATTCTCATTTCAATTTTGCATTTAACCAATTTTTCAGAAATTAAACAAAGAATTTTTTAAATTTGTATTATTTAAAAACAAATAAAACAGAAAATAAAAAACAACACACAAAAAAATTCAAAATAATTTATTTTTTGACAATATTCAAATGTACCCTGCAGACATTTCAATACGAAAATGTTTCGCAATCGTATCGCCCGGAAGAAAAACTTTATTGCGGCAATAATCATATTCTTATTGCGGAAGATCCCCCTTTCGGGAGTAAATGTCCTCTCTATTGCGATACTCCCAAGCAATACGAAAGCGATATTTCTGAATGATAAATCGGCGATATCGCTAATTTATCGCCTGGAAATAAAAAGGTGATATCGCTAAATTAACTCCCCAGGTGGAAAAATACGATCGTGAAAACGTTTTATAAACATTTTAAAAGGTGGTACAAACGTTTTCAAAATATATCGATTTACAAGTTTAAAGCGTTTTGACAACGCCCCAAATGATAACCATGATTTACGTTGTGAGGGTGGTATTTTATAACGTTTTCAAACCGTTGCAGAAAAAAAAACTTTAAAATGCTTTTTCAACCAAAAACTAGCGTATGTAGAACATTCTGGTTTACAATTTCAGAGCGTTGTGAAAACGACCCAAATGATAACCATGATTTACGGTCTCATGGTGGTATTTTATATCGTTTTCAAACCGTTCCAAAAACAAATTTCAAAGTACTTTCTCGACAGTCTATAAACGTTATTACAACATACCAATTTTAACGCTGTCAAATCGTTAGAAAATAAACAAATGAAGTACTTTGCCATCGTTTTAAATACAAATATGGGAATAATTTTTTAAAACATTTTTATATATTAACATTTTTTAATAAATTTTATTTTATTAAATTTGAATTAAAATTTATTGTAAAGTTATGAAAAATACATTTAAATTGATAAACTTAAACATAAAAAGTATTTTATTCAGAATTTTGAATTATTTAAAATATTATACAGAAAAAAAATGCTTGTACTGTTGGGTTATTCACGACTAAAATTTTGTCGTATTAACAAGCAAATCGGTTGTATTTAGAAACAATATTTATACCAATTGAAATTCCGGAAACTACGTAGAAAATTAAACATTTCAAAATGATATTGAAAAAATTATCAATTAATATATTTTTTTAATTCACTTCATCTCACCCTGACAACGTATGCCTACTCAGTAATGAAAATATTCTAGTAATTAAAGAAATTTTTAGCATCAAACATTGTAAACACAATTGTGATAATGTTTTTAAGTATCCACTTTCATCAAATGAAATTGGATTGTATAACGTAAAAAAATTTAATGAAAATTATGCTGATATTAGTATACAATTAGTGCAAGTTAAGTGTATTCTTACAAATTTTCATAATGAGACAATTGCTATAACTCTTTTACATAAATAATGATTGCTATAACTCTTTTTACATAAATAATAAAATATAATTAAAATTATATATGTATGTATATATATATAAAAAAACTTTTTTTTATCATTTTGATCAAACACTTTAAAAAGAGAACTCTGACATTGGAATGCACTTTTTCGAACATTTTGAAGGCGCTTTAAATCAATGTTTTTACAGTATTTTTTAAATAATCGGTTATATATTCTTTAAAAGAAGTACTGCTAAAGTACTTTTTGCAAACGTTAGAAAAACGCTTTAAAGCAATGTTTTAACCGTGTTTTTATTTCACAAACGGTTGTAAATTTTGTATGAAAAGCGCTCATAAAATACTGTTTGTGAACGTTCGAAAAGCAATCCAAAATAATGTTTTTCAACGCTGTGAAAACGCTTTTTTTTTGTACCATTGACAACAAACGCTTTCACAGCGCTTTGTTTTTTGTACCGTCTTCAATTTCCACCTGGGTCCTCGAAACAAACTAAACGATTTATATTTTTCATTATTAAATTTAACTCTGAAAAAGAATATCTGCATACATAATCCATTGTCCAAAACATTATCTTGTTGCCATCATACCCGGTTTTTTCTGCGCATCTAAATCCTCATTTTTCAACGAATTTGTTTCCCATATTTCTTATAGTGTATTTAGACTTGGCGAAAACTAGTAGTTTTTGGGCATTTTTAGCTTTTGAGCCGAAAACTACAAAATTAATTTAGTTTTTCATACAATTTTCATACAAACTGAAAACCAGATTCCACCTGGTTTTTGCCAAAAACCAAATAAAAATATCTGAAATGTGCATTCTTGATACACCATGTATTGTTTATAATTAATTTTCGATAAACCTTGTTGCAACGAATATAGAAGTAAAACAACCCAGGTGGAAAAATACGATCGCAAAAACGTTTTAAAAGCATTTTAAAAGTTGGTACAAACGTTTTCAGAATATATCGATTTACAAGTTTAAAGCGTTTTGACAACGCCCCAAATGATAACCATGATTTACGGTGTGAGGGTGGTATTTTATAACGTTTTCAAAGCGTTGCAGAAAAAAAACTTTAAAATGCTTTTTCAACCGTCAAACTAGCGTATGTAGAACATTCTGGTTTACAATTTCAGAGCATCGTGAAAACGACCCAAATGATAACCATGATTTACAGTCTCAGGGTGGTATTTTATATCGTTGTCAAACCGTTCCAAAAACAAATTTCAAAGTACTATCCCGACGGTCTATAAACGTTATTACAACATACCAATTTTAACGCTGTCAAATCGTTAGAAAATAAACAAATGAAGTACTTTGCCATCGTTTTAAATACAAATATTGGAATCATTTTTTAAAACATTTTTATATATTAACATTTTTTAATAAATTATATTTTATTAAATTTGAATTAAAATTAATTGTAAAGTTCTTAAAAATACACTTAATATAAATTGATAAACTTAAACATAAAAAGTATTTTATTCAGGATTTTGAATTATTTAAAATATTACACAGAAAAAAATGCTTGTATTGTTGGGTTATTCTCGACTAAAATTTTATCATATTAACAAACAAATCGGTTGTATGTAGATGCATTTAACTTTTGAAATCTCAATTTATAAATACAATGAAATGGTATTAATAAATTGTACTATATTGTAAAATAATATTTATACCAAATTGCGGAAACTACTAGAAAATTAAACATCCCAGCAAACAAAGATGATCATTAATGACTCAGAAATGAGCTCCAAAAACATAAACATTTTTTCACTTTTTCCTATGAAAGTGGTCCGTCCAAAAGAGCCCCCTGTGTAATCAGAAATGACTCAGAAAAAAGAATGTATAAAATCGAAATTTTCCTCATAAATTTAAATAATTTTGGAATCTTTTTTGAGTCTGAAAAATGAACCCTCATTTTGGGACAGCTTTTTAGATTGTAGAGACAACTTTTTGGATTGTTTTTTGAGGGTTCATATTTTCTGCCAAAAAAAGAGTGTTTTCAAAAAAACAATAATCATTTCTATGAGCTATTTAAGAATCTTATATATGAGCGCTCCGAATTTCCTGGCTGGGATTTAAAATTATCAATTAAATTGTTAATTTTTTTTTAAATTCACTTCATCTCACCCTGAAAACGTATGCCTACTCAGTAATGGAAATATTCTAGTAATTAAAGAAAATTTTAGCATCAAACATTCTAAACACAATTGTTATAAATGGCCAAATTTATAATGAAACAACTGATGTTTTTAAGTATCCACTTTCATCAAAAAAAATTGGATTGTATAATGTAAAAAAAATTAATGAAACTTATGCTAATATTAGTATAAAATTAGTGCAAGTTAAGTGTATTCTTACAAATTTTCATAATGAGACAATTGCTATAACTCTTTTACATAATTAATGATTGCTATAACTCTTTTTACATAAATAATAAAATATAATTAAAATTATATATATGTGACCTTCTCCGAGAAAAGGGACCTAGGTTTTTGACACACTAGGTCCCTTTTCTCGGAGAAGGTCACATATATAAAAAAACTTTATCATTTTGATCAAACACTTTAAAAGGGGACTCTGACATTGGAATGCACTTTTTCGAAAATTTTTAAGGCGCAAATCAATGTTTTGACAGTGTTTTTTAAATAATCGGTTATATATTCTTTAAAAGTACTGCTAAAGTACTTTTTACAAACGTTAGAAAAACGCTTTAAAGCAATGTTTTAACAGTGTTTTTATTTCACAAACGGTTGTAAATTTTGTATGAAAAGCGCTCCTGAAATACTGTTTGTGAACGTTCGAAAAGCAATCCAAAATAATGTTTTTCAACGCTGTGAAAACGTTTTTTTTTGTACCATTGACAACAAACGCTTTCACAGCGCTTTGTTTTTTGTACCGTATTAAATTTCCACCTGGGAAGTGTCAAGAAAATATTTTTTTAATTTTTTAAAAATCTTTCTGTTCTAATTTGCAATTGTGTGTTGTTATTCTTTTTTAAATGTATTAATAATTTTTATACATTAATTTGATAATAAAAAAGGAAAGAAAAGTGTGTAATAAAAAAGTGTTGTGACAAAGAAAAACTAATGGCCTAATTTTGTAAATCACCTGCGTTCATCACATCACCTACACTTCACTTCCCTCACCCAACGCGGGGAATAAAAAATGTTATTTTATAAATCACTACGTATTCGTGATTGATTTTTACGTTATCACTTGAATTGTCAAATACATACATTTAAGAGTTGCCAACTTTCTGCAAAAATAGATTAATTTTAACCGTTTTATGTTGGAATTCATATAATTTATTATTGGTATCCCTTAAAATAGAATAAAAATCTAAACAAAAAAGAAAAATGTGCAAAATATCTTAAAAAAATGGTAGAAAAAATTAATCAAAAATTCAATCAGCGATTAACAAACCAATTTAATGATGCAAAAAATTTCCATTTTCCAAATATTTTTTTTCCCGATTGTTTTTGTTTTTTTTTTGCAAACTAAGCATCAAACTTTGGTGTATGAAATTGGTATTATTGTCCCTAGATTATGAATTTAAAAAAACCACACTTAAAAAATTGCAAAAAATAATTGCGGAACGCGAAAAAAAGGTTTATGGTACAAAAAATTAATTAAAAAACTTAATCAGCGATTTACATTCTGCAAACAAATATATTGCTGGAAGAATTTTCCTTCTTGAAAATTTTTTTTGCAAATTTTTTTCGCAAATTTTTTTCCCGGATTTTTTTCTTTTTTTGACACTAGCCGCCGAAGTTTGTTGTATGAAATGGGTATTATAGTCCCTAGATTATAAATTAAAAAAAACCGCAATTAAAAAATTTCAAAATAATAGCGGAAAGCGAAAAAAGACTATGGTACAAAAATTGTACTGAAAAACCTTATCAGCGATTTTCATTCTGCAAACAAATATACTGATGTAAGAATTTTCCTTTTTGCAAATTTTTTTCCGCGACTTTTTTTCCGATTTTTTTTGCAAATATGCACCAAACTTTGTTATATGAAATGAGTATTTTAGTCTCTAGATTACATATTTAACAAAACCGCACCTAAAAAATAGCGAAATTTTGGCGGAACGCGAAAAAAGACTTTATGGTAAAAAATTTGCATTGAAAAACCTTATCAGCGATTTTCATTCTGCAAACAAATATACTGATGTAAGAATTTTCCTTTTTGCAAATTTTTTTCTGCGACTTTTTTTTCGCGATTTTTTTGCAATTATGCATCAAACTTTGTTGTATGAAATGGGTATTATAGTCTCTAGATTACATACCCAGGTGGAAAAATACGATCGTGAAAACGTTTTAAAAGCATTTTAAAAGGTGGTACAAACGTTTTCAGAATATATCGATTTACAAGTTTAAAGCGTTTTGACAACACCCCAAATGATAACCATGATTTACGGTGTGAGGGTGGTATTTTATAACGTTTTCAAAGCGTTGCAGAAAAAAAAAACTTTAAAATGCTTTTTCAACCGTCAAACTAGCGTATGTAGAACATTCTGGTTTACAATTTCAGAGCATTATGAAAACGGCCCAAATGATAACCATGATTTATGGTCTCAGGGTGGTATTTTATATCGTTGTCAAACGGTTCCAAAAACAAATTTCAAAGTACTATCTCGACGGTCAATAAACGTTATTGCATCATACCAATTTTAACGCTGTCATATCGTTAGAAAATAAACAAATGAAGTACTTTGCCATCGTTTTAAATACAAATATGGGAATAATTTTTTAAAACATCTTTATATATCGTCACCTAAAATGCAAAAGGGCGTAACAACAAAAAAATTTAAGCCGATTTTCTGATCGATTATGATGCACAAGACTAAATTACATTTCCCTACAAAATTTTAAACTTATATGTAGAAATAAGTCTATAGTCGTGTTTTAAACAAGAGAAGAAAATATAGAATATCTTTAATTCTACGTTTTTTTTTGGTTCTCGTAAAAAAATAAAAAGTGTTGTTACGCCCTTTTGCATTTTAGGTGACGATATTAACATTTTTTAATAAATTATATTTTTTTTAATTTATTGTAAAGTTATGAAAAATACACTTAAATTGATAAACTTAAACATAAAAAGTATTTTATTCAGGATTTTGAATTATTTAAAATATTACACAGAAAAAAATGCTTGTACTGTTGGGTTATTCTCGACTAAAATTGTATCATATTAACAAACAAATCGGTTGTTTTGAAATCTCAATTTATAAATACAATGAAATTGTATTTATAAGTTGTATTATATTGTAAACTAATATTTATACCAATTGAAATTGCGGAAACTACGTGGAAAATTAAACATTTCAAAATGATATTGAAAAAATTATCAATTAAATTGATGTGTGTGAAGATACATTCGAATTTAACTAGCAAAGACGCAAACCACATTATTTAGCCAAGATCCGTTTAAGGGTTAACAGAGTATAGGAAACAACAGAAAAACACTATTGTGGACATTTGGAGATAGATTGGTTCACCAAACCAAATAAAATATTTATCATCAAGGCTCTGACTTTCATATTCCACAGTGTCTTACTTCAAATAACTTCCAGAATTCCATAATTTTTGAAATTTAGATTCGAGTATATCTGGCCACTGTGGACATTTGGAGAAAGATGGGCCCACAGAACCAAATACATTATACTTCCACAAGGGTCTAGTTTTCATATTCTATAGTGGCTTAGCCCAAATGATTTTCAGAATTCGTCAATTTTTGATTTTTTATTATAAGTATGTGACGAAATCCTGTCGGGGATTTTTGGCCACTGTGGACATTTGGGGAAAGATGGGCCCACAGAACCAAATACATTATACTTCCACAAGGGTCTAGTTTTCATATTCTATAGTGGCTTAGCCCAAATGATTTTCAGAATTCGTCAATTTTTGATTTTTTATTACAAGTATGTGACGAAATCCTGTCGGGGATTTTTGGCCACTGTGGACATTTGGAGAAAGATGGGCCCTCAGAACCAAATACATTATACTTCCACAAGGGTCTAGTTTTCATATTCTATAGTGGCTTAGCCCAAATGATTTTCAGAATTCGTCAATTTTTGATTTTTTAGTATAAGTATGTGACGAAATCCTGTCGGGGATTTTTGGCCACTGTGGACATTTGGAGAAAGATGGGCCCACAGAACCAAATACATTATACTTCCACAAGGGTCTAGTTTTCATATTCTATAGTGGCTTAGCCCAAATGATTTTCAGAATTCGTCAATTTTTGATTTTTTATTATAAGTATGTGACGAAATCCTGTCGGGGATTTTTGGCCACTGTGGACATTTGGGGAAAGATGGGCCCACAGAACCAAATACATTATACTTCCACAAGGGTCTAGTTTTCATATTCTATAGTGGCTTAGCCCAAATGATTTTCAGAATTCGTCAATTTTTGATTTTTTATTATAAGTATATGATGAAATTCTGTCAAATATTTTGGCCACTGTGGACATTTGGAGAAAGATGGGCCTACAGAACCAAATACATTATACTTCCACAAGGGTCTAGTTTTCATATTCTATAGTGGCTTAGCCCAAATGATTTTCAGAATTCGTCAATTTTTGATTTTTTGTTATAAGTATATGATGAAATCCTGTCGAGTATTTTTGGCCACTGTGGACATTTGGAGAAAGATGGGCCCACAGAACCAAATACATTATACTTCCACAAGGGTCTAGTTTTCATATTCTATAGTGGCCTAGGCCAAATGATTTTCAGAGTTAGTCAATTTCTTTCTCCAAACGTCCACAGTGGCCAAAAATCCTCGACAGGATTTCATCACATACTTATAATAAAAAATCAAAAATTGACGAATTCTGAAAATCATTTGGGCTAAGCCACTATAGAATATGAAAACTAGACCCTTGTGGAAGTATAATGTATTTGGTTCTGTGGGCCCATCTTTCTCCAAATGTCCACAGTGGCCAAAAATCCCCGACAGGATTTCGTCACATACTTATAATAAAAAATCAAAAATTGACGAATTCTGAAAATCATTTGGGCTAAGCCACTATAGAATATGAAAACTAGACCCTTGTGGAAGTATAATGTATTTGGTTCTGTGGGCCCATCTTTCTCCAAATGTCCACAGTGGCCAAAAATACTCGACAGGATTTCATCATATACTTATAATAAAAAATCAAAAATTGACGAATTCTGAAAATCATTTGGGCTAAGCCACTATAGAATATGAAAACTAGACCCTTGTGGAAGTATAATGTATTTGGTTCTGTGGGCCCATCTTTCTCCAAATGTCCACAGTGGCCAAAAATCCCCGACAGGATTTCGTCACATACTTATAATAAAAAATCAAAAATTGACGAATTCTGAAAATCATTTGGGCTAAGCCACTATAGAATATGAAAACTAGACCCTTGTGGAAGTATAATGTATTTGGTTCTGTAGGCCCATCTTTCTCCAAATGTCCACAGTGGCCAAAATATTTGACAGGATTTCATCATATACTTATAATAAAAAATCAAAAATTGACGAATTCTGAAAATGATTTGGGCTAAGCCACTATACAATATGAAAACTAGACCCTTGTGGAAGTATAATGTATTTGGTTCTGTGGGCCCATCTTTCTCCAAATGTCCACAGTGGCCAAAAATCCCCGACAGGATTTCGTCACATACTTATAATAAAAAATCAAAAATTGACGAATTCTGAAAATCATTTGGGCTAAGCCACTATAGAATATGAAAACTAGACCCTTGTGGAAGTATAATGTATTTGGTTCTGTGGGCCCATCTTTCTCCAAATGTCCACAGTGGCCAAAAATCCCCGACAGGATTTCGTCACCTACTTATAATAAAAAATCAAAAATTGACGAATTCTGAAAATCATTTGGGCTAAGCCACTATAGAATATGAAAACTAGACCCTTGTGGAAGTATAATGTATTTGGTTCTGTGGGCCCATCTTTCTCCAAATGTCCACAGTGGCCAAAATATTTGACAGGATTTCATCATATACTTATAATAAAAAATCAAAAATTGACGAATTCTGAAAATGATTTGGGCTAAGCCACTATAGAATATGAAAACTAGACCCTTGTAGAAGTATAATGTATTTGGTTCTGTGGGCCCATCTTTCTCCAAATGTCCACAGTGGCCAAAAATCCCCGACAGGATTTCGTCACATACTTGTAATAAAAAATCAAAAATTGACGAATTCTGAAAATCATTTGGGCTAAGCCACTATAGAATATGAAAACTAGACCCTTGTGGAAGTATAATGTATTTGGTTCTGTGGGCCCATCTTTCCCCAAATGTCCACAGTGGCCAAAAATCCCCGACAGGATTTCGTCACATACTTATAATAAAAAATCAAAAATTGACGAATTCTGAAAATCATTTGGGCTAAGCCACTATAGAATATGAAAACTAGACCCTTGTGGAAGTATAATGTATTTGGTTCTGTGGGCCCATCTTTCTCCAAATGTCCACAGTGGCCAAAAATCCCCGACAGGATTTCGTCACATACTTGTAATAAAAAATCAAAAATTGACGAATTCTGAAAATCATTTGGGATAAGCCACTATAGAATATGAAAACTAGACCCTTGTGGAAGTATAATGTATTTGGTTCTGTGGGCCCATCTTTCCCCAAATGTCCACAGTGGCCAAAAATCCCCGACAGGATTTCGTCACATACTTATAATAAAAAATCAAAAATTGAAGAATTCTGAAAATCATTTGGGCTAAGCCACTATAGAATATGAAAACTAGACCCTTGTGGAAGTATAATGTATTTGGTTCTGTGGGCCCATCTTTCTCCAAATGTCCACAGTGGCCAAAAATCCCCGACAGGATTTCGTCACATACTTGTAATAAAAAATCAAAAATTGACGAATTCTGAAAATCATTTGGGCTAAGCCACTATAGAATATGAAAACTAGACCCTTGTGGAAGTATAATGTATTTGGTTCTGTGGGCCCATCTTTGCCCAAATGTCCACAGTGGCCAAAAATCCCCGACAGGATTTCGTCACATACTTATAATAAAAAATCAAAAATTGACGAATTCTGAAAATCATTTGGGCTAAGCCACTATAGAATATGAAAACTAGACCCTTGTGGAAGTATAATGTATTTGGTTCTGTGGGCCCATCTTTCTCCAAATGTCCACAGTGGCCAAAAATCCCCGACAGGATTTCGTCACAACTTATAATAAAAAATCAAAAATTGACGAATTCTTAAAATCATTTGGGCTAAGCCACTATAGAATATGAAAACTAGACCCTTGTGGAAGTATAATGTATTTGGTTCTGTGGGCCCATCTTTCTCCAAATGTCCACAGTGGCCAAAAATCCCCGACAGGATTTCGTCACATACTTGTAATATAAAATCAAAAATTGACGAATTCTGAAAATCATTTGGGCTAAGCCACTATAGAATATGAAAACTAGACCCTTGTGGAAGTATAATGTATTTGGTTCTGTGGGCCCATCTTTCTCCAAATGTCCACAGTGGCCAGATATACTCGAATCTTAATTTCAAAAATTATAGAATTCTGGAAGTTATTTGAAGTAAGACACTGTGGAATATGAAAGTCAGAGCCTTGATGATAAATATTTTATTTGGTTTGGTGAACCAATCTATCTCCAAATGTCCACAATAGTGTTTTTCTGTTGTTTCCTATACTCTGTTAACCCTTAAACGGATCTTGGCTAAATAATGTGGTTTGCGTCTTTGCTAGTTAAATTCGAATGTATCTTCACACACATATTAAATTGTTATTTTTTTTTAATTCACTTCATCTCACCCTGACAACGTGTGCCAATTCAGTAATGGAAATATTCTAGTAATTAAAGATTTTTTAACATCAAACATTGTAAACACAATTGTGATGATATCTTTTTAAATGGCCAAATTTATAATGAAACAACTGATGTTTTTAAATATCCACTTTCATCAAAAGAAATTGGATTGTATAATGTAAAAAAATTTAATGAAAATTATGCTGATATTAGTATACAATTAGTGCAAGTTAAGTGTATTCTTACAAATTTTCATAATGAGACAATTGCTATAACTATTTTACATAAATAATGATTGCTATAATGATCAAACACTTTAAAAAGGGGACTCTGACATTGTAATGCACTTTTTCGAACATTTTGAAGGCGCTTTAAATCAATGTTTTGACAGTGTTTTTTAAATAATCGGTTATATATTCTTTAAAAGTACTGCTAAAGTACTTTTTGCAAACGTTAGAAAAACGCTTTAAAGCAATGTTTTAACAGTGTTTTTATTTCACAAACGGTTGTAAATTTGGTATGAAAAGCGCTCCTAAAATACTGTTTTTGAACGTTCGAAAAGCAATCCAAAATAATGTTTTTCAACGCTGTGAAAACGCTTTTTTTTGTACCATTGACAACAAACGCTATCACAGCGCTTTGTTTTTTGTACCGTTTTCAATTTCCACCTGGGTATTTAACAAAACCGCACCTAAAAAATAGCGAAATTTTGGCGGAACGCGAAAAAAGACTTTATGGTACAAAAATTGCATTGAAAAACCTTATCAGCGATTTTTATTCTGCAAACAAATATAATGATGTAAGAATTTTCCGTTTTGCAAATTTTTTTTTCGCGACTTTTTTCGCGGTTTTTTTTTGCAATTAGTCGCCGAACTTTGTTCTATGAATTGGGCATCAGAGTCCCTAAATTATAAATTTAAAAAAACTGCACTTAAAAAATTGCAAAATAATAGCGGAACGCTAAAAAAGACTTGATGGTAGAAATAATTAATTAAAACACATAATCAGCGATTAACATTTTGCAAATGAATATGATGATTCACAAATTTTCCATTTTGTAAAAAAATTTTTTCGCGATTTTTTTTTTGCAAACTAAGCAGCACAATTTCGTCTATTAAATCGGTATTATAGTCCCTAGACCATGAATTTAAAAAAACATACTTAAAAATTTGCAAAATAATCGCGGAATGCGAGAAAAGGCTTTATGGTACAAAAAAATTAATTAAAAAACCTAATCAACGAAAAAACGTAAATTTTTCTACCAATATATTTGTTTGCGGAATGTAATTCGCTGGTTAAGCTTTTTAATTCATTTTTTTTGTACCATAAAGCCAATTTTCGCGTAGCGAGATTATTTTGCAATTTTTTAAGTGGTTTTTTTAAATTCATAATCTAGGGACTATAATACCAGTTTCATACACCAAAGTTTGATGCTTCGTTTGCAAAAAAAATCGCGAATAAATTTTTACAAAATTGAAAATTTTTGCTTTATTATATTTGTTTGCAGAATGTTAATCGCTGATTGTGTGTTTTAATTAATTTTTTCTACCATTGTTGTTAATACATTTTTTTTAATACATTTTTATAAAGTTTTCAGGGCCCTACCATTTGTCTCACAGTGTAATTAACAACAAAGTAACAATAATTAATTTACAAAAAATAAAATTCCTAGGGGTGACCCAGCGAAACGCCGGGACACGTATAACTTGTTTTTGACCGATATAACATTTGCCGTTGGTTTCATCCCATCCCGATTTTGACTGTCGCATAGTGTTATATATACTTTATTTAGTAGTAATTATTAGTGAGTTGTATGTGAGCCATATTTGGCCCTATGGGCTTGGTTTGAAATTTTAAATAAAAAAAAATTAAAAATTAAAAAATTAAAGACTTTTTTTGCGTTCCGCTATTATTTCGCCAGTTTTTTAAGGGCGGTTTTTTTAAATTTGTAATCTAGGGACTACAATACCTATTTCATACAACAAAGTTTGGCGGCTAGTTGCAAAATAAAAAAATTGCGAAAAAAAAATTGCAAATAGGAAAATTATTCCATCAACATATTTGTTTGCAGAATGTAAATCGCTGATTAAGTTTTTAAATTAATTTTTAGTGCCATAAAGCCTTTTTTCGCGTGCCGCTATTATTTTGCAATTTTTTAAGTGCGGTTTTTTTTAATTTATAATCTAGGGACTATAAACCCATTCCATACAACAAAGTTTGGTGGTGAGTTGCAAAAAGAATTCGCAAAGAAAAATTTTTGAAGTAATATATTCGGTTGCAGAATGTTAATCGCTGATTAGGTTTCTTACTTCATTTTCTGTACTGTACTTTTGCAATAAAATTTTTGTAAAATAAAGTCGTGTTATAATTGTTATAATTGTTTTTATTCCACTGGATTATCTTATCCATATGTTTTTCAGCGTAATTATCGTTAATTACTTTTTTTCTAGTGTTTTTTTCTTAAGTTTTTGGCGATTATTGCATTATTTTTCATTCAACACCTAAAAAATGCAATAATATTTGACAATTCAATTGATCAAAATAACAGTCTGGTGATTTACAAAATTTGCTTTTTCATATAATTTTGTTTAAAAACTACGTAAGTCAGCACGGACGTTCACCGCGTTCATCACCGGGATTTACAAAATACGAAATTTTAAATAACTAGGTAAAGTGAAGTGTAGTGTTTTAAGAAATTAGGCTATAAATATCCAGTGTAAATGATTTGGCTTTTGCAATTTAGTTTTGTACAAAAACCAACTTTTTTTCGCTCAGTCTAAATTCAGTATTATAATTATTTTTTGTACAAATTTTGTATTATTTTTTCCAACATTTTCAAAAATTTTATATGAATTGTGTTTATCTTCCAGATGTTAAAAAGGCGATATTGCCGCAATATTATCATAAAAAAATTATGACAAAAAACACAATTTTGAAATTGGTTTTTCCAAATATCTCCAAAATATCTTCCAAATGATAAAAGGAAGAAAATTTCAAAATACTATTTGATTATTTTCATTCAAATTAAAAGTAGAAGATATTACTTTATTATCTTCTTGGAAGATATCTTCCAAATGTTTGCAGGGTATGTATAAATACGAAAAAGTTTACACACAAAAATGTAAGCGTATATTTACCAGGGCTCGTGAACTACCCAGGTGGAAATTGAAGACGGTCCAAAAAAAAAAAGCGCTGTGAAAGCGTTTGTTGTCATTGGTAGAAAAAAGCGTTTTCACAGCGTTGAAAAACATTATTTTGGATTGCTTTTCGAACGTTCACAAACTGTATTTTAGGAGCCTTCAAAATGTTCGAAAAAGTGCATTCCAATGTCAGAGTCCCCTTTTTAAAGTGTTTGATCAAAATGATAAAAAGTTATAGCAATTATTATTTATGTAAAAGAGTTATAGCAATTGTCTCATTATGAAAATTTGTAAGAATACACTTAACTCGCACTACCCAGCAAAATCTTTTATTACCAAATAAGTGGTTATATAATGAAACTAAATTTTTTTACTGCTTATAATTCGGCGTCAGTACTAGTTATTTTTGTTAGACTAAGACGTATTTATAAGCAGTCTAGCTTACGCGCGACTACTTATTCAATTACAAATATAATTTGATATTGGTAACTTCTTATTTTTTAACCACTAAAAAGTATATGAGTAAGCCTTAATTTTTAACAACTCGTAACCACTTATTTTTTAACTGCTTATTAGCACCCGAATAACTAATTATTTTGGTAACTACTTATTTTATATATTTTTATAATGCATCGAGTAAGCGGGTGCACAAATTTTGTGTGTTTTTCCTGCAGCGAATATGGACAACTACTTACAAAAACTACCTTGTCGAAAAAAAAATAATGAGCTTTGACATCGAATTATATGTAGTAGACCCTAATTCTACTGCTTATTATTTAGATATTAGTAATGAGCACCCATTACTGAAATTTTGCTCGGTAATTGTATACTAATATTAGCATAATTTTCATTAAATTTTTTTACATTATACAATCCAATTTCTTTTGATGAAAGTGGATACTTAAAAACATCAGTTTAAAATGTTTGATGCGAAAAATTTCTTTAATTACTAGAATATTTCCATTACTGAGTAGGCATACATTGTCAGGGTGAGATGAAGTGAATAAAAAAAAAAAATTAACAATTTAATTGCTAATTTTTTCAATATCATTTTGAAATGTTTAATTTTCTACGTAGTTTCCGCAATTTCAATTGGTATAAATATTGTTTTACAATATTATACAATATCATTGTATTTATAAATTGAGATTCAAAATCCTGAATAAAATACTTTTTATGTTTAAGTTAATCAATTTAAGTTTATTTTTCATAACTTTACAATAAATTTTAATTCGAATTTAATAAAATATAATTTATTAAAAAATGTTAATATATAAAAATGTTTTAAAAATGATTCCCATATTTGTATTTAAAACGATGGCAAAGTACTTCATTTGTTTATTTTCTAACGATTTGACAGCGTTAAAATTGGTATGTTCTAATAACGTTTAATGACCGTCGAGATAGTACTTTGAAATTTGTTTTTGTAACGGTTTGACAACGATATAAAATACCACCCTGTGACCGTAAATCATGGTTATCATTTGGGTCGTTTTCACAATGCTCTGAAATTGTAAACCAAAATGTTCTACATACGCTAGTTTGACTGTTGAAAAAGCATTTTAAAGTTTTTTTTTCTGCAACGCTTTGAAAACGTTATAAAATACCACCCTCACACCGTAAATCATGGTTATCATTTGGGGCGTTGTAAAAACGCTTTAAACTTGTAAATCGATATATTCTGAAAACGTTTGTACCACCTTTTAAAATGCTTTTAAAACGTTTTCACGATCGTATTTTTCCACCTGTGTAGTTTTGACATTAATCGAGTAAACTTACAACATATACACAGTATACGAGGCGACACTGGAACAGTATCGGTAAAAATATGATTAATGTTATTAACAAGGTTGGCAACCGATACCGTTATAATACCGTTATCCGTTTCAAAACCCTTTCAAATTGACAACCGATACCGATACCAATACCGAAATTCTTGATTTCAAAAAATACCGGTATTCAAAAACCTTTTCCCTTAATACCGGTCTCGTACCGGTATGGAATCGGTTTTAAAAAAATTGTTTTTTTTTTACGTTTTTAGCAAAAATACAAATTTTTTTAATATAAAATTTCCAAAATTGTTAAACAATTTTTTTATTCATTGTTAATAGAAAATCATATCTGTGAAGATAAATGTAAATTTAACTAGCAAAGACACAAACCGATTTCGTTAACAGAGCTATGTTATGAGTCAACAGAGCTCTGTTAACTACTTAACAGTAACATGTTAAAATTTTTGGAATGAAGGGTTATGAAGTTCAGGCATTATGGGCGATAGGGGCGTGGTCCGACTGACGGAATGAACACAATCTGTGAAGCAGGGTGTATATAACTTTCATCATTTATTTTTTTGAAAACGCACGTAAGGAATACGGGTAAATAAGGTTTTAAAGTAAGTAATTTTAGGCCAAACTGTGGGAAATGTTTGGAGCCACAACGGACAACTGGGAACAGGTTCCTCAATGGTGTATATACTGAAGGTAATACAAGTGATGTATGTTTCAGCCTTGCTATTGATATCTTCCCCGTCAATTTAGAAAGTTCTAAAAAATGACGCTAAAATTTTCATATTCTATGTTAAATATTTGGATGAAACTGGTGGCCAGTATGGAAAATTGGAAAGAGGTTCCTGGATGAAAATCATTTTACAGACTATATTATGGCTGAACTTTCCCATTCTAGTCCTGAAATTTTCCAGGTCAATTTAGAATTGGGAGCAATTTAACATTAAAATAATGTCCTTTTAAATGAAATTTCATGGGTGAACCTGGTGGTCACTATGGAAAATTGGACAGAGGTTCCTGGACGAAAACAATATCGTAGGCTATTTAAGAGGTCTAGTTTCCAGCCAGTGTTTTGGAATTGTGCTGCTCAATTTAGAAACTTGTTAAAAAGGACCCTAAAATTTTTAGAATCTATGTTAAGTATTTGGATGAAACTGGTGGCCAGTATGGAAAATTGGACAGAGGTTCCTGGATGAAAATCATTTTACAGACTATATTATGGCTGAACTTTCCAATTCTAGTCCTGAAATTTTCCAGGTCAATTTAGAATTGGGAGCAATCTAACATTAAAATAATGTCCTATTAAGTGAAATTTCATGGGTGAACCTGGTGGTCACTATGGAAAATTGGACAGAGGTTCCTGGACGAAAACAATATCGTAGGCTATTTAAGAGGTCTAGTTTCCAGCCAGTGTTTTGGAATTGTGCTGCTCAATTTAGAAACTTGTTAAAAAGGACCCTAAAATTTTTAGAATCTATGTTAAGTATTTGGATGAAACTGGTGGCCAGTATGGAAAATTGGACAGAGGTTCCTGGATGAAAATCATTTTACAGACTATTGTAGCGGATATGACAGTCGCATATACCGTCATATTCATAAATGGCATAATCTCATATAACATTGTTTTGAATGAATGTACAAACCATTAAGCGGTGATCATGTTTCCTTGTTCTAACTGATATACAGACATTGAACTTAACTAATAGTGAATCATTCTATTGTATTGTATGGTATTTTATGTTATGTTATTATATTGACCTAATTATTATATTATGCTAAGTAGACAATAATTTTACTTTAATTTTACTATATAAACCTGTAACTTTCACTTGAATAAAACAGATTGAAATCTACAACCAAATCGAACTCGCTTATAACTAATTTATTAGCTACATGGCGACCGTGACCAAAGTACTGCAAATATAAGCACTTGGGCACACAATTTGAAAGTTATAAGTGCTAGAAAAACCAAAACCACTATAGCTGAAATTATAAGAACGAAAAGGATACCAACCGAAAGCAGTGGTTGAAGAACTATCTGGCCGAGAGATAGTTGGGATGAGCAAACCAGGGCATTAAAAAAACCAGCATTAATAGCAACCCACATCAATAGCAACCCACATTAATAGCAAACCAAAAATAGCAACCCACCACCACCCTGGAATATTTCGACCCGATTGTGGAAGAAGGTGGAGGATATCGAACATGCGATAGTGGCTTATCACCTATCTAAAAATCTGGCGAGTAAATAGGTAAAATCAAATGCTGAATAGAGTGCGTACTTGATATGCACCTATAGGGAACGGAGGCGATTTCGCTCTTGTTCGGAATTTTTTTTTTAATAATAAACTAGGTTTTAAAAGTATACAATTAAAAATTGAAATTAATATCATAAACAATGGAGTTAAAAAAAAAACTGTAATGAATAAAATATTAAAACAAAATTAATTATTAACTACTGACATAGATTAATTTTTTTTTGTTCACATTTAAGCGAGAAATTAAAGAAAATTTTGTAATAATTAAAATATTAGAATGGGTAACCAGGAAACAAAACTGGCAAACCCCAAGGCCAATGTCATAAATGAAGTAGTGGTAGAACAAAAGGAGAATGGTTGGAAAGAAATAAAAATTTACTTGGTTATTATAACCGTAATATTGATTGTAGAATTAGCATTAAAATTATATAAAATGCATAATAAAAGAATAAAAAAAAAAAAAAAAAAAAAAAAAACACTCAAAATGAGCAAGTCAAAATTATCATGCGTGCGTGACAGTTCCAGACAATGGACGAGCTTATTATGAAATATATAGATACTTGCACGGAAACGAAAGATTCTTCAGTAATGCACTTCAGAAATCGGAGAGGACGTTCTTTTAGAGGACGTGGTCATAACAATAACCGTTGGCGTAATAATAATCAAAATAGTAACGGCAATAACACTAGTAATCGGAACTACAATGCTAATCGGGGCAGAGGCCACCGAAATTTTAATAATAGCAACCGTGGTTATAATAATAATAATCACTACCGTACGAGTAATGTACGAGCTATAACTCAACAAGAACATGAAACGGAAAACTAATTCACACCCTTGAGAATACAAAGTATGACAAAAAACGATTCAACCGTATTTTACATTTAAATCTGAATTTAAGCATTTTTGTAAAAGTCTATGATGGTGAAACTAACAACCTATTAACTTTGTTGGTTGATACTGGAGCGGATATATCGTTACTAAAACAGAACGGCATTAAATATGAGTGGGTAAATGAATATAATATAACAACAATTAGTGGAATAGGTAAAGGAACGATACAGTCACTGGGTACCACACATTTGGAACTTCGTATTAAAAATTACTTTGTTCCTCATGAGTTTCACATAGTACCCGAAAATTTTCCTATTCCATGCGACGGAATACTCGGTATAGATTTCATCAAACACTACAACTGTATCTTGGATTTCGGTGAAACGCAAGATTGGTTTATATTAAGACCCGGAAATGTTCGGGACGGAATTCACATCCCAATCTTACACTACAGTTCGGATGATACTATTTTGTTACCAGCACGTTCTGAAGTTATTAGACAAATAAAGATAAACACACCTTATGAAGAAGTACTTGTTGTTAATCAAGAGTAATAATAGGTAATACAATAGTAAACAGTAAAAGAGCTTTCATCAGGGTTATTAACACTAATACAGTAACAGTATCACTTAAATGTATTGATGTCGTATCGGAAAATCTCGACAATTATACAACATCATCTACACAGAAGTGTAGTGGATCCAGAAAAGTTGAAATTATGCACAAATTGTCAAAAAGCTTTCCTGAACCATTTAAGGAACAAATGGAAAAATTATGTACAGACTACATTGATATTTTCGGATTAGATACGGAACCCATCACTGCGAACAATTTCTATACACAAAAACTTAAACTCAAAAACAAGGAACCCGTTTATATTAAAAACTACAGGATACCCCATACACACAAGATCGAAGTTGATACACAGGTTAAAAATTTAGTAGAAGACGCCATCGTTGAACCTTCCACATCAGAGTACAATAGCCCACTACTCCTAGTACCAAAGAAATCACTACCTAATTCAGATAAGAAGAGATGGCGTTTGGTAGTAGACTATCGTCAAATAAACAAAAAACTAGTCGCTGATAAATTTCCACTACCAAGAATCGAAGATATTTTAGATCAATTAGGAAGAGCAAAATACTTTTCGTGCCTAGATTTAATGTCAGGTTTCCACCAAATTGAGCTCGACGAGAAGTCAAGAGACATTACATCCTTTTCTACAAGCAACGGCTCATATCGGTTTAAACGGCTCCCCTACGGATTGAAAATTGCTCCAAACTATTTTCAGCGGATAATGACAATAGCATTTTCAGGGTTAAACCCCTCACAAGCATTTTTGTATATGGACGATCTAGTGGTAATAGGTCGATCGGAGAGACAAATGATAAATAACTTGAAAAGCGTTTTTGATCTATGCAGAAAATATAATCTGAAGTTGCATCCTGAAAAATGTTCATTCTTTAGACATGAAGTAACTTTTCTTGGGCATAAATGTACAGATAAGGGCATTCTGCCGGATGATGGAAAATATGAAGCAATTAGGAAATATCCAGTTCCAACTGACGCAAATAGTGCAAGACGATTTATTGCGTTTTGTAATTACTATCGAAGGTTTATTAAAAACTTCTCTCTTCACTCACGTCACATTACGCGTCTGTGCAAGAAAAATGTACCATTCGAGTGGACAGAAGAATGTAATAACGCATTTCTTTACTTAAAGGAAGCATTAATGCTACCAACCCTCCTACAATATCCAAACTTTGATAAGGAATTTTGTATAACAACTGACGCCAGTAAGCACGCTTGCGGAGCGGTATTAAGTCAGGAGTACAATGGCAAACATCTACCTATAGCATATGCCTCGAAAACATTCACACAAGGAGAGAGCAACAAATCAACAATCGAGCAAGAGCTCACAGCTATCCATTGGGCCATATTACATTTCAGACCATATATCTACGGAACACGTTTTCTTGTAAAGACCGATCATAGACCTTTGTCATACCTGTTCTCGATGAAAAATCCAAGTTCAAAATTAACAAGAATGCGCTTGGACTTGGAAGAGTATGATTTTACAGTTGAGTATCTCAAGGGTAAAGAAAATTACGTTGCTGATGCTTTATCAAGAATAAGCATTGAAGAATTTAAAGAATTACACAAAAATGTATTAGTAATAAATAAAGTGACCACAAAAGCATCATGAAAATATAAAGGAAAAGCCCAATATATGTGAGGTCATACAATATGATGACGTTAAAAAACTAGTAAAGTTAATATTAACTCCAGGAAGATGCTTATTGAAGCATGGAAAATTAATATTGAAGCGAATAAATGTTGAAGATCTGCGTACTAATGGGAAATTGGACCTAGAAAAAATGAAGAAATTTTTAAATTTGTATCTATAAATGAATTCAAAAGAATGGGCAATGATTATTTGAAAAAATTAACAGTAGCGCTACTGCCAAAGGTGACCATAATTGATGCTAAAGATAATGATAAAATAAAAGAGATATTAACTACATATCATGATAATCCAGCGGAAGGCGGCCACTGCGGGATATCAAGAACATTAGCGAAAATTAGAAGACATTACAAGTGGAGAGGTATGCCTTCACACGTGAAAAAATATATTAAAACATGCCAAAAATGTCAAAAAGCTAAGATAACAACACATACTAAGACACCAATGATACTGACACAAACCCCAGCAACTGCATTCGACATCGTATTAGTGGATACCATTGGTCCATTACCAAAGACGGAAAATGGTAATGAGTATATTGTCACATTAATATGTGACCTAACTAAATATTTAGTGGCCATACCAATATCGAACAAGAGTGCAAGCACAGTTGCAAAGGCTATATTTGAGTATTTTATACTATGTTACGGTCCAATGACGTTCATATCAGATGCGGGAACAGAGTATAAGAACTCAATAATAGCGGATTTATGTAAATATATGAAAATCAAGAATATTACCTCTACTGCATATCACCATCAGACTCTAGGTACTGTGGAACAGAGAAACAAGCCGACCAAAATAATCGGCGGCGGCGGCGCAAGCAAAAAATCGGCGGCGGCGGCGGCGATTGAGGTTGAGCCGGATAAAAATCGGCGGCGGCGGCGCAACCAAATAATCGGCGCCGGCGGCGGCTTGATCGGCTGAAATCAACATTTTATAATGTGATTTGAAAACGTTTAAGTTTTTTTACGAAAGATAGATATTTTACTATCACTCTATATGCCTTTACGTTTTTTGCCATTACTCTTACCTGTCCACCTTGTACTATTCAAGGTTTACTATTTTTGAAAAGTTATTCATCATCGCTCTTATATCTGAAACATTTGGAATAATTATTGAAGGCGGTTTTTCTTCATCATCATTATTGTCTACATCAAGTGCAGCAAACATGTTGTTGCTAGTAGGTACTTGGTATATCATCATTAGGGCAAGGAATTTCATGCACTTAAAAATTAAAAATATGCGCCTAAAATATGCGGTTAAAAAAGAAAAATATGCACTAACAATATAAAAAATATGCACTAAAAACTATAATTTTTGCAAAAATAATGCACTTTAAAACTTAAAAATATATTTAAGTTAGTTATTTTGCAAACAGACACAGAACTCGAAGATTTCCCATAGGTCAATAAAGTTTTAAAAATGTTTATTTTGATTGAATCAAAATATGAAAACGTATCAATTTTTTATATTTTTTTACAAAATAAAAAATGCTACTAAAAATGAAAAATATGAACAAATATGCATTAAAAAGCACAAAATATGCATTAGAAAGCCACCAAATATGCATTTAAAGTCGAAATATGCAAAAACATGCATTTATGTCAAAATATGCAACTACAAATCGATGCCAGTTTGTTCTAAATTTGATGATTCGGATAAATGTTTAGTCTATATTAGTTTTGGACTATCGAGAAATAACATACATTTGCATGGAATTCCTTGCCCTAATCATCATTGTTGGTAGTTTTTTTATTTTGATTGCATGCTTAACTAATCCTTGTGATCGATTTTGTCGTCGTTTCGTTGTTTTGTTTTCAGCGACTGTCTACCAGACAATATCGCTTTCTTCAGTAGACTCGCTGCTACTATCCATTCTGCTGTAACAGCAGAGGATTAGTATAGAAGAATATTAATCCCTTTGTTTACTACTTAATAATAAGTAATAATTTGTTGTTGATTTCAATATACAATGCAGTGTTGCCAACAAATTTTCAAAATAAATGGCTGGATCAGTCCCAAAAATCGCTAGATTGTTGAAAAATGGTACTTAAAGCAGTTTTTACTCAAAAATTTCTTTAATATGTTAATAAGAAAAATAATAATAAATTAAATAATGAAAAATTTTACGATTAAGCTTCAAATAATGAGTCCTGATTTTCATTGAATTAATCTTAGTATTGCGAATACACAATAGAGGGCGTTGTACGATGAAAAAGTGCATACCCATATTTTATCGAAATGTGTATTTTTAGAGTTTTTTTTACTAAAATCGTTTAAGATGTTGTGTTTTATAATAAAGGAATATCAATGTGCGAGTTTTATAATATTTTTCAACATAAAACCGAGTTTTAAAAATTATATTACGGCTGAGAAAAAAGTCGCTAGATTTTTGGCTAATAGCTACAGGACAATTTTTCCCGCTAGGGGCGAAATAAAATCGCTAGATCTGACGAGAAAATCGCCGTTATGGCAACACTGATACAATGTAAAAAAAAAAAAGTTTTTTCTTAAAACAAATGCTTTTAATTTTAAATAGAATTATAGAAAAGAGATCACAATTAACGTCAGCACTTTATCACGGTCAGAAAATCACTCGCAAAAAAAAATATATAAAATCAATTTATATAAGATTTGTTGTTGGTTCACGTGTGATTTGTTTCATGTTCGCACAGATCCATGGCTAGTCAAGACTATATCTAACAAATGGTCCTAAATATTTAATATAACATACAAGTTTTACTTAATAAATTATAAACATACCCTTTTACTACCAAGTCCTTTTCGTTGAAACATAACTTGCAAAATTTTAATTTCTGCCAGCATATTTTTTTTGCCAATGTAAAGGGCTCCAAAGTAATCCCAACATTGGGAAAATGTAACCCTCTTGGAACTCAAAACAATTTTTGCCTCTTATAGAATTTTCAGAAAATTAAAGCATACTGGGAATCAATTTTTTTTTATTTATTCTTTTTAATTTTAACAAATTAAGGAATAAATAAAGACCAAAGAAAAAATAAATATCGATTGATTTAAGAAATTAAACTTGTTTGAAGGCTTTTGAATGGAGGCTTTGTTAGAAAGTTTGGGCAGGATGCACATATCTTGTATGGACCCATTTGAATTAGATGCCCAATCAATAATGTCCTTAAATGATGAAATTATGTGATCAATTCGAACATTGGTTTGAGCATTTTATCCGTAAAAGTGTCCTTTTCTAAATATTATAGAATTTTACAATATCTCTTATCTTTACTTTTTCATTTATTTGTTACAAAATGTCTCATTTATCCAAAATATTCAACTGGACCATTTTTAAAAATGTATTTTAGAATTGAAAAAATATATATGGGTGATATCAAAAAATGTGATAAAAACCATCTAACCAACTAATTTCAAATGCATGGATTACATTTGAGTTATATATTTCGATATATATCAGCGCATTGTCACCTGTTTTACAAAATTTATAACAATCTGACCAATTTTTGGTTAATATATAAAATTTGTAACCAATTTTATAGGCCAAATGTAAACTCCGTAACCAGTAACTTGTAAGGTTTTTTAACTTTAATAGCTTATATTTTAATAACCAATGAAGCTAAACACTAACTGTAAGAATTTATATGAAGAGGAGAAGTAACGCTTTTAACAAAAATTAATGCATTTTAAAAACTTTTTCGTATATCTATGCTAACACGACTTCAACTCTGTAACGATTTTTCGTCATAATTTTTGATAAAAATGCGTACACCAAATACATATATTGAGTTTTAAATGCAAAGTTAAGCAGCTACGTTTTTTTATTAATTGATTTTTTACACATCTGCAAAGAGTTGCATTCTGAAGTATTATATTAACCCATTAAGAACTTTTTTTTTTAATTTTTTTCACAGTATAAATTTATATAAGCTTTTATAGCTTAAAAAAATTATATTTATAAAAATTTAATATTTAGAAGATTTTAACTTTTTTCTTTTCATATAAAAAAATTGTTTTTAGCTCTGGTTGTTCAAGTTTAATGAATTAGTAAATTCTTTTTAAAAAATATATTTATTTTTAAATTTTTTATATTTGAAAATTGATACTTCCAGCCGAAATGAGCCGAAAAAAATCGGCGGCGGCGGCTGAAGCTAAAATGACCGGCGGCGGCGGCTTAAACGGCTCACGGCGGCTGGCTTGTTTCTCTGCTGTGGAACGCAGTCACCGAACTTTCAACGAATATATACGTTCATATATATCGATTGAACGAGACGATTGGGACGAATGGCTTAGATACTTTACATATTGTTTTAACACCACCCCATCGGCAGTTCACGGTTACTGTCCATACGAACTAATTTTTGGAGGAATACCTCATGGTTTTCATTATTTTAATAGTCTAGATAGAATAGATCCTATTTATAATATAGATGATTATAGTAAAGAAGTGAAGTATAGGTTAGAAATTGCATACAAGAGAGCAAGATTACTACTAGATAAGGCTAAGGTTAAGCAGAAACAATTTTATGATATAAATACAGAACAGTTAGATTTAAATTTAGGAGATTTGGTTTTATTAAGGAATGAGGTAGGACATAAGTTAGACAATAGATATGAGGGCCCATATAAGATTATAGAAATAGATGATAACGATAACATATTAATAGAAACTAAGGGAAATAAGAAGCAGAAGGTTCACAGGAATAGAATTAAACTTTTTAATTTAAACAAGTAATTTTTTTTTCTTTTCACAAAATCATTATTTCTTAATATAATACTACAAAAGATGAGTTAAAAACACAAATCATTAAACAACGATAAGTTCGGTGCACCAATATATAAAAAGAAAAAAAAAATAATAATAATAACCAATATATAAAAAGAAAAAAAAAATAATAATAATAACCAATATATAAAAAGAAAAAAATAATAATAATAATAACCAATATATTAAAAAAAAAAATAATAATAATAACCAATATATTAAAAAAAAAAATAATAATAATAACCAATAGAAAAAAAGAGAAGAAAATAATAATATTTTCAATATTCATATATATATTCATATCCCGGGTAAAAATAGTTATATATGGTCATATATAATGTGATTGTGCTATATCTGGCTATGAATGGAGTCACATTAAGACACATATCAATATATACAAATACATCTGATATTATTTTTTGAACAAATTTTTTATATGGTAATTGATACTAGTATATGTCCCCAAATCTTACTCCATATATAACTACATAAGCCATATGAAATTAATAAAAATATATGTAGTGATCGATATGATTATATATGGTTCCATGCAAATTTACATAAAAATGTATGTGACGCCATACTAAAAATATTTTTTTGTAATTTTATATAACTTTATATGTAATCCTATACAAACTAATATATAGTTCAACATAAATTTTAGTTATCTGTAAATTAAACATGACTTAAATTGTTAAATTTTTAAATTAACATGACTTCACATATAACCATGACTTCACATATAACCATATAAGGCTCCATAAACAAATTAAGTTATTTTTTTATATATAATTTCATATTAAAAGAGTTATGCGTACGTTTCCTAAGACAAAGCATTCAAATGCATTTTTATAAAACACAACCAATTTTTGTAGGAAAATTTTTAAACATTGGGTTATGTTTTCTAAAATTTGGGCCTTTAAAATTGTTTAAAATTTCAATTGTCAACTTAATAGCTGTTAAGCATAACTTCCAGTCACAAAAAGCCTACCTACTATCTGGTCTAATTATATAAAGTCAGATATATTTATATGGCAGTATATATAATTTGATATCCTGGATATGGACAAATCTCGGATCCAATTGCACCAAATTATATCTAATTTTATGTAATTAGACACATGTAGATGACCCATTTTTCGGATCAAATTGTGTGTGGTAGTATATGGGAACTTATCAGATAAGATATAATTATATAAGACACCATATTAAAATTTTTACCCGGGATGCTTAATAGCGTATGAACATTCTTCCAGAAAATGGAGGTGTAGCGGATATGACAGTCGCATATACCGTCATATTCATAAATGGCATAATCTCATATAACATTGTTTTGAATGAATGTACAAACCATTAAGCGGTGATCATGTTTCCTTGTTCTAACTGATATACAGACATTGAACTTAACTAATAGTGAATCATTCTATTGTATTGTATGGTATTTTATGTTATGTTATTATATTGACCTAATTATTATATTATGCTAAGTAGACAATAATTTTACTTTAATTTTACTATATAAACCTGTAACTTTCACTTGAATAAAACAGATTGAAATCTACAACCAAATCGAACTCGCTTATAACTAATTTATTAGCTACACTATATTATGGCTGAACTTTCCAATTCTAGTCCTGAAATTTTCCAGGTCAATTTAGAATTGGGAGCAATCTAACATTAAAATAATGTCCTTTTAAATGAAATTTCATGGGTGAAGCTGGTGGTCACTATGGAAAATTGGACAGAGGTTCCTGGACGAAAACAATATCGTAGGCTATTTAAGAGGTCTAGTTTCCAGCCAATGTTTTGGAATTGTGCTGCTCAATTTACAAACTTGTTAAAAAGGACCCTATGGAAAATTGGACAGAGGTTCCTGGACGAAAATCATGTCATAGATAATCAAAAATGTACATTTTCCAGCCATTGTGGTATAATAGTTCTGGTCAATTTAGAAGTATCATTAATTATTATTATTATAACTTTAAACACATTATGTTAAGTTATAGAAATTAACAGGTGGCCAACCAATGTTAACAAAGCTGGTTAACAGTGCAGTATATTTTTTTTAATCAGAAATTTATTGGCGGCAAGTACCAAGTGTTGTAATTTCAATATAGGGTTGCCCACTAAAATAGTAAAAATCTCATTAAATATGCAAAATTGTTTATTGACAATAATGTCATGATAAAAGTAAAAACTGCAGTTTCCAAGTCACATATAATACATTTTAGAATTAAATAAGAAAAATCCATGAAGACATTTTTAATGACAAAAACAAATGCATGGAAAAAGTTCTGGGATGAAATATTTATCCTTTTTACAATATGGTATGTATGTTCCAAAGATGCCATTTCCATTCTTCTGGTCGTCTTAGAAATTGGAGCAATTTAATGTTGAAATTATACAATTTTATTATGAAAATTCATAAAGAATTTTTAAGTGACAACTAATGTGGTCACAACTAACGTTTGGAAAAAGGTTCCTGGAAGAAAGTTTGATCATTGGTGCTTTAGGGTATATACTTTCTAAAGACGCTATTTCCAGTCTCCTGGTCATTTTAGAAATTCCAACAATTTGATGTTGAAATTGAAAAATTTTATTATGAAAATTCTTACAAGTGACAACTACCCAGCAAAACCTTGATAATATATGGGTATTACTACCCGGTGAAAAATGTTCATATACGCTCAAACATGTTCGTATATGGTTTATGTATGGACACATATGAACAAATATGGATTTTTTATGAACATATATGGATTTTATATAAACATATATGGAAGTATAAGTGATTCCATATATGGAAAAAATTTCATATACAGACATATATGGAAGCATCTGTTATTTCATATATGGAAATGGCACTCATATATGGACAAATATGAAAGTATATGCTATTCAATTTATGCAAAAGGGACTTGTATATGAACATATTTCGAAGAATACATTTTTCCATATATGTAAAAGGAACTCATATTTGGATAAATATGGAATTATATTTAATGCCATGAATAAAAAATGGAACATATGTAGCGCCTAATTTAAATGTCATACATAAATTTATATCTATCGTACAACCTTATAATAAAGGACAGCAACGTTCGCATGTATTCGCATATATTTAATAAATGTATATGATCATATATGTCCATATATGAACATATACTTAGGTGTTACCACATTTTTCGGATCCATACATATATGGTTGAACCATAAATGTTCATATATGGACATTTTTCACCGGGTAGGTAAGGAGTTACATCGATGGACATGCCCTTGTTAAAATAATAGGTCTTCTAGTAATAGAAAAGTAAGAGCTTACCCCCTTCATTACAAAAAGCTTATTTTTATAACCAAAACTTATAAAAAAAAATTTTCCAAACTTTTTTGTTAAAAATATGTAATTTTTAATTTAATATTCAATATATAACAAATTGAAATTTTAAGAAAAAAAAACGTATTATTTTAAGGTTATTTGTAACATAGAGGTAATAGCTAAGCGTAACATGTAAGTTCAGAATACCATATTACTAGGTAAGGAGTTACCTCGATGGACATGCCCTTGTTAAAATAATGGCTTTGGTAATAGAAAAGTAAGAGGTTACCTACCCTTATTTCTTCTTACCAAAGTCATTACCGGGTAATAGAAGGTTTTGCTGGGTAATTAGGTAACATTTTCGGATCGTAGTTACAGTGGAGAATTGGTCAATTTGGAAATATTAATTTAACCAAAGAGGATTTAAAGGAAAGAGTTTTCTTCCCAAGAAATTATGTTAACTCGTGCACAATTATTTGTATGGATGCTCGGGTCTGTTAATTTCAGTGAAGAATGAGAAAAACAAAAGAAAAGTGAAAAAATAAATTTTTTTTTTGCGATTAATGAATAAAACGGTAACAAAAACAACTTTAATAAGGAAATAAATAATAACACTATGCGACAGTCAAAATCGGGATGGGATGAAACCAACGGGAAATGTTATATCGGTCAAAAACAAGTTATACGTGTCCCGGCGTTTCGCTGGGTCACCCCTAGGAATCGAGATATATCTTTTATTTGACATAACTCGAGAACCACTAGTCCGATTTTGCTCAAACAATTTTAAAAAAATTAAAATTACAATTCCTTTAATCTGTTCATATAACGTTTTTCTATATACTCAACAGTTTTGCCGGTAAAAATAAATGTTTGTTACCGCTACCATAAAAATCAATAACCTTTTGTTTATTACTTTGTTTTTAATATTTTAGGCAAAAAATATTTTTTTCTTCATACATTTATTTTTACCGGCAAAACTGTTGAGTATATAGAAAAACGTTATATGAACAGATTAAAGGAATTGTAATTTTTAATTTTTTTAAAATTGTTTGAGCAAAATCGGACTAGTGGTTCTCGAGTTATGTCAAAAAAAAGACCACCAAAGGTCAAATCGATATATCTCGATTCCTAGGGGTGACCCAGCGAAACGCCGGGACACGTAGACTTCTTTTTTACCGATATAACTTTCCCCGGTAGTTTGAACCCTTCCCGATCACTGACCCCTACCATTTGTCTCATAGTGTAATTAATTAATTTAAATAAATTTTTTTGCTTTTAACTTTTGTTTTTTTGTTGTAAAAACGATTTTATTATATTTTTTGTTTTCCCGAATTACTTCATTTTATCTCGTTCGCTGTTAATTTTCTTCATATTCCTTCTGTTATTCCTCTCTTTCTTGCGTGAATTATATTTTTTGTTTTCCCGAATTACTTCATTTTATCTCGTTCGCTGTTAATTTTCTTCATATTCCTTCTGTTATTCCTCTCTTTCTTGCGTGAAATTTTTTTGCTCATAAAGCATTTTTAAAAGCAGCTGATGGAAACCCCCTGATTTAACTTTAAACACATTATGTTAAGTTATATAATTTAACATGTGGCCAACCAATGTTAACAAAGCTGTTTAACAGAGCAGTAATGAGAATAACATCATAGTATTGGCGCGACAAAATATATTTATTGGCGGCAAGTACTCAGCGTTGTAATTTCAATATAGGGGTGCCTACTAGAAAAGAACAAATTTCATACTAATTAGGTAACATTTTCGGATGGTAGTTACAGTGGAGAATTTGTCAATTTGGAAATATTATTAATTTAACTTTAAACAAATTATGTTAAGTTATATAATTTAACATGTGGCCAACCAATTTTAACAAAGCTGTTTAACAGAGCAGTAATGAGAATAAAATCATAGTATTGGCGCGCAAAAATATATTTATTGGCGGCAAGTACTAAGCGTTGTAATTTCAATATAGGGGTGCCCACTAGAAAAGAACAAATTTTATACAAAAATATACATTTCAACATCAATATTGCAGTTCCAAATTAGTAAATTAGTAATATTTTCGTATTTTAAATTAATATACATAAGTATTTCGACTTTTTTTTACTTCAAACAATTTCATTTAAATTTAAATTGCTATTGCTTTATTTCAGTTGTATTTTTAAATTTTATTTATTTTTAAAATAATGCATCAGATGCTTTCTTCAAATTACTTTGGATTTTTTTTTCTATGTAAGCCCCTGTTTATGTAATACGAAAATGGTCTAAACGAAAGCAAAGTAACGAAAATTTGTTTTTGTTGCCCATATATTTTTGACGAAAATACCCAGTCTAGAAAATCATTACCAGATATGTGGTTATGTAACTACATACTTGGTAATGGTAACTAGTTACTTTTGTTATTACATTTCTTATTACCTTTATATGGCGATGTCGCGAAAAATAATGAGTTATGGTTACACACCAGCATACGAAAAATCAAAAAATATATCGCTACCTGTGTGCTTACCAGTACTGACAAAAATAATGAGTCTAAAAATAGATTTTCAAAAAAATTAATTATATAAAAAAAAATATTTTTTATTGTATTTTTTTAAAATAAAATTTCGTGGTGCGGGAATGAAACCTGGGGCTACAAATTGCCAGTCAATAGCTCTACCATCTGAGCTATATCGACATGTAATATTTAATAGATAAAAACATAATTTGCCTGCTGCACACAAGTAAGCTTACTCGCCAACATACAAAAAATCAAAAAATGTGTGGTTTCATATATATTTAGGCGATTTGCCTAAAAATTTATGTAAAAATACTCATTTTTAAACTTTTTTATAAAAATAATTCTAGACGAATACTACCGAAAATATACATGGAAACAAAACATCTAGAAATAGATTTTTTTGGATTCCTTATTATCACAAATAGTACGATCTTAGTTCGTACTACAAAGCTGGTCCGACACTTTCTTTCACTTTTTCTATATCAATTCGTTTAACCGTTTAAACTTAATTTTTAAAATTAAGATGGCCTTTCATACAAATCTATTACCTAAATATTAATTTGCGATTTAAACTGTTGAACGAATTGATCTAGAAAAAGTGGAAGACATGGATATTTTATATTAACACCCGCATTCTAAACTTTAAAACAATGACAAAAATTGTGATAACAATGGCCATTCACCTCATAAAAATTAGAATAAGGGTGTAAGCCCTTATTTCGGAATATATTAAGTAGGTTTTCTCATGGTTTCAACCAAAAGATGAACTTTGTGGTAAGTTGCTTTGATAGAAATCGAGTTTTTCAAGTTTAATATACGTCGGATATATTTATTTTCTAACGAGCGGGAATTCCCGGAATCCCGGGAAATTCTAAAAAAATCCCGCTGTCCTGGGAAAAGAAAAACCCTACTTGTTAGTAGTTACGTGAAAAATCAATTCATAAAAACAAATGTTTCATATTTTTCTTAACACTTTTTATTTGTTTAGTTAAAATAAATTATTCAATTCTTGTATTGATTTAATGAAAGGTTTTAATGAAATAATGAATTAATTTTAATTTATACATTTGGGGAGGATAACTTATTCTAAAATAACCAGAATTGAAATTGTTTTTTATTAGTAAGCAGGTCATAAATATTGTAATAAATACACCCTTAAAATTCCATAGTCGCATAGTTAACAAAATCCATAGTTGATCCAAATATTTTGAAAATCACTATTTGTAATTGTTAACAACTATGGGTATAGTCAATAAAACTATTTGTATGCTACCCTGTAAAAAATATTTTTATTTTTTCTAATTGACAACTTTATTTTGAATTTTTAATATATTCGAAATAGGGCAAAAAATTATATTTTTAAAACAAATAAAAATCTATCGAAGCGCTGTAGCTTTAATTTGCCAAGTAAGTTTAAAATATTTAATCTTTTAATTTTTACGAGAAAACAATGAAATATTTATTTATTTTTCAGGACTTGGATCCAATTTTACCATCAAAATCAAGAAACATGCTTACAGAAGCAATACAGCAGATGGAAGATAATGTCAGTCAGGTGTATAGATGTCAGGTGTTAAAAAGTAATACTATATATTTACGGTGGGTCTCATACTGCAGGTTTAAACTTTAGTTAATAGCAAATAGTGAACATTTTTTCACATTTTCTTTTGTTTATACCCTACGGGAAATTTTAACAAACTGTCACCGAACTGGCCCCTTTATATGAAATAGACTGGTCACTTTTACATGGCGTTGTCATAGGAGGGGGAAATTGACCCCTTGTGACATGTCACAAGACAAATCCCAGGACAGGTCCCTGAACTTTGTTTTTTATAAGAGTTCAGTAACCTGTCCTAGGATTTGTCTTGTGACATGTCACAAGGGGTCAATTTCCACCTCCTATGACAACGCCATGTAAAAGTGACCAGTCTATTTCATATAAAGGGGCCAGTTCGGTGACAGTTTGTTAAAATTTCCCGTAGGGTAGTTATAGTATAGTTACACCCAGAAAACAGATTCGGTGCTGACAACCCCATTTGTTGCCAATCGAATGGTTCATTTGCATCAAACGAATTTTTCGGTTGTGGCTACCGAATTATTTTTGATACAACTGAAATTCCGTTGTCACAGTCAAATTAGTCCTGTCTCAATTGGTTTTCTGTTGCCACAACTGAAAAGTTCGGCTACCGCAACCGACCCATGCGATTGGCTACAAATGCGGTTATCAGAACTGAATCTGTTTTCTGGGTGTAAGTATATAATTGAGATTTATTTAACAATAGTTTAAATAGTATTTGTCATATAATTTCGAGAGGCATTTTGAAGGTGCGTGCAAACAACATCTCGAAGAAGACAAAATTACGTATATTTAATTGCAGTGTAAAATCTGTATTGCTATATGGCTGTACCACATGGAGCTTTACAAAACTGACATTGGGAAAGATCCAAACGTTTATTAATCGATGTTTGAGAAAAATCCTTCAAATATACTGGCCGAATTGGATCTCAAACGAAGCTCTTTGGCAAAAGGCAAACTGTTGTCCAATCGAATTAGATATATGTAAAAGGAAATGGACATGGATCGGTCATATCCTAAGACGACCACAAACTGAAATCGCTAGAGCGGCGCTTGAGTGGAATCCCCAGGGACAACGAAGACAAGGAAGGCCACGTAATACATGGATACGCTGTACCAAAAAAGAATATGAAACAGCTCGTAAAACCTGGAACCAAATTAAATCACTTGCCGGAGACAGAAATAAATGGAGAGAATTCGTTGACGCCCTATGTTCTTCGTGAACTTTTTATTTAAGTGTTATGTGTAATCTCTTTTTTTACTACGTAATTTAAATAAATAAAGGACATATATATATATATATATATATATATATATATATATATATATATATATATATTTTGAAGGTAATATCTGTGTCATTATAGCAAAATACTTATGTATCGTTAGCTGAAATGCAAAACCACGTAACTAACATTTTTACTATTTTACAGGAGAAACAAAAAATGTTATATATTGAAAAATAAATGGAGTTTTGGTAATCAAATATCGCAGATTTTCTAAATATAGACTGATTAATTCATTTCTGGAATAAAAGTAATAATTTATTAATGTTTCAAAGAGTTAAGTTAGTTATGCGCTTTTGAACTCGTATTTTCTTAAACAAAAACACGTAACTACAATGAATTTTTTTTAAGTTTCAAGGAAAATTTTGTTTTGCATTCATAAAATGTAGAATAAAAGAAGTTGTTCTCTTGTTATTTAATATATCGCTTTATATATTTATTATTTTTTTTTAAATATGAAAATAAAAAATGATTTACAAAAGCAAAAGATAATTAACAACAATAACTACAATACAAATAAAGGAAAAAATTAAACCTTTACTTCTCAAATGGAATTTCATTGTAATAATAATGACAATCGGGTGGAAGAAATGGTTTAAGGTCCTGAAGATGTTGCCATTTTTTGCTTGAAATTTTTATTCTTTGTAAATGCAACTTCAAAGTTTCAAACGCTTTTAATTTGTTTCCAATTCTTTGTGGAAATTCCTTAAACTCATCTGTTGCACTTAATTTAAAATAAATTACTCCAGAGGGATCATACGCTAATACACGAATCATATTGACTGTGGGATCTCCAAAAAAAAAAATTTATTATAATTAACAAAGTAAAAATTTCAAACTATAATCACTATAATTATGAGAAAATAGGACTACTAGGGGAGGGGAGCGTAGTAGCACTATCCGCTAGTGAAATATAAAAATTCAAATCCTACTATGAATAAATAAAATTCAATAGAAATAAATATGTGTTAGTTAAAATTTTCAAGCAACAAGTATGTAGTTACGTGCTTTCGATTTTCGCTAATAATATGTCTAATTTTTATTATATGACAGTAAAAATTGGAGAAGACGTGGATCTCGTTGATATGCATCATAATCGATCAAAAAACCGATTTTGAATTTTTTGTTAGTTACGTGGTTTTGCATTTCAGCTAACGGTATATTAATTTAAAATACGAAAATATTACTAATTTACTAATTTGGAACTGCAATATTGATGTTGAAATGTATATTTTTTTCTATGAAATTTGTTCTTTTCTGGTGGGCACCTCTATATTGAAATTACAACGCTGAGTACTTGCCGCCAAAAATATATTTTTGCGCGCCAATACTATGATGTTATTCTCATTACTGCTCTGTTAAACAGCTTTGTTAACATTGGTTGGCCACATGTTAAATGAATTTTCATAATAAAATTGTACAATTTCAACATTAAATTGCTCCAATTTCTAAGACGACCAGAAGAATGGAAATGACATCTTTGGAACATGTATTTTTGTCATTAAAAATGTCTTTATGGATTTTTCTTATTTAATTTTAAAATGTATTATATGTGACTTGGAAAATGCAGTTTTTACTTTTATCATGACATTATTGTCAATAAACAGTTCAGCATATATTTTTTAATGCAATTTTTACTATTTTAGTGGGCAACCCTATATTGAAATTACAACACTTGGTACTTGCCGCCAATAAATTTCTGATTAAAAAAATATACTACACTGTTAACCAGCTTTGTTAACATTGGTTGGCCACCTGTTAATTTCTATAACTTAACATAATGTGTTTAAAGTTAAATTAATAATATTTCTAAACTGACCAGAAATATTATACCACAATGGCTGGAAAATGTACATTTTTGATTATCTATGACATGATTTTCGTCCAGGAACCTCTGTCTAATTTTCCATAGTGACCACCATGTTCACCCATGAAATTTCACTTTAATGTACATTATTTTAATGTTAGATTGCTCCCAATTCTAAATTGACCAGGAAAATTTCAGGACTAGAATTGGAAAGTTCAGCCATAATATAGTCTGTAAAATGATTTTCACCCAGGAACCTCTGTCCAATTTTCCATACTGGCCACCAGTTTCATCCAAATAATTAACATAGATTCTAAAAATTTTAGGGTCCTTTTTAACAAGTTTCTAAATTGAGCAGCACAATTCCAAAACATTGGCTGGAAACTAGACCTTTTAAATAGCCTACGATATTGTTTTCGTCCAGGAACCTCTGTCCAATTTTCCATAGTGACCACCATGTTCAGCCATGAAATTTCACTTAAAAGGACATTATTTTAATGTTAGATTGCTCCGAATTCTAAATTGATCTGGAAAATTTCAGGACTAGAATTGGAAAGTTTAGCCATAATATAGTCTGTAAAATGATTTTCACCCAGGAACCTCTGTCCAATTTTCCATACTGGCCACCAGTTTCATCCAAATACTTAACATAGATTCTAAAAATTTTAGGGTCCTTTTTAACAAGTTTCTAAATTGAGTAGCACAATTCCAAAACATTGGCTGGAAACTAGACCTTTTAAATAGCCTACGATATTGTTTTCGTCCAGGAATCTCCGGCCAATTTTCCATAGTGACCACCATGTTCACCCATGAAATTTCACTTTAAAAGGACATTATTTTAATGTTAGATTGCTCCCAATTCTGAATTGACCTGGAAAATTTCAGGACTAGAATTGGAAAGTTCAGCCATAATATAGTCTGTAAAATGAATTTCATCCAGGAACCTCTGTCCAATTTTCCATACTGGCCACCAGTTTCATCCAAATACTTAACATAGATTCTAAAAATTTTGGGGTCCTTTTTAATAAGTTTCTAAATTGAGCAGCACAATTCCAAAACATTGGCTGGAAACTAGACCTCTTAAATAGCCTACGATATTGTTTTCGTCCAGGAACCTCTGTCCAATTTTCCATAGTGACCACCAGGTTCACCCCTGAAATTTCACTTAAAAGGACATTATTTTAATGTTAGATTGCTCCCAATTCTAAATTGACCTGGAAAATTTCAGGACTAGAATTGGAAAGTTCAGCCATAATATAGTCTGTAAAATGATTTTCATCCAGGAACTTCTGTCCAATTTTCCATACTGGCCACCAGTTTCATCCAAATACTTAACATAGATTCTAAAAATTTTAGGGTCCTTTTTAACAATTTTCTAAATTGAGCAGCACAATTTCAAAACACTGGCTGGAAACTAGACCTCTTAAATAGCCTACGATATTGTTTTCGTCCAGGAACCTCTGTCCAATTTTCCATAGTGACCACCAGGTTCACCCATGAAATTTCACTTAAAAGGACATTATTTTAATGTTAGATTGCTCCCAATTCTAAATTGACCTGGAAAATTTCAGGACTAGAATTGGAAAGTTCAGCCATAATATAGTCTGTAAAATGATTTTCATCCAGGAACTTCTGTCCAATTTTCCATACTGGCCACCAGTTTCATCCAAATACTTAACATAGATTCTAAAAATTTCGGGGTCCTTTTTAACAAGTTTCTAAATTGAGCAGCACAATTCCAAAACACTGGCTGGAAACTAGACCTCTTAAATAGCCTACGATATTGTTTTCGTCCAGGAACCTCTCCAATTTTCCATAGTGACCACCAGCTTCACCCATGAAATTTCACTTAAAAGGACATTATTTTAATGTTAGATTGCTCCCAATTCTAAATTGACCTGGAAAATTTCAGGACTAGAATTGGAAAGTTCAGCCATAATATAGTCTGTAAAATGATTTTCATCCAGGAACCTCTGTCCAATTTTCCATACTGGCCACCAGTTTCATCCAAATAATTAACATAGATTCTAAAAATTTTAGGGTCCTTTTTAACAAGTTTCTAAATTGAGCAGCACAATTCCAAAACATTGGCTGGAAACTAGACCTTTTAAATAGCCTACGATATTGTTTTCGTCCAGGAACCTCTGTCCAATTTTCCATAGTGACCACCATGTTCACCCATGAAATTTCACTTAAAAGGACATTATTTTAATGTTAGATTGCTCCGAATTCTAAATTGATCTGGAAAATTTCAGGACTAGAATTGGAAAGTTTAGCCATAATATAGTCTGTAAAATGATTTTCACCCAGGAACCTCTGTCCAATTTTCCATACTGGCCACCAGTTTCATCCAAATACTTAACATAGATTCTAAAAATTTTAGGGTCCTTTTTAACAAGTTTCTAAATTGAGTAGCACAATTCCAAAACATTGGCTGGAAACTAGACCTTTTAAATAGCCTACGATATTGTTTTCGTCCAGGAATCTCCGGCCAATTTTCCATAGTGACCACCATGTTCACCCATGAAATTTCACTTTAAAAGGACATTATTTTAATGTTAGATTGCTCCCAATTCTGAATTGACCTGGAAAATTTCAGGACTAGAATTGGAAAGTTCAGCCATAATATAGTCTGTAAAATGAATTCCATCCAGGAACCTCTGTCCAATTTTCCATACTGGCCACCAGTTTCATCCAAATACTTAACATAGATTCTAAAAATTTTGGGGTCCTTTTTAATAAGTTTCTAAATTGAGCAGCACAATTCCAAAACATTGGCTGGAAACTAGACCTCTTAAATAGCCTACGATATTGTTTTCGTCCAGGAACCTCTGTCCAATTTTCCATAGTGACCACCAGGTTCACCCATGAAATTTCACTTAAAAGGACATTATTTTAATGTTAGATTGCTCCCAATTCTAAATTGACCTGAAAAATTTCAGGACTAGAATTGGAAAGTTCAGCCATAATATAGTCTGTAAAATGATTTTCATCCAGGCACCTCTGTCCAATTTTCCATACTGGCCACCAGTTTCATCCAAATACTTAACATAGATTCTAAAAATTTTAGGGTCCTTTTTAACAAGTTTCTAAATTGAGCAGCACAATTTCAAAACACTGGCTGGAAACTAGACCTCTTAAATAGCCTACGATATTGTTTTCGTCCAGGAACCTCTGTCCAATTTTCCATAGTGACCACCAGGTTCACCCATGAAATTTCACTTAAAAGGACATTATTTTAATGTTAGATTGTTCCCAATTCTAAATTGACCTGGAAAATTTCAGGACTAGAATTGGAAAGTTCAGCCATAATATAGTCTGTAAAATGATTTTCATCCAGGAACCTCTGTCCAATTTTCCATACTGGCCACCAGTTTCATCCAAATACTTAACATAGATTCTAAAAATTTTAGGGTCCTTTTTAACAAGTTTCTAAATTGAGCAGCACAATTCCAAAACACTGGCTGGAAACTAGACCTCTTAAATAGCCTACGATATTGTTTTCGGCCAGGAACCTCTGTCCAATTTTCCATAGTGACCACCAGGTTCACCCATGAAATTTCACTTAAAAGGACATTATTTTAATGTTAGATTGCTCCCAATTCTAAATTGACCTGGAAAATTTCAGGACTAGAATTGGAAAGTTCAGCCATAATATAGTCTGTAAAATGATTTTCATCCAGGAACCTCTGTCCAATTTTCCATACTGGCCACCAGTTTCATCCAAATACTTAACATAGATTCTAAAAATTTTAGGGTCCTTTTTAACAAGTTTCTAAATTGAGCAGCACAATTCCAAAACACTGGCTGGAAACTAGACCTTTTAAATAGCCTACGATATTGTTTTCGTCCAGGAATCTCCGGCCAATTTTCCATAGTGACCACCATGTTCACCCATGAAATTTCACTTTAAAAGGACATTATTTTAATGTTAGATTGCTCCCAATTCTGAATTGACCTGGAAAATTTCAGGACTAGAATTGGAAAGTTCAGCCATAATATAGTCTGTAAAATGAATTCCATCCAGGAACCTCTGTCCAATTTTCCATACTGGCCACCAGTTTCATCCAAATACTTAACATAGATTCTAAAAATTTTGGGGTCCTTTTTAATAAGTTTCTAAATTGAGCAGCACAATTCCAAAACATTGGCTGGAAACTAGACCTCTTAAATAGCCTACGATATTGTTTTCGTCCAGGAACCTCTGTCCAATTTTCCATAGTGACCACCAGGTTCACCCATGAAATTTCATTTAAAAGGACATTATTTTAATGTTAAATTGCTCCCAATTCTAAATTGACTTGGAAAATTTCAGGACTAGAATTGGAAAGTTCAGCCATAATATAGTCTGTAAAATGATTTTCATCCAGGAACCTCTGTCCAATTTTCCATACTGGCCACCAGTTTCATCCAAATATTTAACATAGAATATGAAAATTTTAGCGTCATTTTTTAAAACTTTCTAAATTGACGGGGAAGATTTCAATAGCAAGGCTGAAACATACATCACTTGTATTACCTTCAGTATATATACCATTGAGGAACCTGTTCCCAGTTGTCCGTTGTGGCTCTAAACATTTCCCACAGTTTGGCCTAAAATTACTGAATTTAAAACCTTATTTACCCGTATTCCTTACGTGCGTTTTCAAAAAAATAAATGATGAAAGTTATATACACCCTGCTTCACAGATTGTGTTCATTCCGTCAGTCGGACCACGCCCCTATCGCCCATAATGCCTGAAATTCATAACCCTTCATTCCAAAAATTTTAACATGTTACTGTTAAGTAGTTAACAGAGCTCTGTTGACTCATAACATAGCTCTGTTAACGAAATCGGTTTGTGTCTTTGCTAGTTAAATTTACATTTATCTTCACAGACATAATTTTCACACTCCACAACCCTAAAAATATGCCACTTTGAAAAAATGTGGTCTGATAAAAAAATCACCAAAATAGTTCTGTGCACATCGCAATTGAAGTTTCGAGGTTGTACTTGTTCTATTATTTTTAATAAATTAAAAATAATGGAAAAAATGAGAAAAATTAAATATAATTATTATGATTGCGACATATCAAATCTAATATATTTTTAGGTGTACATTACGAATATGAAATCAAAATTGAAATCGGAGTCGCGGATTTCACCGCGACTCCGATAAATAAATTAATTAATCAATTAAAAAGGTCGGAAAAAACCATTCTTATGGAATTAATTCTATTTTGAATTCCTGTGGAATTAATTCTATTTGAGTGAATTAAAATTTTCTTTCAATTAAAAGGTGAATGAAAAAATAAATTTATCCGATTCTTATTAAAGATTTGGGAATGCAGCCAATGAATGAATTCTTTAGGAATGGTTGCACGGAATGGTATACATATAAACATTTTCTACATTAATTCTTTCGAAGCTCTGAGATAAATTTATAGCATTTGAATTTTTAAAATTCTATGGGTTAAGCACCGTAAGTTGTTCCGTTTTCACGTGAAAAAACTGTTATACTCCATATAAAAAAAATATTTTTCACGACAATGAGTTTCACTTGAAAATTGTGCAAATTTAGTTTTCACGCAAATTTAATGTACAAGACTATTATTTTTCTGGTGAAAAATTGACATTTTGTGTTTGTGATTGTGATTGTGGCTTTGTTATAAAATTAAAATATTGTTAATTTTTTTAACTTAAATTGCAAATTAAAACAACTTACGGTGCTTTATTCGGTAATATCTTCGATGCCATTTTTTAGTTTTGCTTTATTCGAAAAGGTATTTTAATACCAATAAATGCTTAGAAACTAAAAATTAAGGGGGTAATTTTCTAAAACACTTCTGTGAAGTGTTGCCTTATTTCTATTGAAATTGTTTTTGTTACAAAAACAATTTACATTGAAAGTTCCGTTCACTTCACCCAAGTGTTTTACGAAATTAGGTACTTAAGAACTGTTAATTTTTAAATTCATTTTCTATTAAATTTTGTAGATAACCAAAATGTGCCAAAATAGTAACGGTTGTGCCATTGTACTAATCAATCTTAGATTGTGCCAAAAATCCCATCACTGATGTGAAAATACGTATAATTTCAGTTTGCAAATCGGCACAAATAGACATATTTATTCTCATTTAAAAGTTGTTTCTGATTTAATTCAATTAATTCTTACAAAAAAACCAAGTTTCTTTTGCTTATTTCTTTATTTAATTAAAATTTTTAATTTATTTTCACAATTGTTTTTTGATTATATTTGCATCAGCTGTTTTACCAAAGTTTACCCGAAGAAATAGTCTGGGTAAATTTTAGTAAAAAGAGAAAGACTAATACACTCTCATTAGCACCCTTATTTACCCAATTCTCGAGTACGGGAACGCGTTTGAGTAAATTTCGGCAACGAAATTAATAAATTTCTAATTAATCAATTAAAAAGTTCGGAAAAAAACAATTTTTATTTTTTAAATAAAAATTAAAAACCAACATTTTGAAAACACTCACAGTACAGAGTAAATGTTTTTGTCTCTTCTTATATTAACAAAGAAGAAGGGTAAAAATAAAATTTGTATTTAATTTATACCGATGGTATGAAATACAAAAACAAACAACTTTCATAATATTTCTATTGTTGGTTATGCTTTGCAGAAGACTTCGAAAACATATTTTATTGTTTGCTCCATTCGCATTCGTTGATGTAGCAGACTACATTTAATATGAGATTTTGATGCTTCAATTTGCATTGCACTACGCCACCACTTTCTAAAGAAAACTGATGAAGGGGACCTGAAAAATCCCTGAAACGATCGTCTTTTCATTCCTGAAAGTGTAGAGGTATTTTTGAAAGCAAAAACTCTGTGAAGTATTTGTCAGGAGAGTATCCTTGTGAAGAAAAATTTGAAAAAAAGTACTTACTATGTTAACTCATAATAAGGAAATTGGCCTCGAACTGAATTAATAAATTTCTAATTAATCAATTGAAAAGGTCGGAAAAAAACAATTTTTATTTTTTAAATAAAAATTAAAAATCAACATTTTGCAAATTGAAAATTTCATAAAAAATGTTCAATTTTGATCCAGATGTTTTCGTATATTTACGACTATGAAAATTTCTTTTTCGCATTAATATATATCTGTAGAATGTCCTATTATGTGAGATAGGGTTTTTGTTAGCAATAAAATTATAGCAAGCTAAATAATAGCGAAATATTAAAAAAAAAGGCAAATTTTAAGTTAATTTGCAAGGATATCTGTTATACTTTTTAAAATTAAAATCAGTGTTATACTTACATAATGAAGGCCCTTGGTAAGTAAATTGCAAAAGTTTACCAAACTGGATTTTTTGATAACAGCGTTTACAGGTAATTAGGAAAATACCTCAAAAAACTTGAGTTTTTTTGAATTTTCAAAAACCGCGAATAATTTATAAAACACATTCTTTTTTTAAATTTCGATTGCTGATTCATAAACTTCATTAAAATAAAGATCAGATTTTAGAACTTTGCGCATACAAGGCAAAAACAAGTTGAATTTTTAATTACATCTTTTCGAAAAATTTGGAAATTTTAACTAAAATATGTATTTTTTGTATAATTTATATAATTAAAAAAAAACCGCGAATTACTTAAAAGTTACTTAATTTTCTTTTTTGATTTCAAATTCCTTTTCTTCACATTAAGACTAGATTTAAAAAAATTGTTAAATAATAGCGTAAGCTTAAGAAATAATTAAATTTGAAGTCAACCCTACTTTTTGTATAAATTACTCTAGAGATAAATTACTAATTCTTAAAAGACAACTTTTTACGCTACCTCTAAATAAAAACGGATTTGGCTGAAACTTGGCACAGAGAGTTTTTAGATATTAAGGAATAGGGGCAACATTGTGGAGATTGCGAATTACAATTTTCATATTTTTTTTGGACCACTCTAGTACCCATTAGTCCGTACACCTTACAGGTAAAAAAAAAAGTGCGCCGTACACGCTCCAATATGAAGTATTTTTGCAAGGCAATTTCAAATTATTTTTTTTTTGCCGAACGTAGGGGTCGCCATTTTACATTTTTCATTATATTAATGGCATTTACAGTCGGATCTTAAAGTATTATACATCGATGTTTTTCTCTCGAGGAGACCAGTGTTTTGTTTATTAAACTTTTGCTAAGGAAGTTTTTCGATAAACCCAGCAGAAATTTGTATTATTTTTTTTGGTTGCCGAACGTAGGGGTCGTTGAATTTTCCCTTTATAGCAAAACACTGGTCTCGATATATCACACTTTAAAATCCCACTTTAAATGCCGAAGCTATAACGAAAAATTGAAAAAGGAAAACCCAGCAGAAATTTTTATTATTTTTTGGTTGCCGAACGTAGGGGTCGTCTTTTTAAATTTTTTTTCATTTGATTTTCCCTTTATAGCAAAACACTGGTCTCCTCGAGGCAAAAAAATCGATATATCGCACTTTAAAATCTCGCTTTAATTGCCGAAGCTATAACGAAAAATTGAAAAAAGCGACCCTACGTTCGGCCAAAAAAATTTTTTTTTTGGAATTGCCTTGCAAAAATTCTTCATACTGGAGGGTGAACGGCGAACTTTTTTTTGCGGTACGGTCTAGTGCCCATGTATGACACAAAGCAACAAAATACTTATTTTTGTTGTTGTTGCTTTGTATGTTATTTTCAAATTTCTTTGCACATTTCATTGCATTTGAAGACACTAGGTAGGGTATTCAATTAATCGGCTTTTTATTTTAATCGATTAATTTTGCAAATAATTATTCGGGTTTTTTTGTTAACTGCCCTACGGGAAATTTTAACAAACTGTCACCGAACTGGCCCCTTTATATGAAATAGACTGGTCACTTTTACATGGCGTTGTCATAGGAGGGGGAAATTGACCCCTTGTGACATGTCACAAGACAAATCACAGGACAGGTCCCTGAACTTTGTTTTTTATGAGAGTTCAGTAAGTTCGGGTGTTATTGCTCACAAACAGAAAGTTGAAAAATTTTATAAAAATTATTTTAAGGAAACTTGTCCCCGAGCATTAATTTCTGACACCTTTTTTTCTCTGAGTTACGAAAGTGAGTACGATTTTATAGTACATATATTTAAGTTCTATTTTATAATAAAGTTTTTTTCAGGTAAAATGCCACACACAAAAATATATTTAACTATTTGTATTCGAAGACATATTCAGTGAGTTCGTTTACTCGAATTTCTTATTACTTTTACTACAATTTCAAAGTTTTGTTTACTTTTTGTATTGAATTTTTCCAGCTGTAGTAAATATACACCCAAAAAAAAAGTCAGTAAAGTCAGCAAAAAATGTTGCTGTGTCAGAAAATTTTTAGTCAGCAGCGTGCTTGGAAAAAAGTTGGTAATTTAATAATAAAGTGTTTGCTGAAAATCAGCGAGCTGATTTTTACCACAAAAAATAGTAATCTCAGCAAAAGTTTTGCTAACACTTAGTCGATTGCAAATGAAAAAAATCCTTGCTAAAATCACTAAACTTTTTGCTGAATATTAGTAGACTGAAAAAAACTCAAAAAATTTGTAGAAAAATTTTACTTTAGTTAATTTATTTGCTGAAAATTTAAATATATAAATTGTGTAGAGTTGGTTTTTTCATTATCATTTCCGTTATACCACATCCAGACAAGCTGCGATATCTTCATCTAGTCTATCCGGATGTCGTCCATGCTATAATTGCGGTTATCAGCGCAATTTTTATAGAAAAATAAATTAGTAAAACATTAGTTCAAAAATAGTTTAATGCTAAAAAAATATAACTAAAACTTTTGCTGAAAACGGAATTTAAGCAAAAAATTGCTGAAAACTAGTAAACTTGATATACAAGACGTTTTACTAATTTTTCCACTAACTTATTTTTTTGAGTGTAGTAACTTGTAGTAAGTAAACGAACAAGCTTATTGTAACCGATACCTGAATTTTTACGTTTATGTTAGTTTTTAATAAATATAATTAAAAAAAACATTTATTTTTAATTGCATATTTTTTGGTTTTTAGTGCATATTTCGTTATAAATGCATATTTAAGTGCATATTTTCCGCTTTATAGTGCATATTTTAAGCGCATATTTTCGATTTTTTAGTGCATGAAAGTCCTTGCCCTGATAATAACGATTAATCGATTGAATATCCTAACACTAGGTTACCGATAACCGCATCGTTTATGTTACCATCCAACGAAATAAATTAATTTTGCATAATACGGTTAATCGATTAATCGCCAATTTTTTCGATTAACTGAACCGAATAACCGGTTAATCAATTTAAGTGATTTTTCGAATAATGCATTAACCGTTTAACCGCCTAAGTCAGGGCTGGCAAAACTATGACACGCGTGTCAGTAGTGGCACGCGAGTCGATTTTAGGTGGCACGCGACGTTTTATTGGATATTTTCAAAAAATTTAAACTATTAGAAGACCAGCAAAAAATTCAGTTAAATGTTAAATTTCTCTACAAAAATGTGTGATTTAACTCCATTCTGGTGAAATTTTTCATAGGGCTTGTAAATCGTCTTTTAAAATGAATAAAACTCTGTATTGTCACCACTTTTTGTTTAAAGAAATATGGCTAATTCAGAACTCGCAAATTCGATTATCAGAAAATTCTGCGAAAATTTCTAAAATTCTAGATTGAAAGAAGTTTAAATGTTTCGATGAGAAAAAGCCTCATAATCGGAGAAATAAAAAGTATCAGAAAATTGGAAAACAACTTGTAATAAAATTGGATCTAAAAAATTAAGTTTTTTTAAAGGGAAAATAGGTGCTACGAAATAACCCTCAATGAAATAAAGGCTGAAAATAAGTTTCATAATGAAATAACCCCCTTTGTTGAAATTTGAAATTGTGTTTTGATCGTGTTTCGACGAGCCATTTCATCTGAAATAGAAATTTCTCTGTTCAAATCCATAATATTCGCTTTTTATTCATTATTATGATGATAAAAACCGCGCGATTTATTTTAACAAAATCAAATTTTTACCCGAAGCAAATTTTTCAACTATTGTAGTTTCTTACGTACTTAAATAATTTTTAGCGCTCAATAATTTAACTTTTTTTTAACAAAATGATATAACCACCAAAAATGGAATAACCCCCCAAAAAAAGTGAAAAGGCAATAATGTTCAAACTGTTTTCATTTTATTTCATTGGGGATTTTTTCATAATGAAATAATCTCAATATTTAAAGATTAAATAAACCCCCAAAAATTAAATAACCGTCAAATATTTTTACGTAATTTCTTGGAAGTTATTTAATTTTTCCCTTTGTGGGTTATTTCATGGGGGTTATCCGTAGCGCTGATAAATATGTACATCTGCGATGCTATTTTTAAGAGGAATTTTCCAAATTTTAAAAATTTGTAAAAAAATGATTTTTAAAGGACAACCAAAATTAAGGTCGCACGCGAGAAATTTTTACAAAAAAAATTTGTCCGTTTCTGGCACGCAGAGAAAAAAGTCTTGCCACCCCTGGCCTAGGTCGAATAACTGGAAACACTAGTTTTTAGACATTAAAAACTTTGTGGCAATATTGTGGAGATCGCGAATTCCAACTTTCATGTTTTTTTTGGACAACTCTAATGGCCATATATGATCATATACAAATTATATATGATCATATACAAAATATATATGATCATATACAAAATATATATGATCATATTTGGATAAATATGGAATTATATTAAATGCCATGAATAAAAAAAGGAACATATGTAGCGCCTAATTTGAATCTCATACATAAATTTATATCTATCGTACAACCTTATAATAAAGGACAGCAACGTTCGCATGTATTCGCATATATTTAATAAATCTATATGTTCATATATGTCCATATATGAACATATACTTAGGTGTTACCTCATTTTTCGGATCCATACATATATGGTTGAACCATAAATGTTCATATATGGACATTTTTCACCGGGCCCGGTGAAAAATGTTCATATACGCTCAAACATGTTCATATATGGTTTATGTATAGACACATATGAACAAATATGGATTTTTTATGAACATATATGGATTTTATATGAACATATATGGAAGTATATGTGATTCCATATATGGAAAAAATTTCATATACAGACATATATGGAAGCATCTGTTATTTCATATATGGAAATGGCACTCATATATGGACAAATATGAAAGTATATGTTATTCAATTTATGCAAAGGGAGTTGTATATGAACATATTTCGAAGAATACATTTTTCCATATATGTAAAAGGAACTCAAATTCAATTTGGTTTACTTGACGTCTCCACGAGTCATAAAATTAATGTTTAAACACAATTTAGGGAATGTGCAGACTAGTCTGTTTAATAACCGTTCAGTTATTTAAATCAGCAGGTTATAATATGGCTGTCATTTTTTTAAAATTTCTAATATTGCCAACTTTAAAAAGTAGTTTAACAAAATAATGTACATCAGAAAACACATATATTTTAAATTAAGATGAAATACACAATATACAAATCAAAAGACTTAAACAGAAATCCCCAAAAATACTTAAGAACATGGGTAAAATCCCCAAAATTTTGTGAAATCGCCAAATCCCTCCCCACGAAAATCTGACCACAAACCGAAGTTGAAATCCCCAATTTGAGGCGAAATCCCCTCTGACAACACTGGTTGTCTCATCCCTTGTTTGCCAGATTTTTTTACACTGCATAAGAGATTAATCAGAACTGAGTCGACAACGACATGTGCTTTTTCTTATATTTTGTATGGGAAGTAAAATGTCGCAATGTCGTCCGGCGATTTGTCGTCGTAATAGAATCTATTATATTTTCGTGACGACACACTAACACACACTCAAAATATTTGTCAAAATGTTGCCATATTTTTAACTAATTAAGGGAACAGAGTTGCAGAAATTCGTATAAATTTGCAAAAATTCGTACTTTGTTTACAAAAAATTTATTTTTTTGAAAGAAGAAATATAATTGAAAATAAAAATACATAATTTACCGCAAAAAGCACAATTAAATATAAAAAAATGTAAAACAAGAATTAATGCAAAAGCAATTGAATTGGTGAAGAATTGTAGCGAAACAAATACAAACATATTCTTGTTTTGTTTTATCGATGCAAACAATATACTTCCATCTCAACAATTCGGGTTCAGAAGTGAACATAATACGTCTCAACCCCTACTAAAAATCAGAAAATTAGTTAAAAATAATTTTCAAAACGGCAAAAATGGAATGAATTTGCTAGACATAAGAGCTGCGTTTGACTCCGTTTGGCATAATGGACTTATTTTTAAATTGAAAAAATTCAACTTTCCAATTCAAAATAGATCGTTCAGCGTTTACTTGGGTAAAACCTGTTCACAACAAGTTAATATCATTGCAGGATGTCCACAAGGTTCTTGCCTGTCGCCAGTTCTTTACAACATCTTTACTGCTGACATTCCAACATTTTCCAATTGCATTACGTCTATATTTGCAGATGATACATCAATTCTTAGTTCTGATGTTTATTCAGCTGATATTATTACAAACTTGCAGTCTGCTCTTACTGGGTTGAGTAATTATTTTGATAAATGGAAGATTTTGGTTAACCCTGAAAAAACGCAAGCTATTTATTTTACAAGAAAACGTAAGTCTTGTTTTATACCCCAGAGTTTACCTCGTTTCATGAACCATGATATTCCATGGGAAAACAACGTCAAATACTTGGGCGTTATGCTTGATACAAAGCTTAATTTTAATAATCATATTCCCTATGTAGTGGACAAAATTATTAGAATAATGTACCCAATTATAAACAGAAAGTCCTAAATGAACATAGACAATAAAAAACTTATCATCAAATCTATATTCCACCCCATAATGTTTTACTGTGCTCCAGTTTGGTACACGTCTTCAAAATGTCATATAAAAAAACTCCAAGTAGCACAAAATAAGCTACTTAAAATTATATTTAAACTACCATGGCACTATTCCACCCGACGCCTACATAGTCTCGCTGGCTTCGAACTCGTTCTGGATAAAATCGAAAGATTGACTCTAAATTTTAGTGGAAGATGCCAACTCTCACAACATGTACATATCAATGAACTCATCTCATCATAATTTTATCTACTTTATTTTTTTTCTCATTTTTATCTTATACCTCTGCTTCATAAAGGTTTTTGTAAATTTTTTTCCTTCCGTTTAATAATAATGTACATAAATTTCATAAATTAAAAAAATATATATCTAAGTAGAAAAGGAACGAAGTTCCTAAACTCTTTGCTTCTAAGTCAAATGTAAATAATATAAATATTATTAGAAATAAATTGAAATTGAATTCTTGTTTTGCTTTCATTTTTTTCTAAACGTCAACAAATGTCGCCGGTCGATTGTCGCTGAATTTAAATTAAACGCGATCGACGCAGTTGTGATTAACCTCTAACTTATAGTCCTGACTAGCCATGGATTTGTGCGAACATGAAACGAATTACATGCAAAACAAAAACTACAAATAAAATTTGTTGTTGTTTAACGTGTGATTTGTTTCATGTTCGCTCAAATCCATGGCTAGTCAAGACTATAAGTAATCTTTATTGATACATTTTTTTGGTAATTTATTTTTAAGCTTTTTTGTTTTTATTTTTTTTGTGTTGTTGTTTTTGATATTTTTTTTTATAGTTGTTGTTTGCTTTTAAATTTTTATTTTATATTCCCATTATAAATATTTAAAATTTTCAAATTATATTTTTTCCCCAAGACCAACAAAAATCCCCAAATTTGGGGAGAAACCCTAAGTCTGGCAAGTTCACTCAACTTTCGATTGTGCCAAAAATGGCACAATTGTGCCACAAATCCCATCACTGTATTTCGCAAACACAGCTACACTTCCCCTTTTTTCGAAAACAGCTGATCAGATGGTTTTATTTTACCCCTTTATTCTATACATTTCATTATGTATTTTTCTTATAGACTGTGTATGCAAAAGAAAAAAGCAAAAATCTGAATTCTAACCTCACATCTTTTTCTTCGCAGAACACACATCCGAACAACAAACTCGAATAGTAGAAATGTAAAAGAAAACCCAACCAAAGCAAAATCAGAAAAGATTCTAACACACACATTACGAATACAAAAGTTCTTATAGAAAAGAATCAGCCACTTTTAAATGTAATTGTTTCTTTTTTGGTGTAAGGAAAATCAATGAAAATTATAGTGAAACATTGTAATTCGTTGCAGTTTATATAAAAATCTAAATCTAATTAAATTGAATGTCAACTTTAAAAAATATTGAAAAATAGACAAGGCGAAAGTCGATGAGTGCAGAGTAGAGTTTAAAAAAATCAAACCAGCTATTCAACAACTACAGAAAAATCGGAAAAACTAGTCAATGAAAAGATTCCGGTATTTAGCAAGCCATAAAAACGGGAGAAGATTACATTATAAGGGAAAACAAATATGTTAAACTTACAATAGTTTCAAAATACGACCATTTTTGGAAAGAGTTTATTCATTCTTAGTCTGAAAATTCCAACCTAGTATTTTTTTTTTTTTTTTAATTTGTATGTATCTATTTGCTATATGAGTTTAAAGATTTTTATTTGTAATGTTTTTTTTTTTTCAGATCGGATTAAAATAACCTTTTGGATTCATTTTTTACAACTGGACAACATCGCACAGTTTGTTGTGTCATTATTTAAGTAGGCGGCCAGGAAGCACCAAAGAGTTTCCGATACGTCTACTTGTACAATTCTGGAGAAAATAACGCTTGAGACGTTATTGTACTCTGGAAGGCAAATAGAAAATACCCAATTCAATTATGTCATCCAAGGAAGAAACTTCAGCAGCAGTAGCTCCTAATGTAGCTGCTGCTGCTGTCCCAATTACGGGAGCTCCTGCAGCTCTTGTCGCAAGCGGAACTACTAGTAGTGGTGGTCCAACCACTTCTTATGCGAATGTTTTGCAAAATCTGGAGGGTAAAAAAGTAGGAAATACGCTGCCAGAATTGAGGTCTACTGCTGCTAAGCAGGATGCAGCAGACAATAAGGAAAATCATCCCAGTGTTAAAACTATTATGAAGTCATGGAGTGATGAAGTAGCTGCAGCTGCTGATGAAGTTGCACCCAACGTAGCTGGCGAAAAACGTGCTGCCAATGCAGATACTACTGCTGAAAATTCATCTGAAGTTGATGACAATGGAGATTTTGTTCCTGTTGTCTCCCATTACCGTAGAGATCGTAAAAAGGCACGTAAAGATAAGCCACGTGATGGCAAAAATGGCAATGTTGGTCCGTCTGCTAATCCATCTAATAATCAAAAATCTGGTAATAATCAACGTCGTGGAAATGGCAATATGGGTAATAACGGTAATGGCAATAATGTAAGTGCTGGTAACACTGCAAGCCCTATCGAGAAAGATGCACCCACCGGTGAACGAAAATTCCCTGCTCGCCAACGTCAACGTAGTCCGCGTAAATCAGGCATTGGTAATAATAAAACACAACAACAACCCCAAAAGGATTGCAAAGATGATTCACCTATTGATAGTTCTGATAATGCTAACAGCAGCAGTAATGAAGTTAAAATTGTTGATGGTGAAAATCAAGCTTTAAGTTCAGCAAATACTGCTCCAGGGGCTGCTGCTACTCATAATCCTATACAAACTAAAAAATTTGTTGCTGCTCCTCCACCAAAAGTTAATGCTTGGAAGGTAAGTGTATTATTTTATTTATTTAATATCTGTAGTGTCCCATACTACATGCTAAAATACTTGTTCATAAAAATAATTTCGAACAAATATTCATTGTCATTTATCTTTAAAATTCTTGTTAAAAAAATTTCATTATAATTTTGGATTTTCTAAATAAATAGTTTTTATAAAAATAAATTAAAATTTTAATAGGATCCTTAAGGGATCCTATATTGGCGATCCTGCAAAAACGAACCGCAAATCTAACTAATGTTGTGGATATTACAAAATTCGAAAATTCTGTGCTCTTTTGAATGAAAACACATTTGCTAAGTTTAATCATCATGTACCTGTAACTGTATCCATCGGAATGCAATTGGAATTTTCAAGTTTACAACTAATCCAAACTCATCGTTTCTGAATCGAATTGTGTAAACAGGCAGATACATTATTCTGAATATCAAGACTGTGTAATCATTCGAACATCTGCAGCCTAATTATACAATTCAAAATCTCATGTCTTCAATCAACATACTCGTAAAAAAAATATAAATCCATTTTTTTCGCGTTACTTTAATCCTTTTTAAAATAAGAATTAACGTTTCTGGTGGCATTTTCTATATTCTAAAAAATATGTGACCCCTCAGAAAATAAAAAAAAGACGTCGAAGACATCGATAGCGGCTTAAATTGACATATATACCAATCTACACAAATTTTATTTCATGTGAGTTTATTTTACCTTTTAGCATGAAAGTTGCCTTAAGTCGTAATAATTAAATTCACACATCTGGTTTGCAATACATTGATGAAAAATGAGCATTCGCTTGTAAGAGTAATCAAGTCTGTACTGCAGATTCTATATCTAGGATAGAGTCAATTTCAAAGATGTACCTATTACAGTTAACTGTTTACATTTTTAGGTATAATCGCTTGTTTATTATAGATTTTCTCCTAAATGAGATAAGCATCTGAATAATTGTCAATAAAATTTGTGCCTTATCTATTTCAGATCTTGATTCTGAGTAACCGTTTGATTTACAATATTCTTTTCTGAGGGAGGAAGTTATGTAGTGTCATAACACTACATGCTAAAATACTTGTTCATAAAAATAATTTCAAACAAATACCCAGTCAGAAAAATACAAACGGGAAAGCGGTGGCAAAGCACTTTAGCAGGTGGTACAAGTACTGGCAAAAAGTGCTTTCCCATTCCCAAAATGATAACATCATTAGACAAAAGGACCGGCTGTTCAAAAAGCGCCGGAAAAGCACTGGAGGAACAAAATTTTTAAACGTTGGCAAAACGCTGACAAAACCAATAAATAGGTGGTCTGGAAATATATTTTCCAAAATAAAATTTAAAAAAAGTTCATATGTATTTTTTTTGGTCCTGCCGTGATTTGAACCCAGGCCATCAGATTGGCACACGATTGCTCTACCCACTGAGCTAACGAGACATATTTGATGGCTAAACGCATAAATGAGTGATAATAGCTGGACAACTACTGGCTGTGCCAAAATGCTAGTACTGGCAAAGAATTTTTTGTAACTAGTATGCCAGTGTTGGGAGGGTAAAAACAAAGTTGGTCTTGAAGGAGCTTTCCCACAAACAAAAAAATTGATTTTATAAAACAAAAAAAATTTTAAATTAAAAAAAATCCAAAAAAAAATTTTTGCATGCCACCGGATTTCAACTCGGAACCTTCTGACTACAAACATTTTTTAACGAAGCGTCAGCATTTTTATAAAATCATTGGTCTACCAGTGAGCCATCATTAGCTTTAAATTCATTAAAGGATCCGAGAACCATTGGAGGACAGTTTTTCCCCAGACATATTTCGAAGCGAATACCATGTCGTCATTTGAATTTTGCAAGTCAACCATCGTTAGCTTAAAATCTACGTTTTCATTAAACGACGCAGCAAAAAAAGTCATTACAAAAAAGTTATTTTAAAAGCACTCCGAATAGCATCAACTGATTGTGAAGTAGTTACAATTTAGGTCTAACACTGATTTATTTTACACGTGGTGTCCCATGTTGTCAGTAGTTCAATTTAAGCATTTTGTTAGTAATTTAAACGTGATTACATAATGTTATTAAAGTATGGTTTTTAGGTACACATTTTCATCACATCAATATGAGTACATTTTGTTTGCATTTTTAGAGTGATTTAGAAGTACTCTTTATAATATATAATATAATACATTTTTAAAAGTGATTTAAATTTGCTTTTTATAATGTATGAAATAGCAGATTTTAGAGGCAATTTTAGGGCTGTATTCATAAGTTAAAAATAACGAATGCACAACTTTCCCTTATAGGAATTTGTGTGTATAAAATGTTGTGCACTGGATGTTAGTCGTTAGTTTTAACTTATGAATACCGCTATTAATGTTTAGCCCGTACAGGACCCATATATAAACCTATTGTGTAACAAAAGCTTCAATTTATTATTATTTGTAGAGCAATATTAAGGAAACACTTCTTTTGCGTATGAATCAATGCGATTAAGTCAAAATCAGACAAAACCAGAATTTTTTTTTAATTTTTGTTCAACAGTTTTTTTTAAATAAGTTTGTAACATGTTTACTTCAGTCTTTAAATTCAAAAAAGATACGACATTGAATTAAATAAGAATAATACACTAAGGCCGAGTTTTTGGGATGTCAGTTAAACTTGGTTTAGTTAAACCGAAAACGAATTATATCAGCCATTTCAATTTTATTAACAAAAATTTGCATGAACAACTTTTTCTCGATCTTCGTTGAAAGAAAATAAAATAGATCACATTTTAGAAGCAGTATTCCAATTATAAACTAACACCCTTATTCTAGGAAAATGTGACAATTTGTTTTGTTATTAAAATTGTCATGTTTCTTGTTATAGGAATTTTTCAAAAATTTGTTATGGTATTCAGGTTTTTTTATGACAAGAAAAAGTTTTAAAAATTTCACCATACAATGGTGAAAGCTTTTTCTGCCAAAAATAAAATAAAATTATCAAAATATCGTAATTTGTGAAAAATTACGATTTTTTGATAATTTTATGAAATCTTAAATGAAATGAAAACTTAAAGAAAATGTCCAGGAAACGCAGAATACGAGAGAACTAGTTCTAAGCACTTGAAGATTTCTTTAAATTTTAGCATCAAGAACCCTGAACTTATTGCTTATTGAACAACTTCAGCCCCAAAAATTCCGTGTTAATCCTTTTGGAGGATTTTGCCGATTTTTTTGAATCGGCAAAAGGTTCGATGCATCTTATATCTTAAAAGAACATCTTAAAAAAGGAATATGTATTTCATATTTTATTTCTGTGAAGAAACATTACAAAATTCTTCAAAAGAAAACAAATTTTTATATTTTAATTTGTTGAGAAATGAAAATATTTGTTTGTTGTGTGCTTTTTATTACATGACAAGTTTGTCAAGGTTTTGCTGTGACAATTTTTCTTAGAATACCAAAACCATAACAATTTCCGTTCACCTCAGTTTTGTCACAATTTTGTTATTGTTATAAAGTTTAGAATAACACTCTAAGTTTAAAGATAATCTACATCCTAAAAACTGGCCATAAAAGTTATATGTATGTAAACTACTCTGTAGTGCGATTCTCTAACTTTTTAACGACAAAAATCGGTAGTTAGATTGTCAAAATTCGATAATTAAAACTGATTCCGTAATTTTTGTCGTTAAATAATAATGTTAACTTCCGACAATTATTGTTAAGAAAAAAGTTGTAGATAAGGTAAAATATGAGTAAAAAAAATGAATAATTTCAAAATGCGTTAAAGAAATGTATTTTATTGCAAATTTCTTAACAATTTACATTAAGAATAAGGAAGCGTTTGCATTAAATTCATTGGCTCTCGTTTAACAGTGAATCAGTGAATTAACAGTGCTTTGGTACATACCACTAAATAAATACTGGTTTTTTCGACTAAAATGTTTATAAATCGTGAAAACAAGGATTTTAGTGGATTTTCTTTTCATAGAATATAAATGGAATACCATTCTATATTCTTAAAAATAAAATTTGCCAGTATTTATAACGGCTTAGTGCTTAAAATTAATTACATAATTTTTTACCCTACATGTGCAAATAAAATTAATCCAATTAGATCGTATTAATTCAATTGCATCAAATTAATTCAATTGGATTAATTTTAACATTTATGAATGACTGTTTTTCAAGTTTTTTTTTTGTTTGTAGTGATAATTAATATCAACCCAGCAAAAAATAGAAATTTTTGTGGTTCTGCTTGTAAGCGAAAGATACAAGCACTTTCATTACCATTACATATACGTAATTGTAATGAAATATTTTTCATTTCCATTACATTCAAGTAATTGTAATGAAATTTATTTTAATTATTACAAAATTAGACATGTATTTTTATTACCGTTACTTTTATACAAACCCGGTGAAAAATGTCCATATATGAACATTTATGGTTCAACCATATATGTATGGATCCGAAAAATGAGGTAACACCTAAGTATATGTTCATATATGGACATATATGAACATATACATTTATTAAATATATGCGAATACATGCGAACGTTGCTGTCCTTTACTATAAGGTTGTACGATAGATATAAATTTATGTATGACATTCAAATTAGGCGCTACATATGTATGTTCCTTTTTTTATTCATGGCATTAAATATAATTCCATATTTATCCAAATATGAGTTCCTTTTACATATATGGAAAAATGTATTCTTCGAAATATGTTTATATACAAGTCCCTTTTGCATAAATTGAATAACATATACTTTCATATTTGTCCATATATGAGTGCCATTTCCATATATGAAATAACAGATGCTTCCATATATGTCTGTATATGATATTTTTTCCATATATGGAATCACATATACTTCCATATATGTTCATATAAAATCCATATATGTTCATAAAAAATCCATATTTGTTCATATGTGTCCATACATAAACCATATATGAACATGTTTGAGCGTATGTGAACATTTTTCGCCGGGAAGGTAAATATTTCGTGTGCTTTAATTTGAATTCATGGTATGCTGATTCGTCGCTTAAAGCTCAAATAATGAATAATAACTTTACCAATAAAGGCGCGACTATAGAAAAATCAAACGTACAATCTAAAAATTGACATATATGAATACATACAGGTTAAATGTATTCCCGTCCCGGGAATTCCCGGGAATCCCGCCCTTTTTCGGATCCCGCAATCCCGGGAATTTTGTGCGGGATTTCCCGGGATTTTTTTTATTCTTTTACAGAAGTTCTAGCTAGTATTATTGCAATTTTGGAAGCTTTATTTAAATTTAAAGCATTGGTTTTTTGAAATTAATTTGATCAAAAAATCTTTAAAATTAAAAAAATACGATTTAAAATTTAATAAACTGAATTAGGCCAAATTGTTTTTAGATGCCAGTTGAATTTGGTTTAGTTAAACCGAAAATATTTTATCAGCCATTACCAAGTTTACCAACAAAAATTCTTGTATGTACTTCCGAAAAATTTTTTTTCTTTAAAATGATCTTTGTTCAAATAAAGCAATATTTGTATAGGCTGGTTTACACTATATTTTCGGAAAAATTCTGCAACCTTGCCTATATCTTTTGCATGTGTACTAAAGTAAAATCGTACCGAAAATCTTATAGTGTAAACCAGCCTTATTCAACATTCCAATATCATTATTTCAGTTCCAAATACCTCCAAAAAACTAGACATTAAAATTAAAAATTATGTAATGTTTTCATATTTTCAATTGACAAGTATTTTGAGTTTCTTTTATTTAAAATTATTTAATTTTAAGTTCAATTGTTATTCCTTTATTTCAATTGTATTTTTTTAATATTATTTGTTTTCAAAATAATCCATCAGATGCTTTTTAAAATTATTTTGAATTTTTTTGTATTTTAATTTAAAATGCCACTAAATACGAAAATTAAATTATTTATTTTTAAGTAGCTGTGGCATAAAAAACGAACTGTTTAATAATGTTGTAGTGTTTTTTTTATAAAACGATTTAGGCAAATTTGCCTAAAAATTTGTGTGAAAAATACTCACTTTTAAACTTTTTTATAAAAATAATTCTACACGGATACTTTTGAAAAATCTGCATAGAAAGATACTAAATATCTGTAAATAGAAATTTTTGGATTTCATATTTAAGAAATATTTTAGCAACAAATCGATCTTATTTCTGACTATAAAACTGGTCAGACTCAATTTTGCACCCATTAACAATTCCAATATATTCTGAAAAAGGGGATGAAGATAAAATACCCGTGTCTTTAACTTTTTCTATATGAATTGGTTTAACCGTTTAAACCGCGAACTAATATTTAATTAATATATTTCTAAGAGTTTTTTTAAAATTAAGACGGCCTTGCATATAAATATATTACCTAAATATTAATCGAATTGATCCAGAAAAAGTGGAAGACATGGATATTTTATATTTAGCCATCCTTCCAGAATATATTAAGTGCATTTTCTCATGAGTACAACCAAAAGATGAACTTTGTCGGACGGCGTTTTAACAGTAATCGAGTTTTTCAAGTGCAACATATGTCGGATTTATATATTTTCTAACCAGCGGGAATTCCCGGGATCCCGGGAAATTTTGAAAAAAATCCCGCTGTCCCGGGAAATGAAAAAGTCCGGGAAAAGAAAAACCCTAATGTTCATGCATGCTCATAAATATGCATTCATGTGCATACATGGATACATAAATCTCCATACATGTATCATATATGTCCACACATGTGCATTAACGAAATTTGAGGTAATATCTACATGCATGATCATGCATGTTCATGCATGATCATGCATGTTCATGCGTGCTCATGCTTGTTCATGTGTGTTCATATATGTACACACATGTAGATATTACCTCAAATTTCGTTAATGCACATGTGTGGACATATATGATTCATGTATGGAGATTTATGTATCCATGTATGGACATGAATGCATGTTTATGAGCATGCATGAACATACATTTAACCTGTATGTATTCATATATGTCGATTTTTAGCTGGGGTATTTCGCTTTTAGTAAAGTAATGTTTTTTTTCATTACAATTAATGAATTTTTTTTCATTATATTACAAAAAATTAATGGAAATGAATATCAAACCCTTTATATAATAGGAATGAATATAAAAATGTCATTACCATTACATAAAGAAATTGTAATGAAAATGTAATGGTAATAATTTTGGCCCGTCTCTGGATACAAGTAGCACTAAAAATGATCTTCTAGTTCTGCAGTGCTGCTAAAACCATGTATATTTTTTGCTGGGATATAAAATAACATATTTCAAAATAACCGGAAAATAAATATGTAGAAAACCGAATCACATATTTTTTTTCGAATCGTGGAACACCAAAAGCGTTAAATTTAAGGTATATTTTTTAAATTATAGAAGTATTAGAATTAATTCTATTAGGTGTATGTTATAAATGCGACTGAACATTTTTATTTTTTTTTTAATTTCTTTAAAAAGTTATGCTTTACGCGCTCTACCGCGGTTTTTTACTTTCTTAATTGATAAATGGTGTGATTCTTAGTGAAATTTAAGTTATTCAAGTAAGTCGTGCGTATACGTGATTGAAAAAATAGCTGTGAATCAGCTACAAAGTTAATGACACATTTTTGCGATTAACGCGATTTCTTTGTGCTTATACAATTTGAAAATAACTTATTTAACTCTTTCACTACCCTTGTACACTACAGTGTACACATCTTTAAAAGAATATATAAAATTTAATTGTGTAAAAAAACACTTTATACTTAATGCAAATAAGTTTATTAGGATCTTGGCCTTCAAATAAAAATCATTATATGCATAAGCAGTTCAACATGGCAATATGGTTGCGATATTCGTTAATGAAGTCTAATTTTTTGAATATATCATAATCTCAGTGAAAAGGGGGCTTTGGTGTTTCTCCTAAACTAATGAATATAGATAATTGAAATTTGGCATATAGCTTCGTTTTATGACGAGAAGAAAACCAACCAAAGGATTTTTGACTACTCGAATGTTTAAGGGGTAAAACGGGGCTCAGAAATTTGAAAAAATCGATTTTCGAGCGCTATTTTTGTAGGGTAGGAGGGGGAGGGGGCAAAATATGTTACATATTTTTTTTCTAATTTGGGGACTCTTAACAAGAATCTGGAGTCAAAATAACGATACATTCGCAAACAAAAAGTCGGTAGTGAAAGGGTTAACTTTTTGGTTCAACGCGTAATCAATACAAGATTTGTGAAAAATCTCACTTATGCAAACCGCGAAAGTTTCGTATCACTCAACTTTATGCAATTTAGTCGCTGAATGACCAAAATCAAAATAGAAAAGCAGGGGAAATCACGGTAATCGCAGAAATGTGCCACGGACTTTGTAACTGATTACGGCGATTATTTCAAAGTCGAACACTTACAACTCACTTGAATAGCCTTAGTTTCACTAACGATCTAACAGTTTCACAATTACAAAAACAAGAACAGCGGTGGGGTGCGTAACGCCTTTAAAGACACTTAATTAAATTTTAAGTCGCTTTTATTACATACACTTACCTTATGGACTATATTATAATACTGCTATAGGGTGAAAAAATACACTTTACATTTAACGCATTTAGGCTTTCGCGATTTAAAAAAACACTATATGGAACGGTATTCCATATTTTTTAAGCACGATAGCAAGCAAAAAACCACGAAAAAAGTTCTAATCCGCCGGTTTTTAAATAAAAATTTCTTGATACAAATGTTGTTTTTCATTTTCCCAGCAAAAAAAGAGATGCCGAACTTCTTTTTTAGCATAAACACTAATAATTTTAACATTTTAGTTGTCATAGGAGAGGAGTACTCCTACTTCAAAATTTTTTTCAGTACTTTTTGAACGAGTGCAAAAGAAGCTCTTTTTCACCAATTAAAAATTTAAAAAAAATTCTTTACAAAAAAAATTATATTTTTTTTAATTTACAAAAGTTTTTTTTATTGCCACCACCGGGGATCGAACTTGCAACCTCACGATTGCTAGTCTAGCGCTCTACCGCTGAGCTATTCTTTGATATGAAAGTTGACTGGCATAAAAACACCACTTTGTTAATGCGAGATATTGTTCCCTATTCTCTTCAATAAAAGTTCTTATTAAACAAGTGTAAAATGTGCACTCCAATGCAATCTTGGTTTCAGTACTATTTTTACAGGTACAAATCAATTTCTGACCATTTTTTTTATATAGACATATTTTTAAAAATTTTAAAATTAAAAAATATTGAATTTAAACCAATTAATTATAAATAATAAAAAAAAATGAAAAAAAAAATTAAAAAAAATATTGGTCCAGCCGGGAATCGAACCCGGGACCCTCTGTTTGGAAATGCCAAATGATACCAAAATCGCTTTTTACGATCACTTTTAGAGCAATTACTCTTTAAAAGCAATAATTAAGTGATTTTTTGGATGTGGTTCAGAAGTAATTCTAAAAAAGCTGTAAAAGTGTAATAACGGATACTTGGGAAGCAATGAAAGAAGTGATTTTCTGAAGTTGTTCAAAAGTAATTCTAAAAAAGCTGTAAAAATGTAATAACGGTTACTTGGGAAACAATGAAAGAAGTGCTTTTTTGAAGTTGTTCAGAATAACTTCTAAAAAAGCAGTAAAAATACACTAACGGATACTTGTGAAGTATTGAAAGAAGTAGTTTGTAAAGCACTACTTGCAATTTTTTTGCTGGGTTGTTTTTTATTTACAAATACTTTTTTTTGGCATTTTTTATTTCTACCGAAATTTGTCGGTAACTTTTTCTAGCGAATAATATCGTTAACTAAAATATCATCACTTTTTCGGTAACTCAAATAATGCATCACTTTTTCGGTAACTCAACCGACAATTATCGTTAGTTAACGAAATCGATAAAATCGTTAAGAAAGTTAGAGAATCGCACTACTGGTAATACCTGTACGAAATACGGCATCATTCGTATATACAATGTGGAAATACGAGTCCGCTACCCAAGTTTTTTATAAATCAAATTATTAATTTTTTCCGGTACCGGACCAAGAATTTCACAACGTTGAACCGAATGAACTGAAATTTGGCGCGAATAATACTAGCTGAATATGTAATAACTAGGGCAAGGAATTTCATGCAAATGCATGTTTTTTCTCGATAGTCCAAAACTAATATGGACTATATATTTATCCGAATCATCAAATTTAGAACAAAATGGCATCGATTTGTAGTTGCATATTTTTGCATATTTATTTTAGGAGCATTTTTTATTTTGTAAAAAAATATAAAAAATTGATACGTTTTCATATTTTGATTCAATCAAAGTAAACATTCTTAAAACCTTATTGACCTATGGGAAATCTTCGAGGTCTGTGTGTTTGCAAAATAACTAACTTAAATACATTTTTAAGTTTTAGAGTGCATTATTTTTGCAAAATTAATAGTTTTTAGTGCATATTTCTTATATTTATAATGCATATTTTTCTTTTTTAACCGCATATTTTAGGCGCATATTTTCCATTTTTAAGTGCATGAAATTCCTTGCCCTAGTAATAACTCTACCAAAGTTGGGTCTACCATGTGGAAATACAAGCCCGGTACTGAAGTTTTTTTTAAATAAAATTATTAATTTTTTCAGGTACCGGACCAAGAATTCCACATCGTTGAACCGAATGAACTGAAATTTGTCGCGAATAATCCTAGCTGCAAATAACTGTACCAAATATGGACTCATGCGGATCTACCATGTAAAAATACGAGTCCGGTACTCAAGTTTTTTTTTTAAATAAAAGTATTTATTAATTTTTTCCGGTACCGGGAGTACCGGTAATACCGAGAACCGGGAAATGGGGGGCTCTGGTATTTATCAAACAAATTAAATACTATCCAGTCAGAAATCGCCAGTAAAAAAATCAAGCACTGGCATACCATTGGGTAACCACGGTGTTAAAAATAAATGATTGGCAGAACACTCATTTGGGACGCTTTGCCAGCGTTTGCAAAAAGCGTTTTGCCAGTATTTGTTTTACAAAAATTTCGGTGGTTAAAAAAAAAAACACTGGCAAAGAATTGGCTAGTGATAGCCGAGGTTTGCAACCAGTGGTTATCCAGTGCTACCTAGCCAATGCTACCAGTGGTAAAAAAAATCAATGCACTGGTAGACCAATGATTTTATAAAAATTCTGACGCTTCGTTAAAAAATGTTTGTAGTCAGAAGGTTCTGAGTTCAAATCCGGTTGCAAGCAAAAAGCCTTTTTTGATTTTTTTAATTTAAAATTTTTTTTTGTTTTATAAAATCAATTTTTTTGTTTGTGGGAAAGCTCCTTCAAGACCAACTTTTTTTTGCTCTCCCAACGCTGGCATATTAGTTACAAAAAATTGTTTCCCAGTACTAGCATTTTGGCACAGCCAGTAGCTGTTCAGCTGTTATTACTAATTTATGTGTTTAGCCACCAAGTATTAGGTCCGTTCCTTTACGTTACTGCGGCAACCCGCGGGATCCCAATCTTACCCAAAAAGAGTTCCCGTACTCGAAAATTGGGTAAATGAGAGCGTTCAAGAGAGTCAATTTGTGTTTCTCTTTTTACCAAAGTTACCCAAACTTTTTCTTCGGGTAAATTGTAAAACTATCAGCTGATGCAATGATAACCAAAACAATTGTGAAAATAAATTGAAAAATTAAATTAAATAAACCAATACGCAAAAGAAATGTGTTATTTATAATAATTAATTGAAAAAAATCAATAAGAACTTTTAAATGCAAATAAATATTTGTGTTTGTTCAATTTTTCAAACCAAAATTATACGCACTTTCATATTTTTCTTTGAAATGCATTTTTTGGCTCGAAAAGTGGTTTTGTGCGTTCCTTTACTTTTGGGTAATTTTGTCATTTTGTGAGAGGATTTTTTGCTTACTCTCATTTTACCGAACTTTACCCAAAAAGTAAAGGAACGCACTTATTATATGTGTCGTTAGCTCAGTGGGTAGAGTAATCGTCTGCCAATCTGACGGCCTGGGTTCAAATCACGGCAGGACCAAAAAAATACATATGAATTTTTTTTAAATTTTATTTTGAAAAATATATTTCCAGACCACCTATTTATTGGTTTTACCAGCGTTTTGCCAACGTTCATAAATTTTGTTCCTCCAGTGCTTTTCCGGCGCGTTTTGAACAGCCGGTCCTTTTTGTCTAATGATGTTATCATTTTGGGAATGGGAAAGCATTCCACCTGTTAAAGTGCTTTGCCACCGCTTTCCCCTTTGTTTTTTTCTGGCCGGGTATTTACAAAAATAAAAATAAAAAATAAAAAACAAAAAGATTTATTAATGACTCAAGTATTTAAAAAAATTAAAAATATTCTAATTCGGGGCATTGGCTCACTTTTGCACCAAGGTTTTGTTGATCTAAATTTAATAGTTTATCCAATATCCCTTTGCTTTTTTCAACTGGCCCATTCTATTTGACATCTATTGGTACAGATTTGATACGTAAATCACAGGAATTTGTTTCCATTTAGCCTGTACCCTCTCCCACAGCTCATTGTTGCTCTTCGGGGCCTTTTCGTATTCTGCCAGCCGACGTTTTAAATAAGCCCACATATTTTCGATCGGGTAGAGATCGGGGCTTTGCGCTGGCACCTCCATGACCCCAAATACCTGTGACGATTTTCGCTGAATGTTTGCGGTCGTTGTCATGCTGGAAGATGACATTTTCAGCTCTATCTGGCATTTGGGCGATTGCTAAAGGCAAATTCTTTGCAAGATGCGAAGACAATCTTCCTTTCTCATTATGCCATCGATCCGTATAAGTGGGCCTACACCATCTGGTGTTATACATCCCAAACCATAAGAGAACCGCATCCGTGCTTTATAGTTTGAGTTACATTGGCTGGGTTTGGTGGGGTAGATGGTTTGGCCCAATACCAAAATTTTCCATCTGATTGATATCGATTGATTTTGGTCTTATCTGACCATATAATCTACAAATAAAAAAAAAAAGTCATACATATGTTACGGTATGCCAATCTGGGACTGTCCAAGATTTGTATTTTTCAAAAAATGATTTCCGAGCTCTTACGATTTTGGCAGATTAAATTGGTTTTTTTCTTTTTAATAGTAGCTTTGTATCCAACGCTTTTAAGAGCCCTTTGTACTGTCCATCTGCTAGCATAGACAGAACAGGCGGAAAATGCCTCTTTTATACTTTTTATTTTGACCGACGTGAAAAGACGTCCAAGGGCTCTCGCTTCAGTGTTTGAAATTTTTTCGGTCTTCCATTTTTTTGTGAAAACTCACCTTGATTAGAGATTTTAAAGTTTCCAATAATTCTAGCCACTGATCGCTGTCCTATTTTAAAAAATGTGCGATTTTGCGGGTGGAATATCCATTTTTGGCCTTTTCCAGTACCGCATTTTTCAAGTCATTGGATATTGGTCTCATCACAATTTTTTTTTTTTTTTAATTTTACCGTAAATATGCACAAATCCTACAAGTTTTACTAACTTATGAAATGATCTGAAGAAACTAAACTATTTAATTACCGTTAGTTGAGTATTATTATGCTGGTGCAAAAGTGAGCCAATGGCTTTGAGTTAAAGGAATTGACGTTTTCGAGAAAAGAGAACCGATTAAAGTTTGGTTTATTGATAATTTAAAAGAATAAAATAAATAAAATAAATAATTTTATAAATAAAAATAAAATTTTGCAAAACAAACAGAAAAGTAGCAGATCATTTACAAAAACTATACTAATATTGGCTCACTTTTGCACCATAGTGTAGATTGGTTTTCACAACAAACAAACGCAGAAGTTAGTTTCATTTTCAAATAATAAAGAACTTTGCTTTCAAAATATGACCATCTTGCTTTTAAATCCTTTGCCATTGGAAATTTTAAAGAAAAATCTCAATCTGAAATAATTAAAAAACATTGTTCACATTGTTAAAAATTGGCTAAAACAAAATTTTCTTTTACCTAATGAATACCAGAAGGTTTTCCATACTCCTGCCATAATTATAAAATTTCTTTTGTTGAATTGACTCCACCATTTGTTTGAAGATATTCCATTTTTCTTATCCTTTTCGAATTATTTGTATTTTCACCAAATCTTAATCTTTTGTTGAAATAATTTCTTACCACCGCATGCGTTAAATTATTAACAAAGGAAAAATATGTATGTATCTAGTGTCCAAAAAACCGGCCATTTCAGAAAACCGGGTTTCGGTTTGTTCGAAAATTATTATTTTTGAAAAACTGGTTTCGGTTACGGTTTTCTTAAAAAACCGGTTAAAACAGGTTTCGGTTATTTCTTGTTATGGAAATAAATCTGTACAAATAGCAGAAAAAGCTAATAAAATTAGTATTGAATTGCCCAATGGATAGCCGCTAATTCCTGTTCTATTGTAGACTTATTGCTTTCGCCCTTCGTGAAGGACCGCGATGCATAAGCCACAGGTAGCTGTTGACCACGTATCTCTGACTTAAGACTGCACCACAAGAAAATTTGCTTGCATCCGTCGTTATGCAGAATTCTTTCTCGAAATCAGGATACTGTAAAATAGTCGGATTCAATAATTGGTTTTTAAGATGGTGGAATGCTTTCTCGCATTCACTATTCCAATCGAATGTTACATTATTCCTATATAACTTTGTTATGTGCCTCGAATGTTCGGCAAAATTAGGAATAAATCTTCGATAATAGTTGCAGAAGGCTACGAAGCGTTTAGTTTCATCACCATTCTTCGGTTTCGGGTAATTTAAAATTACTGAAAATTTACCGTCATCAGGCAATATTCCTTTATCAGTACATTTGTGTCCCAAAAATGTGACTTCAGTACAGAAAAAAGAACATTTGTCCGGATGTAATTTCAAGTTATAATTTCGACGCGTATCGAAAACGTTTCTCAAATTCCGCAACATGTGTTGCTCGGAGCAACCAATTACTACTAGGTCATCCATATAAAGAAATGCTTGGTCCGGGGATAATCCCGAAAAAGCTAGCGACATCATTCGCTAAATTGAGTTCGGAGCAATTTTGATACCGTAGGGTAATCGTTTGAATCGAAATGAACCCTTATCCGTTGAGAAAGATGTTACGTCCCTAGAGTCTTCTTCCAATTCAATCTGATGAAAACCGGACATTAAATCAAGGCAAGAAAAAAATTTCGCCCTGCCCAATTGGTCTAGAATATCGTCTATTCTAGGGAGAGGAAATTTGGAGGGTCCTACAATGTCATCCTCTATTAGCTTCTTAACCTGTTCATCAACCTCTGCTTTATGAGAGTGTGGTATCCTATATGACTTAATGTACACGGGATCATTATCCCTCAATCTGAGCTTCTGTTTGTAGAAGTTATTTGTCGTCATTTTTTCAGATTCCAATCCAAAAATATTAACATACTCTGAACATAAGTTCCTCAGATTGTTCTTCGCAAATTCTGGAAAATTCCTGGATAATCTATTTAATTTTTCCTGATTGCCACGGGGACCTCCGGTTGGGTGGACAATTTTATAGTCGTTAAGACTTTCAGTTTGAATTTTAGTATTCAAAATAACAACATTTTTATTTGTTGTGTTGACAATCCTGACCAGTGGTCTTGATTTTGAGACTATGGTGCCTGCAATGAATATTCCATTCTGAATCATATGTCTTGGAAGTAACACATTTTCCTCGCCAGTTTGAATGTTAACGTGGCGAATTAATCGTTTCGTTTCGTAATTTCGGTAATCGTTTGAATCGAAATGAACCCTTATCCGTTGAGAAAGATGTTACGTCCCTAGAGTCTTCTTCCAATTCAATCTGATGAAAACCGGACATTAAATCAAAGCAAGAAAAAAATTTCGCCCTGCCCAATTGGTCTAGAATATCGTCTATTCTAGGGAGAGGAAATTTGTCTGCTACGAGTTTTTTATTAATCCCTCTGTAGTCAACGACCAATCTCCATCTCTTCTGATTCGTACCAGGTAGAGATTTTTTCGGTACCAACAAGATTGGACTGTTGTATTCCGAAATGGAGGGTTCTACAATGTCATCCTCTATTAGCTTCTTAACCTGTTCATCAACCTCTGCTTTATGAGAGTGTGGTATCCTATATGACTTAATGTACACGGGATCATTATCCCTCAATCTGAGCTTCTGTTTGTAGAAGTTATTTGTCGTCATTTTTTCAGATTCCAATCCAAAAATATTAACATACTCTGCACATAAGTTCCTCAGATTGTTCTTCGCAAATTCTGGAAAATTCCTGGATAATCTATTTAATTTTTCCTGATTGCCACGGGGACCTCCGGTTGGGTGGACAATTTTATAGTCGTTAAGACTTTCAGTTTGAATTTTAGTATTCAAAATAACAACATTTTTATTTGTTGTGTTGACAATCCTGACCAGTGGTCTTGATTTTGAGACTATGGTGCCTGCAATGAATATTCCATTCTGAATCATATGACTTGGAATTAACACATTTTCCTCGCCAGTTTGAATGTTAACGTGGCGAATTACCTCTGATCTCGCAGGTAATGAAATCGAGTTAATCTGTGGGGCACTGCGCATCGCTATTGCGATGTGCTGTGGAATATCATTGGATCTCAGGACCAACCAATCTTGGTCATCCTGGTAATCCAGAAGGCATTTATATTCACCCAAAAAATCCATACCAATGATTCCGTCAGAGGGAATCTGAAAATCATCCTCGACCACGTGAAATGTATGTGGTATTAGGAGTTCTTCAAATTTCAGATCATCATGAATTTTACCAAGGGTAGTCGTCAATCCTTGGCCAACACCGCTTAATTGGGTTGTTGTAGTCTCATCTATTTGTCCGTTAAGGATTTGTCCGACCTTTAATATAGAAATAATATCCGCACCCGTGTCGACCAATAGTGTTGATTTTTCATCATTTAAAGATGTTCTACAGGGAAGATAGCTATAGAGATTCAAATTTATATTGTAGACAGTAGGCCGGGTCGATTTGTGGGGAGGCAAAATCGGCTCAGGGAAAATTCTAGGGATCAAAATAAGAAACTTTGCCGAAGGAACCATACCTCTAAAACGAATTCTACTACCCCCCAACTGTTGACTTTTGTCCCGTAGGGTCAAGTTTTGAAAAATCACACTTTGACCCATTTAGAGTGCCCCAATCGAGTCCAAATGTATGACCGACCCCCACTAACTTTGGAGGGCCGATCCACCCATGCCAGTGGCACACCCCCTGGAACTCCCCTGGGGGGTTCCCCATACAAACATTTTAAAAAATCACCATTTTTGGCACTTTATTTTATTATTTTTTATTTATTTTATTTATTTTTATTATTTTATTTATTTTTTCTCCTTAGAAATTTATTTAGTCAGAACATATGTAAATGAAAAAATTAATTTAACTTAGTAATAGAAAAGAAAAAATAAAAAATTACTGTTTGAAGTCTTTTTTGCTTTCAAGTCTGGGCAATTTCGCAAGGCTCTCTAATGTCGTCGCCATAACAGCCTCTACATTTTCCGGTATAACTCGTTTGGAAACGCTAGCTAGCAATTGAACGTGTCGTTCTGTTTCTTGTATGTGTGATGGAATTTTTGGATCATTAAACGTCCCGTTGGGTCGTCAACATCGGTTCGATAGCGTAGAATTATCTTGATAGCACAGTCGCGCTTTTCTTTGCTATCATCAAACAACATTGATAACAAGATATTTTCCGAATGCGCATAATATGAATTATCTGTAATTACTTTATTGACAATTTTGCGTAAACGAGGTTCTAGAAATCTTGACCAACTAATGAATTTGAAAAATAATCTACTACCGTACACGACAGAGCTGTAATACTTGATATTGAAGTACATTGGCACATAACATGTAATTATAAATTCAACCAGTATTCTTAAATTTGCATCTGGATTTTCCGTTGTCACATATAATCGTAATAGTCTAGCGGCCTTGGTGAGCCACCGAGAATGTACAATTTTCCCTGGTTTGATGTTTGCCAGATCCACTGAAACCACGCCGCTAGAAATTGCATGGGCCATGTCGTATAAGTACTTGGAATCGGTGGAAAATTCAATTTTTTCTGGAGCAGGGGGCATATTTTTCAACTCAATTTTCTGAAAGCCGTCCACCACCTGAAAATATATAAAAATAAAACAATTAAAAACGGTTGACAATTATAATAAATAAGTGATAGCAATAACTTACCGGAAGAGTTTCACAAGTTTCGATTTGACGGCTCAATTTTCCGGTTGCCGATCTTGGTCCAGTGCTGGTTGATTTATCCAAAGCTTCAAACAAATGCCGAAACGGAAGTTCGTTGAAGTGTAGAAGGCAAACGAACCAATGCAATGGTCTTTTTAACAGCAATTCGAATCGTCGTATAATTCCACCGTTTGGGCCAGTGTTTGTTGGCTCACCGTCAGTGCATATGCCAACTAATGCATCCAGTGATATATTTTTATCGTTGAAAAAATCATTTAATTTGGTTGTTTTGTATTCAGCGGTTTCATGTTCCAGTCTTACGTAACCAATCAATTCAGAATTCGGTTCTCTCAGAATAACAAGATGAGGTTCTTTTACCATTCTAGTATGATACTTCTCATCAATTGTATCTCTCGTTAAAGTATCATCTTTTCTGCCATCGAATGAAAATGCTAACAAATTGGTATCATCTAACCGTTTGCGAAGCACTTCTTGTCTGCATTTCTCTTTTTCTCGGCGAACTTTCGATTTATCCATGATGGATATCTTTCATTTTAAAATCTTGGAAAAGAGCTGTTCCCATTGCTGATGCTACTCTATCAGGCACGCCAAATCTGTCACATACCAAGGCAAAGTTAAAACAATCGTATCTCTGTGTGTATTGTGAACTTGTGCTTATATCCAAATCTTCTTGAACCGGTGGCGGTGCGTATGTTGAATCATCGAGATCTTGGTATGTTGGCATTGATGACATAGACGTTGCTCCTTGCTCTTCAATTTCCATCGCAAATCCATCCATTGTTAGACTTCTCTGATTATGTTGATCGTGCATAAACTCTTTGAGGCGTTCGGGAACCAAACCGCATGCACATGGAGCTGCCTTCAAATCGCATTTACATGTTCCAATGAAAAAATTGTTTCCAGAGATTTTACATACTCTGTAAATTGTTGGGGTTTGTTTCTTCTCTTGATTTGCTCTTGATATTTGTCAACCAATCTATTCAATTTATTACATACACTTTTTTTCAGCATTATTTCCATACCAAGTTTTTCCCAAATTCCAATCAACTTATCTTGTACTTGAATAGTGAATGCTTTATAGGACAACTTTTTTTGTTCGCTCAAGTAAAAATAATATCTCAAGATATCCAGATGGGTTGGTAAATTAAGATCAGTCAAATCAGTAGACACACCAAAAACAGTAACATCATGCCTGGGTATATGACTCATTGGGTTTTCGATAGTTGTTGATGTTGTTATTGCTTCATCTTGCGGTGTAGAGGATGGTGGATTCATTGTAAACTTCTTGATTTGGAATGATTTTTTTTTAAATATTTTTTTATCTCAAATTAGCACTTCACACTTCGAGTTCTTCACAACGACTTAATGCATTCACAAAAACTGTTGCGTTATATATGGTCTAGGAGACGAGGTAATAAGAATGAAATGGTAATTTCAATTCTACCTGTAACCGATTTTGTTGTCAAAACTGCCCATAAAGTACTTACATGTAAATTAAACGTTAATCTGACTGCAAATTCTGTTAAGCAAGTGCGCCTTTTATTACTTCTGGAAAATCCTTTATGATAATTTTATGCTCAATTCTACCTGTAACCGATTTTGTTGTCAAAACTGCCCATAAAGTACTTACATGTAAATTAAACGTTAATCTGACCACAAATTCTGTTAAGCAAGTGCGCCTTTTATTACTTCTGGAAAATCCTTTATGATAATTTTATGCTCAATTCTACCTGTAACCGATTTAGCTTAAGTAAGTTTACGACATGCAGCTGTGTCTTGTGGTGGCTTAAAAAACCCACACAACCTATTTTACGACCTGCAACAGAACGACACGTTCAATTGCTAGCTAGCGTTTCCAAACGAGTTATACAGGAAAATGTAGAGGCTGTTATGGTGACGACATTAGAGAGCCGTGCGAAATTGCCCAGACTTGAAAGCAAAAAAGACTTCAAACAGTAATTTTTTTTATTTTCTTTTCTATTTCTAAGTTAAATTAATTTTTTCATTTACATATGTTCTGACTAAATAAATTTCTAAAGAGAAAAAATAAATAAAATAATAAAAATAAATAAAATAAATAAAAAATAATAAAATAAAGTGCCAAAAATGGTGATTTTTTTAAATGTTTGTATGGGGAACCCCCCAGGGGAGTTCCAGGGGGTGTGCCACTGGCATGGGTGGATCGGCCCTCCAAAGTTAGTGGGGGTCGGTCATACATTTGGACTCGATTGGGGCACTCTAAATGGGTCAAAGTGGGATTTTTCAAAACTTGACCCTACGGGACAAAAGTCAACAGTTGGGGGGTAGTAGAATTCGTTTTAGAGGTATGGTTCCTTCGGCAAAGTTTCTTATTTTGATCCCGACAAAAAAATTGTCGGGGGGGGGGGCACAGCCCCCCCCCCTAAATTTTAAGGCACGCTAATAACGTAGCGGGCTGCGCCCGCTAGTATAATCATATATGATTTTTATACAATCATTTATGATTTTATACAATTATAACTTGTCGAGTATTGTGAAACATATATTTTTATATGATTATATCAAAAGATATTTAATTATATCAAATTATATTAACCAGATCCACCATTTTTCGTATCAAATAATATATTTTTTATATAATTATATTAACCCATACATGATTTGATCCGGAAAATGGTGGATCTGGTTAATATAATTTGATATAATTAAATATCTTTTGATATAATCACATAAAAATATATGTTTCACAATACTCGACAAGTTATAATTGTATAAAATCATAAATGATTATATAAAAATCATATATGATTATACTAGCGGGCGCAGCCCGCTACGTTATTAGCGTGCCTTAAAATTAGGGGGGGGGGCTGTGCCCCCCCCCCCCCCCCCCGACAATTTTTTTAAATTCGCTTTTTATTTAAAGTACAGTTTTTATAATAAAAGCCTTCACCCAGCCACCACAAATAAATAATTCTGCACAACAATGGGTTTAAAATAAATAAATATTTGATCACTTTTTCTCATGAAAGTGGATTGTTAGTAATAAATACGTAATAAATTGCAATATACGTGTGTATGTTAAGATAATTTGGTAAAGTGCGAACTTAGGTAGATAGACCCGTAAGTAGTTTTGTTCATTTATGTTTTGAATGAAAATAAATAACGTAAAGCAGGGTTGGAAAGCATTTTATAGTATTAGAAATAGCGGGCAAAGCCCGCTACGTTGTTAGCGTGTCTTAAAGTTTTTTTTTAATTCCAGTTTATGTAAAGGTAGACCTGGCAATTCAAGTAAATTCACAAATTCAGTTGGAAAATTTACTGCGTCGGTTTCTTCCACCGGTGCTTCGTTACATGAAGTTTAAATATCGGAATATATATTCCATTCCTTTTCTAAGGTTTTTTCTCTTTTAGAAAATTTGTTTAACTTTTTGGAGAATATGTTTCAATGCTACATAAGTTTCATATTCCGTGGATAGTGTTTGAACAGGTAATTCCCTCTTCCAATCCATTTGCATTGTCTATAATTTCAATTCCACTGGTTCAACGTTTATATCCATTTCATTCCACTTATGTAGTGTTTCAATTCCACTCGTTTCCTATTTAGTTTCTTAATTTTAGTGTTTCATATACACTTGTTCTTTAAGTTTTAGGTTTCTAGCTAAAGACACAGACGTTAAGGGGGGGGGGGGCAATTTTCCCCTTTTGAACCACCATTTTTACCACGTTCCTGTCCAAAGTCCTAGAAATGCCTTGTCGATAAGTTAGCTCATACTCCAAGGAAAACATTATATATTACAGGTTTCTAGCCGAAGGGTTCGGTTAGGCCATCAAGGGGGAGAATTATTCCGTTTTTACCCCTCCCGGTAGGAATTTCCAAAAATTCCGAATTAGAGGACGTCTGCGTTGGAGGAGGAACCTACTACATACATAATTTTAGGTCTCTATATCCAGCAGTTTAGCCAGGCCGTCAAGGGGGAAGTTTTTTCCCTTTTTACCTCTCCCGGTATGAATTTCCAAAAATACCATCTTAGGGGACGTCAACGTTGGAGAAGGAACCCAAATACCGAATTTAAGATCCCTTGTTCCAGCAGTTTGGCCAGGCCGTTAAGGGGGAGACTTTTCCTGTTTTTGACCCTACCTGTAGAAATTTCCAAAAATCTCATCTTAGCGGATGTCTAAAATAGAGGAGGAACTTTAATACCAAATTTCAACTTCCTACCTCCAGCGGTTTGGGCAGGCCTTTAAGCGGCACTTTTCGCTTCATTAATCCCCATTTTTGCAATGTCCCTGTCCAAAAAGCACCTTCCCGGTAAGTGAGCCCATACTCCAAGGAACATATGTTTTACATTTCAGGTTTCTAGCCAACTTTTACTATTTGTGCCCCTCTCGGTAGGAATTTCCGAAAATCCATCGACAGGGAATTTCAGCTTCCTAGTTCCAGCAGTTTGAGCAGGCTGTCAAGGGGGACAGTTTTTCTTTTTTTGTCCCTCCCGGTTGGAATTAGGCTGGAAGAGGAACCTAAGTACCGAATTTCAGCTTCCTAGTTCCAGCAGTTTGGACAGGTCGTTAACGGGCAACTTTCCCTTTTTGAGCCCCCATTTTATAACGACCCTGTCCAAAATTCAAAAAAGTATCTTTCTAATAAGTTAGCCCGAAGGGGTTTTTACCGGCCCCCAAGGTGAGGCTTTTCTTCTTTTTGCCCCTCCCTTTAGGAATTTACAAAAATTCCATCTTCGCGGCTATCTGCGATGGATGAGGAACATTCACACCAAATTTCAACTGCATTGCCTAAGCGGTTTGGGCAGGCCGTTAGTGGGGACATTTTTCCCTTTCAACCACCATTTTTACTATGTTCCTGTTCCAAAATAGAAAAATTACGTTGCCGGTGAGTTAGTCCTACTCCAAGTCCTACATATTTAAAATTTTAGGTTGGCCAAAAGGGATTGGGCAAGCCGTCAGGAGGAGACTTTTACCTTATTTCCCCTCCCGATAGGAATTTCAAAAATTCCGTCTAAGCGGACGCCTACACAGAAGGAGGAACTCACATACCGAGTTTCCTTTTGGGATATCCTGTAGGGAATTCCAAAAATACAAACTTAGTCGATGTCTACTACAGTGGAGGAACCTTTATACCAAATTTCAACTTCTTACCTCCAGTGGTTTGGGCAGGCACTTTTCCAATTTGTGAGACTTTTTATGGGGAGACTTTTCCCCTTTTTGCCCGTTCCGGTAGGAATTTCCAAAAATCCCGTCTTAGCGCACGTCTATGCCGAATATCAAGAAACCTTGTTTTAGTGGAGATATCCGTGGGGGGAGGAAAAAAAGTAGTTTTTTTGAAATTATATATTATTTTAAATGGTACTTTTTGGAAAAACGAAATTTTTTGGAAAAAGATACTTTGTTTTTACAAAGTACTTTATTTGTACTTTTTTTGGAAAAGGTATTTTTTTAAAAAGGTGTTTTTTTTGGAAAAATGTTTGTTTTTTGGAAAAAGGTACTTTTTTTTGGAAAAGGTACTTCTTTTGGAAAAGGAACATTTTTTTAGAAAAAGGTACTTTTTTTTGGGAAAAGGTACTTTTTTTTGGAAAAGGTACTTTTTTTGAAAAAGGTATTTTTTTGAAAAAATGTATGTTTTTTGGGAAAACGAACATTTTTTTAGAAAAAGGTACTTTTTTTGGGAAAAGGTACTTTTTTTTGAAAAAGGTACTTTTTTTTGGAAAAAGGTACTTTTTTTTGGAAAAAGGTACTTTTTTTGAAAAAGGTATTTTTTTGAAAAAGGTATTTTTTTGAAAAAATGTATGTTTTTTGGGAAAAGGAACATTTTTTGAGAAAAAGGTAATTTTTTTTGCGAAAAGGTACTTTTTTTTGGAAAAGGTACTTTTTTTGAAAAAGGTATTTTTTTTGAAAAAGGTATTTTTTTGAAAAAATGTATGTTTTTTGGGAAAAGGAACATTTTTTTAGAAAAAGGTACTTTTTTTGGGAAAAGGTACTTTTTTTTGAAAAAGGTACTTTTTTTGAAAAAGGTACTTTTTTTTTTGGAAAAATGTATGCTTTTTGGGAAAAGGTACTTTTTTTTGGAAAAGGTACTTTTTTTGGAAAAGGTACTTTTTTTGGAAAAGGTAAATTTTTTTAGAAAAAGGTACATTTTTTGGAAAAAGGTACTTTCTTTAAAAAAGGTACTTTTTTTTTTGGAAAAAGGTACTTTTTTTGGAAAAAGGTACTTTTTTTGAAAAAGGAATTTTTTTTGGAAAAAGGTACTTTTTTTGGAAAAAAGGTACTTTTTTCGGAAAAAGGTACTTTTTTCGGGAAAAGGTACTTTTTTTGAAAAAAGGTACTTTTTCTGAAAAAAGGTACTTTTTTTGGAAAAAGGTATTTTTTTTGGAAAAGGGTACTTTTTTTTGGAAAAAGGTACTTTTTTGGAAAAAGGTACTTTTTTTGGAAAAAGGTACTTTTTTTTGGAGAAAGGTACTTTTTTTTGGAAAAAGGTACTTTTTTTGGAAAAAGGTACTTTTTTTGGAAAAAGGTACTTTTTTTGGAAAAAGGTACTTTTTATGGAAAAAGGTACTTTTTCGCAAAAAGGTACTTTTTTTGGGAAAAGGTACTTTTTTGGAAAAAGGTACTTTTTTGGAAAAAGGTACTTTTTTTGTCCCCTTTTTGCCCCTCCCGATAAGAATTTCCAAAAATGCCGTCTCAACGGACGTCTACACCGGTCGAGGAACCTACATACCAAATTTCAACTTCATAGCTCCAGCAGTTTGAGCAGGCCGTCAAGGGGGAGACTTTTTCCCCTTTTTGCCCGTCCCTGTAAAAATTTCCAAAACTCCCGTCTTAGTGGATGTCTACGATAGTGGAGGAACCTTTATACCAAATTTCAACTTCCTACCTCCAGCGGTTTGGGCAGGCCGTCAAGGGGGGCGTTTTTCCCCTTTTTAACCCCCATTTTTACAACGTCCCTGTCCAAAATTCCAGAAAGTACTTTCCAGAAAAGTTAGCCCATACTCCAAGGAACACATATCTTAAATTTCAGCTTTCTAGCCAAAGGGGTTTTGGCAGGCCGCCAAGGGGGAGACTTTTCCCCTTTTTGCCCGTTCCGGTAGGAATTTCCAAAAATCCCGTCTTAGCGGACGTCTACGCCGAAAGAGGAACCTACATACCAAATTTCAACTTCCTAGCTTCAGCGGTTTGGGCTGGGCGATGTTGAGTCAGTCAGTCATTCAGTCAGTCAGTCAGTCAGTCAGTCACGTTATTCTTTTATATATAGAGATAAAAATCATTTTTACTAGGTTATACTTTTTATGCATACCAGCTATTAAATTGACATTGAAATTTGTATAGTTTGAATAATTTTAAAGGCCCAAATTTTATAACATTAAATAAATATTTAGTTCAATGCTTTTGTCTTCGTACGCATCAGTTTTTAACATGATTTTACATACAAAAACGAGTAAAAAGGTTAAAGTCGGGCATGCCGACTATACAATACCCTACACCAGTCTGGTGTATTGTTTGGATCCGAAATTCGAATGGGTTAAAATGGGGCTTATGTCAAAATTTTCTATAATGTGAGTCAGCGCACCAAATTTCATTAAAATATCTTAATATTTGCGACCTGCAGTTTGTAACCAAGCCAATTTTGGGGGGACCCTTACATGGGCACTAGTTCTAAACATGGACCGATGTTCACCAAAATCAATAGGCTTCGTCCTTGGGCCAACATAGGTCTATGTACCAAATTTCATCAAAATATCTTAATATTTGCGACCTGCAGCGTATAAACAATATAATTTTGGGGGGACCCTTATATGGGCACTAGTTCTAAACATGGACCGATGTTCACCAAAATCAATAGGCTTCGTCCTTGGGCCAACATAGGTCTATGTACCAAATTTCATCAAAATATCTTAATATTTGCGACCTGCAGCGTATAAACAGTATAATTTTGGTAGGACCCTTATATGGGCACTAGGTCTAAACATAGACCGATGTTCACCAAAATCAATAGGCTGCGTTATTGGCCCAATGTAGGTCCGTGTACCAAATTTCATCAAAATATCTTAATATTTACGACCTGCAGCGTATAAACAGTATAATTTTGATAGGACCCTTATATGGGCACTAGGTCTAAACATGGACCGATGTTCACCAAAATCAATAGGCTGCGTTATTGGGCCAATATAGGTCTGTGTACCAAATTTCATCAAAATATCTTAATATTTACGACCTGCAGCGTATAAACAGTATAATTTTGGTAGGACCCTTATATGGGCACTAGGTCTAAACATGGACCGATGTTCACCAAAATCAATAGGCTGCGTTATTGGGCTAACATAGGTCTGTGTACCAAATTTCGTCAAAATATCTTAATATTTACGACCTGCAGCGTATAAACAGTATAATTTTGGTAGGACCCTTATATGGGCACTAGGTCTAAACATGGACCGATGTTCACCAAAATCAATAGGCTGCATTATTGGGCTAACTTAGGTCTGTGTACCAAATTTCATCAAAATATCTTAATATTTACGACCTGCAGCATATAAACAGTATAATTTTGGTAGGACCCTTATATGGGCACTAGGTCTAAACATGGACCGATGTTCAAAAAAATCAAACTTGTTCGTCCTTGGGCCAACATAGGTCTGCGTACCAAATTTCATCAAAATATCTTAATAGTTGCGACCTGTAGAGTGCGCACAAGATTGCATGGACAGACAGACAGACGGACGGACGGACGGACAGACGGACATCGTTAAATCGAAATAAAAAAAAATTCTGAACCGATCGGTATACTATAAGGTGGGTCTACGACCAATATTTTTTGGTGTTACAAACATCAGCACAAACTTATAATACCCTGACCACATAGTGGTGTAGGGTATAAAAACACGTGAAAATTATTTGGCTATGGAGTAATTAACTCTTAATTTGCAGACTACTAAATTTGATGTTGAACTATATATTAATTTCTACGGGATTATATAGAAAGTTACAGCTATGGACATATAAATGGCACATTTTACCATGAATTCTTTCTTATGCTACTATCTTGCAAATACTATTAACAACCAACAAGTTTTTGTTTTTTTCCAAATGTTTATTATGCATATTTAATATTGCTATAAACTTTAATTGAAATTCATTAATGTAAATAAAAACTTATCATTATGAAAAAAACCCATTGAAATGAGCTGGACACATAAATGGCACAATATTAAAAAAGAGAAGAAATAGTTTTAATATTGCATTTGTTAAATTTTTTGGTATGTGCAAATATTTTACCGTTAATATTGAGTGCTGTGGCCTTTGTTTCTGATGACAGCTTCGCACCTGCGATACTTTCCACTAGTTTTTGGCATTTTGTTTTGGGGATGGCGTACCAAGCTTCCTGTGCGGCCGACCACAGTTCGTCCATATTTTTGTAATTTTTCTTGGCGATTTCAACCTTGACTTCATTCCACAGGTTCTCTATTGGATTTAAGTCAGGGCTCTGGGCTGGCCAATCCAAAACATCAATCTTCTCCGCACAAAACCATTTTTTTTTACTAGTTTGGAGGAGTGTTTGGGGTCATTATCTTGCATGAATTTCCATTTTATTGGCATGGAGTTGAAGGCATATGGCTCCATATGGTTTTTTAAAATATCTAAATACTGAAACTTGTCCATTTTTCCATTGATTTTTATAAGCGGACCTACGCCATGCCAAGAAAATGCACCCCAAACCATAATACTGCCACCTCCATGTTTTACCGTCTTCTGAGTGAACAGAGGATTAAACTCTTGGCCTTTAGGACGACGGACAAAGATTCTGCCATCTGGTCCTATCCTGTTAATTTTGTTTCGTCACTCCATAACACGTTTTTCCAAAAACTAATGGGATTTTCCTTATGGGTTCTGGCGAAGGTTAGTCGTTTTGAAATATTTTTTTTTGAGAGCAGGGGCTTTTTTCCCAAACAAATTTGCATCGTTTAGTCTTCTTCTGACAAGTCTGCTTGATATTTCCATGTTAAAATTTTCATTAATATCCGATGATATCTGCCTCTGTGACTTGAATGGATCAATTTTCACCATTCGTACTATAGCTGCATCCGTACGCTCATCTGTTTTTCGTGGCCTTGGCTTCCGAATTTTACCCTTAGTCAATATATCGGGATCCTCAACACAAGAATTAATTGCATTGTAGCCTTTTTTGCGAGAAATTTGCATTATCTCAGCAATTTCCGCTACTTTTTTTCCATCTTCATACATTTTCCATATGATCCGCCTTTCCTCACTTGCGGTATGTTTTCCTGATCCCATTTTAAAATTTTTTTAACTTTTTATATTTATTTTTTAACTACGAAATATATTTATTGCCTTGAATTAAATCTCCCCGACTACTGCCTATTTTAAGTAAATTGTGCCATTTATATATCCACTTTAACTCTTTCACTACCCTTGTACACTAAAGTGTACACATCTTTAAAAGAATATATAAAATTTAATAGTGCAAAATAACTTTATACTTTTTGCAAATAAGTTTATTAGGATCTTCGACTTCAAATAAAAATCATTATATGTATAAGGAGCTCAACATGGCAATATGGTCGCGATATTTGTTAATGAAGTCAAATTTTTTCAATATATCGTAATCTCGTAAAAAGGGGGTTTTGGTGTTTCTCCCAAACTAATGAAAATAGATAATTGAAATTTGGCATATAGCTTCGTTTTATGACGAGAAGAAAACCAACTAATGGCGTTTTCTTTTCTGAAAAAAATGTTGCCTTTTTTTTGCATTTTGCTTTTGAATTGCCTTTTTTGTGTTCTTTTCTAAATTAAGGGTAACATTCTAAGAGGGCTAGGTGTTCTTTTCTAAAAATGTTGCCTAAATAAAGGGCAAAAAGGCAACATTTTTCGCCCTCAAAAAATTTACGGGGTAGAGTGTTGCCCTGTTTTTTTCTTTATGTCAACGCCATGTGTATATACTGTAATGTTTTTTGCCAGCTAACTCGCAACTTGGTGGCCTAGGGGGTACTATCATGGCTTCTGATGCAGTAGGTCGCAGGTTCGAACCCCGGTTGGAGCACAATATTTTTTTTTTGTTTTTATAAAATTTTAATTAGATTTTTATAGTTTTGCTGTTATTTAGTATTTAACAATTTTTTAGGCTAAAAATAAATAAAAAATTATACAATTTGCTTTAAATATGAAAAAAAAAAATTTAATTGAAAAAAGAAAATACATAAAAAAATTTATTTTTTACTTTGTCTGGAATTTGAACCCGTCCAGCCCATGTCAAAGGCAGGCATCACAACCACTAGGCTACAATTAGTAATAGTTTGCGTAAACAATATTGCATACGAGTATACAATACACATACATATGTTTAGAAAAATGCAACAGTGATTTTATTGTGTTCTATTCTGATTGAAAAAATGTAACATTTTAATGGGGTGAGGGCAACATTTTTAAAATGTTGCCTTTTAACAAGGCAACATTTTTTTCCAGAAAAGAAAACGCCATAAAGGATTTTTGGCAACTCGAATGTTTAAGGGGTAAAACGGGGCTCCGAAATTTGAAAAAATCGATTTTTGGAGGGTAGGAGGGGAAGGGGGCAAAATATGTTACACTTTTTTTTTCTAATTTGAGGACTCTTAACAAGAATCTGAATTCAAAATAACGATACATCCGCAAACAAAAAGTCGGTAGTAAAAGGGTTAACTCAGCATTGTTAACGCAAAAATGATAACGGTAAATAATAAGCAAAACATAACGAAACATTTGAGCACTATTAAGACAAACATTTTTTTCCACAATAATCAGAAGAGATAAAACTTGCATTTTAAAATATATTTAGTTAGAAAATACTTAAATTTATGCGCAATTTAAATTTGTGCCAATTATATGTCCATAGCTGTATATAAAATTACAAGAATATATTTTTAGTATAACGACACACACAGTGTTATATAACTTAATATCGAACCATATATAATCATATCGGTCACTACATATATTTTGATTAGTTTTATATGGCTTATGTAGTTATATATGGAGTCAGATTTGGGGATATGTAATAACATCATTTACCATACAAAAAATTCGTTGAAAAAATAATATCAGATGTAGTTGTACACTCAAATAAAAAATTCAGTAAAGTCAGCAAAAAATGTTGCTGTGTCAGCAAATTTTTAGTCAGGAGCGTGTTTGCAAAAAAGTTGGTAATTTCAGCAAAAGGTTTGCTGAAAATTAGCGAGCTGATTTTTACCAAAAAAAATAGTAATCTTCAGCAAAAGTTTTGCTAACACTTAGTCGACTGCAAATGAAAAAATCCTTGCTAAAATCACTAAACTTTTTGCTGAATATTAGTAGACTGAAAAAAACTCAAAAAACTTGTAGCGAAATTTTACTTTAGTTAATTTATTTGCTGAAAATTTAAATATAGAATATGTGTAGAGTTGTTTTTCTTTTTTTTGTCATTTCCGTTTCCAGACAAGCTGCGACATCTACATCTTGTCTATCTGGTTGACGTCCTCGCTATGCATGCGGTTATCAGCACAATTTTTGTAGCAAAATAAATTAGTAAAACATTATTCAAAATCAGTTTAGTGCTAAAAAAATATAACTAAAATTTTTGCTGAAAACGGAATTTTAGCAAAAAAATTGCTGAAAACTAGTACACTTGATATACAAGACGTTTTACTAATTTTTCTTCTAACTTATTTTTTTGAGTGTATGTAATAATGTGTCTTAATGTGACTCCATTTATTGTCAGATATAACCCAATCACATTATATATGACAATATATGTGACCCGGCCTATGAAAAGGTGGCTTATGACTCAAAAAGAATTTTTCCACTTTTTTTTTGGTTTCGATAGTTTTTGAGACGCTCTTTTACGTGGTGAAAACTAGAAAGTCCTAACTAGCTTAAAAGTGTACTAAAAATGTAGAGAAAGAATCAAGATAATAAATGAAATTGAAAAATTTTAAAACAGGATTGAACGCTGCAAAAACGATTTTACCAAAAAAAAGCTGTTTTGCACAAAAAATATTTATTTAGCAGTATTAAGTAGTTTTCTTCGTCGCTATCCTTGTTGAAACCTTTGAAGTTGCTCGTTTTTTCGAATCTCCTTCTGGAGATGAGGCCTTACGTTTTCTTGATTTTTTTATTGCAGTTGAAGTGAAAAAAACATCGCTCTTTATATACACACACGAACTTATCTCATTTATGCTCTTTTGCCTTTTTTGGTTGCCTTTTGGGCATGACTGTTCATAATGCAAAAGAAAAACTACTAAGAAACTGAAGAAATGCATTGTTTATCTTTAACAGCTGTTTCTCGCAATTTCTTTTTTGAGTCATAAGCCACCTTTTCATAGGCCGGGTCACATATAACTATTTTTACTCGGGGTAGTTACACTCGTATAAGGGACATCACGTATAAAATAAATCAGTGTGAGCCATATTGTAACTACTTCAGAATCAGTTAATGCTATTTGTGGTTTTAAATAAATTTTTTGTCAGACAGTTTTTGCTGGGTTATATTTAGGGTATTCAGTCGATTAATCGTTATGTGATTAATCGAACAATTTTGCTCAAAAATTGTTCGAATAATTTAAAATGGCCATATTTCGAATAACGAATAATTCGAATAATTTAATACGATTAATCGATTAATCGAAATTGGTAAAAAATTAATAAAATATTTCAAAAATATGTATTTTTTATTAAAGTAAATATTGGATTTTATTAAAACTTATTTAACAAATTGTAAAAAAACATCTTAAATATCAAAGACAAAACAAAAACATCAACAGTTTGCTTTGTCATCTTCCAAAGTAGTGAGCACTCTGCATTCATAATATCCTTTAGCAAAGGATATTATCCCAAGCCATAAGATTCGAATTAATAAATGGCAAATTAAAAGACAAATAAACATATCCAGGTGTTTTTTATTTGAAAAGTAAAACAAAGAAATTTACAAATAAGTTGTTAATAAGATTATAGTCAAAATTTGTATTTATGAGGTCTAAATAATGTTTAATGAGAACTAAATAACCTTTTATACATGTGAGCTTTTCATAGCCCAATTCAGCTAACTCTAGAAACAACTTTTTCAAAATTAATGGCAGGGTTTTATTAAATTCCCTGCGAAATAGTTGCTAAAATCAAATAAAGCGATGGAGGGACGTAAACGTGGAGGGAAAATGAATTCTCAATAGAATGTCTCTCTACATTTAGGTGTTTTATGAGTTGAATGCATACGAAATAAATACAAATTAATCTACGAGTTGCTCTATTCTTCTTCTCATTGAAGATATTATAGAGCGCTATGTATAATATATGAACGTCTGGCTAATTTTTATAAAATGCTAAATTTAAAGAAAGGCCTGCGGTGTGGTACTCCCCGATTTGGATAAAATTTGAATATATTACAGAGAGGACAGAAGTAATAAAAATTTTGATAAAAAATGATCTCAATTAAATATAACATTTTTTTTATTTTTATGAATTTTAGAAGAGTTTCCGAAATTCGAAATTATTAAAAATACAACAAATGTATGTATATTATTTTACATAACATTTTTGCAATTAATCGATTAATTTTAAAATTTTATTCGATTAAGCGGTTAAGAAAAAAACCCAAATAATTATTTGAACGATTAATCGATTAAATTAAAATGTCGATTAATTGAATACCCTAGTTATATTACACTATTTCCAACGTTCTGAAGTTAGTTTTAAACTCATTTTGAAAAAAAAGTATGTAAGTCAATTTGAGAAACCAAAACTTGACTTTAGTGTGATTTCACAATTCGAATAAGAAACGCATGTTTTGTGGAACATGGGTGAATGAAAATAATTTCTATATCAATATATCGTCGCTGCGCCTAAGAAAATAGCTATTTGTCGAAAAACTTTTTTGTGAGGAGACCTACAAAACATCTTTATTTCAGTCTTTCGGGAAACTTTTTAGAAATTTTTTTTACACATATATTAACAAAACTTCAAATTTTCCATTTATAAAAAATAACTTAAAAAAAATATAGCCAAAACACAAAATAAAGACCTACTTTATGTGCCCCACAAATAATTTTTGAAAACAAGTAGCTAATTTCGGAGGCGCAGCGACAATATGTTATCAACAAAACTTTCATAATTGATAAAAATTATTTAAAAATAGTAAAAAGTACAGAAATATAATAATTAATACAATATTTTACGTCGTAATTTAATATAAAGTACGATGTATTGACAAAAAAATATTTAATATAAAAAAAATAAATTGGTTGATATGTAAACAACAATTGTTACACTGTGCACGAATCTGAGACATTTTTTCCGACAAGCGGGGCACCCAGTGGGTAAAACTAATTCGGGTAAAACTAATTCCGGTACGCTGAATCCAGTGGTTCTAACAGTTTTTCTAGGTCAGCTCTTAAAAAAATTGCAAATTATGGCACCAAGGACTCCAATCGCGCAAATTTTTAATTTGCTTACAATTAATTTTTAGTTGTTCGTTTCTGTACCAAGAACCTTTGTGTTAAAAATAATCAATATCGGTATGCCAGTTCAAAAGTTCTGATTAAAAATGTTAGGATACCTTAAAAATCTCCATATGTGACAGCGCATAGAGAAAGGGACCTAAGGGTAAAAAAATCAATTTTTTTTTTGTGGACAACATCTGAGCATCGAATGAGACCGATCCCATGCTCTCCTGACCTTAGGTCCCTTTCTATCCTTAGGTCCCTTTTTATTTTGCGCGTCACATATAACTTTTTCGTTTCCATACAAAGTTCAATACATTTTGCAACCATTTAACAAAGCTATAAAATGTACCGTTTTGTATACAAAATTTCGAAGTGTCCTCACATTTTCACTCACAACTTTCAACATCTGCATCGATATTGATCATTTTTAACACATCGCTGACTGGGGATATGACAAAATAAAACTAAGTGGTCGAAAATTTATAAAAATCGGGTTTTTTGGGGCCCTTGGAACCATAATTTATAAACACAAATATCTTTTTTTAAGAGCTAATCTAGAAAAATGGCTAGCACCACTTGATTCAGCGTACTCGAATTAGGTTTACCCATCGGGTGCCCCGCTTGTCAGATTTTTCAACTAGCACAGTGTTATTATTAGGGCAACCAAAAAAAAACTCCAAAAGCAATGTTTTAAGCTCTTAAAATAAAAAGCTCGGAAAAGCAATAAAATAAGCACCCAGGTAAAAATCGGCATATACATATGGAGCCATACATATTTAATGTATGTTCCCCGACTAAAAAAGATGTTATATAATCATATCTCCCCTTATATAAACCCATATATACGTCCATATCTAATTTGATCCGAATATTGGAATATATAATTATATCAAGAGAGATACGCATGTTATCTAACCTGATACAATTTGATCCGAAAAATGGGGCTATCTAACTGCATCAAATTATATATAAATACATATAATTTGATGAAGATTTTCAAAGAAAATTTTAGTACATATTGTTGAGACCACTTACTTAATTCGTATTAAATACTAATGCTTAATGTTTAGAAAAAATTTTCCTAAAAAACTTGGAAATATCTGACAAAATAAAACATTACAAAAATTTGTCGGAATAACTTTTTCTAGGTTAGATTTTTAGTCTTCCTTATAAAATGTGTCTATCTTATAAAATAAAAAAAATTAACCTCCACAATTATTTTTTTTTTCACGGAAAATAAATGAACTTAAACCATATTTATTTCAACATATGTTTGTCTAATTTTTAAATTTAAAAGTAAAAATAATTATTTCGACCTTTAATTCCACAATGAAAAAACAAAATTATTTCTTTTTTATTTCTCTAAAATTATTTTTACTTTAATAAAGAGTATTTTGTCAACTATTTGAAAAATGTATGTTAAATTCAATTATAAACTTCACAATTTTTTTGAGCTTGAGGTTTGTTTTCTAAATATAAAAAGTTTTTTAGTTTTGATATTTCGCTACTCCATTGTGAAGCATCTTCAGGATGATCCAGATCCACAATTTGTGATTTTTTTTTTTAATTTTTATAGTGCAATTAAATTTTATAAAATTTTGTATAATTAATGATATCAGATATAATTACATATAACATTAATACAATTTTCTATTAACTTTGTTATATATTTTGATATAAGAATGCCCAGGTAGAAAATTGCAATGGGGCCAGCACTGACAAAGCACCGAAATGGGTGGTATTAGTGCTTGTTAAAAGTGATTTCCCAACGCCCAAATGATAACACCGTCCCACGGTGGTGCCAATGCTTTACAAAGCCCTGAGAAAGCACCCAGAAACATAATAATCAAATGCTTTCCCAACGCCCAAATAAAAAAATTAAAGTGCTTTCCTGGCACCCAAATGATAACACTGATCTATTTAATTCTTTGCAAAGTACTGAGATGGCACCAAGAAACACAAAAATCAAGTGTTTTCTCTGCCACCATATTATGAGCCCTCATCACTGAAGAAGTTCAAAATACTCTAAAAATAGATAATTCTTGATTATTGTATTGTGGAGTCAAAAATTATTTAAATATTCACTCGCTTCTTTTTCAAAAATAAAATAATGTTTTAGGAAAAAAGCGCTGGAAAGTCACCATTTCAAGTGTTGATAAAGTGTCCAAATTTAGTGGTTTGCCAGTACTTCTTTTTGTTAGACCGCGGTCCGCCAGTGCTTCTTTTTTGTTACCACACATAATTTCTACCTGTGTGTCCATTATATATAATTATGTATAAACTATATTTGCAGATCTCTTAATATATGGCTGGAGACCAGTAAACTGACAACTTAACAACCGAATTTTGTCGTTAAAAAGTTAGAGAATCCCACTACTGGAAAGGTTGTAATGTTATATTGTTTACAACTTCATTAGTTGTTTCAAAAAGCCACCGCAAGATGGCGCTAATCTAGCATTTATTAGAAAATTGCAAAAAATTGAAATTCGGGAACCTCGAAAATGATTTTTTTGATATGTCGTAGTGGACTTTTTTGCTCAGTACAATCCCAAGAATCAGAAACGCGAAGCCCCATTAAGATGTTCAAATCGCCCCACCCTAATGTGGATGCATGTTTGGAGATTTATGTATCCATGTATGGAAAAGCATTCATGCTTATGATCATGCACGAACATACATTAAACTTGTATGATCCATATATGTAGATTTTTAACCGGGTAGTTAAAATGCAAAAATAAGCCCTTAAACATCTTTATTTCTTCATTAAAATCCTCATAAAATTTAAATGTTTTATTTAATACAATGCTACATTCCTTGGAACTTCAGGAATCAGACAAAGTTGTGGCATTTTTAAATTTATTTTCATCGGGAAATACATTATTTGCATTAAAGCAATTAGATGTGATAAAATCACAAAGCTTATCTAACAAATTGTGAAAAATAATCTGTTGGAGGCATGGCCCTCTCCGGATTTCATTCTTTTCTAAGGAAATCGTCATTGTCATATTTGTACTATTAGAATAAAAAGTTTATTTTAACTAGGGTTGCCATCCGTCCTCTTTTCCCCGGACACCGTCTTCTTTTTTAGGGCGTCCGGGGCAGTCCTCCTTCTTTTTCAGTAAGTGTCCGGGGTTGTCCTACTTTTTAAGCTTTTATCCAAAACTTTTTTTTAATTGTTGGCATCGCTGTTTCGCTAATGTTATTTCACTTACTTTAATTCCCAAATTTGAAGCTTATCAGCAGTGAGCCAACAGTTGAATTAAAAAAAATTAACATTGCTTTTAATGATGAAAATTTATTTAATAAATTCCTTATCCTGAAAAATTATGTAAAAAATTTTAATTCAATTAACATGACCGATAACAAGTTTTGGTACGATTTTTTATTTTATTAAAAATGATGTTTGCTATGAAATGAAAAAACTTTTAAGGTTTTATTTTTTGTTACCAGCACATAATGCCAACGCAGTGGACGCGAAAAAGAAAAAAATTTAATCCAGAAACTATTTCTAGTTCTATTACTGCTATTATTAGAGTCAAATAAAATTTTGATATGAATTTTCACGAGTTTTTTGAATATTTGAAGAAATGCGTCAGTACTATACTAATTCAAATTGGAAGCATTGAAAAATATTCATGAAAACCTTTACAAATCGTATCAAGAAATTATAGAAATGTACATACCTGAAATGTACAACCATTTTTTTTATATATGATTTCTTAAGGCGTGTACATTTCAAGAAAAACACCAAAAAAATTTTATTTAAAAAAAGGTGATTTTTATTGAAAAGGATGTTTTTTTGTCAAATCGCTAAATTGTGATTATTTTAACGTGCATAAAAAAGTATATAAACTATGAATTATACATTTATTGTCGCCAAAATTAATTTTATTGCGAGAATACAACTTTAAATATTTAAACAAACATTTTTTTATATTATACTTTTTGTAAAATACGCGTGTTTTAAATTTTTCACAAACATATGAAGCAAAACCAAGATTTTTCCTATAACTGTTCAAAAAATCTGAGCTAAACTATAAGGAAGCTTTGTACAGAAGCGGCCCCAATGCACAAAAATGCAGTTTTGTTCATCAAGTGGGTTTTATTATTAAAAAACTGGTATGTTGCCAATTGGGTACACAATGCATTTAAGGGTTAACGTTCAGAATGATTTTTTGTTTTTTGTGAATTTTTTTAGTGGGAATAAAAATTGTTTTATTTATAAAATAAATTTTTATTTGTATATTTTATCGCGTTGTTGATTTTTGTAAAATTAAGTTATTAAAAAAAATTTTGCTCTTTTTTAAGACAAATGTCCTCTTTTTTAAGACAAATGTCCTCTTTTTTTGAGGTTGACGTCCTCTTTTTCTCAAAATGGAAATGGCAATCCTATTTTAACACAAGATATTTTTTAATTAAAAATAAATTTAAAAAACAAATTTTAAATAAAAAAATTTATGTCGACTTTGAAATAATGTTTAAAATTACAGATTTTATGAAAAAAAACAAAAATATGATCAATTTTCGCATGAAAAAGCTAAAAAAAGCTTAATTTTGAAAGAAAATGGCAAAAATAAGCCATTATTTACAAAATAAGCAAAAACAAGCAAAATTAGATAAAATAAGCAAAGAAAAAGCTCTAACAAATATACATAGCTTAAAATTCTTATATTTTTAAGATCATAATTGTTCTACCTTCTCAAAAAAAAAACATGGTTTCATTTCTTTTTGGTTGGCCTAGTTGTTTTTGTTTATCTATTTTTATTTCTTTTTTTTTTTACAAATTTTATATTATTTAAATAAATGACCTTCAAATTTTATTGTGTACAAGTTATTTAATGTTTTCGCTGCATTCATAACAAATATTTAATACAAATATTCGAACTTCATTTGATTACAATACTCTTTGCTAAAGGCAATACTTTCATTAAGCCTTAAGCCCAAATTAGTTTGGAAGTATCGTAAAAAAAGTAACGTATCATTCTCATAATGAATAAAAAGAGTATAAAAAATAAAAATACTGTATTTTTTATCTTTTTCTTGTGCATAGAATTAAATTTCAAGTAATAAAATAGAAAATTTCTCTTTTCAACAGAACTTTTTTACGATTTTACTTGACAACAGTTACAATGCATCGAAAAAAGATAAAAATATATTTCTATATTATTTTAACACATTGAATTGATTACATATAATTTTTTTTACTTTTCGATTAGACTAATGAAGCCTTTAGAAACAACAGTGAAATATTTGTTGTAAAAAATTTTATTTAATGCCGCAGTTTTAATCTAAATTTTGTATTTTAAACAACGCAAAATGCATATAAGGACTGCGTTTGAACAAATTCTCCATCACATTATTCAAAAACTCTGCTGAACCAGTCATTCAATTTTAAAAATAAAAATAATTTTATAATTGTGTTTTATTAAGATTATTATGAAACTATATACAAATTTTTACTATTTTTATTTTACAAAATTTTTGAATTTTTCTGGTATCCCTTCCATAAGCGTTTTGTGGTATTATTAGAAACCTCTCCAGGTGGTAAATACCACTTTCCGCGTAAATCTTTGGAATCTTTGGCGACTTTTTTGTTGCCTTAATTTTCCTTTTTACCAAAGCCCAGTACCTTTCAATTGGACTGAGTTCTGGACAGTTTGGTGGATTTGCTTCTCGTAGCACCACCGTGGTCACGAAAGACTTAAGGCTGAGTTACCCAACCGTAAACGTATCTGTAACGAATCAGCTGTTCCGATACCACAAGAAGAAATGTATACGAATGGTTACTAACACGTAAATGTAAACGAACTTGCCGGATCATTCTGTTGAAATCAGAATTTTCTATCCGGCATCGAAACAGCTGAATGATTTTAGTCGCAAAAAATATGAAATGAATAAAGAAAATTGATTCAAACAACAAATAAGGAATAAAAATTAACAAATAAATGGAAAAATTTAGAATAAAATATAAAACCACATGAAATATATGCTAAATAGTAATGTCGTTTACGATAATCTATAAGTGTACTTTTTAGCTACGGCACAGTACAGTTACATCACATTTACGTTTACGGTCCCATAATCCGCCCTCTCCTCTCACCACAAGTGAAGATAGCTAGCCATACCAGGAAATTTCGGTTGCTTTTTTGTCATCTCTCGTTCGTTTGTCGTTCACATTCCCCGTGAGTCTGCAATGTGGAATTCCTGGACTGGAAGCTGTGAGTAGTCGGCCAAAACATACGTCTCGTCGTCCTTGATGCAGCAATTGAATTTTTCAAAAAAAAACTTTAATTTTTTTGGCACGCTGTTTTGCTTCCGTGTTCTTTACATCATTTCTGCACTTAAAATAATACGTCAGTAGAAAAATCTGTCAAACCGGTTTTAAATCGATTTGACTAATTTTTAAAAAATTTTTAATTGAAACACTGATTTAAGCAAAGTTTTCTTCATTCAACACAATCCCAGCACAATCTTTCATTACCAAATAAGTAGTTATATAATAGAAATTCATAGCTCCGCACAACTTATTTTTTGGCGTCTAAACTTATTATTTTTGTTTGGCGTGGTCGTTTTTATAAGTAGTCACGCTTACCCGCTCGCTTACGAAAAAATGAGAAGTTAGTAGTTATGAGATTCTGAATAATAAGTGGTTACAAACATGCTTACAAAAAGTTAAATTATAAGTGGTTATCCGACTGCTTACTTGATTCTTAAAAATAAGGAGTTACACAAATACTATTAGCTTCAGGAAATACATTCAGAGAAATTAAAGTTTTTGCTAGTGTGTAATTTTAGAACTCGATATAAAAATTTTAACACAAAACATATTTACAAGTAATAAATATAAATGTATAAAATTTAACTTTGTAAAAAGTACTTATTTAAACTATTGTGAGTCATTATTTTATATTTAAAAGCAATGACTACAATAGGCCGTTATTAGGAAGTCATTATTTTATATTACAAAATAATGCAAAATGTAATGCTATATCATTATTGGTAATGCAGACAGCAATGAGGTGTCATTACCAATATTTTGCTGGGATACTAAAAATTCTCAGTAATTAACTAATTTTGAGTGTTAATTTTCAAAACTACCCTACGGGAAATTTTAACAACTGTCACCGAACTAAAGGGGCCCTTTATATGAAATAGACTGGTCACTTTTACATGGCGTTGTCATAGGAGGTGGAAATTGACCCCTTATGACATGTCACAAGACAAATCCTAGGACAGGTTACTGAAAAACAAAGTTCAGAGACCTGTCCTGGGATTTGTCTTGTGACATGTCACAAGGGGTCAATTTCCCCCTCCTATGACAACGCCATGTAAAAGTGACCAGTCTTTTTCATATAAAGGGGCCAGTTCGGTGACAGTTTGTTAAAATTTCCCGTAGGGTATTTATAACTACACTCTAAAAAATGCTTGTAAATTCACTACTATAAAGTATGTACATTTTTCAGTAATATCACACAAAATGTCTAAATTTAGACATCAAATGTGTAAAATTCTTGTATACACATTTATGTCTACAAAAATGCACACACAAAGTATTAATAGGCATTTTTGTATTCAAAAATACACATTTTTTGTGCTCAATTAGTATATTGTGCCTAAAAACAAATATTAGGCATAAAGTGTGTAAACATACGGACATTAATTGGTAACAACAAACTTGTCAAAAAAAATTGTTAAAAAAATAATAAAAAAAATAAAAAACAACAAATTATAAAAACGACCACATATTTAATTGCTTCTTCTCATGGAAATAAATTTCAAATTTATTTGTATGTGGTATTTGCTGCTGATTAAATCCTCCTCCTTACTGCAAATATTTGGAATAATATCATAAAGGTAACGTTACATTTTATCAATTAAAATTAATTCGATTTGTAACAATTTTCCCTCTTTATACATCCTGTTAACAATCGTATGTTGGAATCAGTGTTTGATGGTACTGTAAGTGACTATGACACCAAGCCATTACCAATAGTGATCTATCGCCATTCTTGTGATGTAAGAACTCCAACAGTCTTAAGTTATGTCCCAGGTAACAGCGCTTAATTTCGTACCGGTTATACAGTACTTTTTCAACATATTCAAAGGGCACTTCTGATGGACATCGTATTGTTCAAGACATCCTTTTGTGGTATTGCTCTGTGAATGGATTTTGGAAGACTACAAATATTATAATGGAACGAATGGATGTATAAGTATACAGTCAAAATTATTTAAGAAAAGAATCGTGCTTAGTTCTGACTATAAAACTTACCTTTTATTTTAAAGTTAATACTACAATTTTCTCCTTTTTTAACTGAAGTGCACTACCACACTACTTTTAAAACCTCTTAAATATTTTTTTAATAAAGGATGACCATCTCATCCGTAAGTAATGCTCAAGCTATCATTTTCTTATTGCGGACAACTGAAGAGTTGGGGTGATAAATAATTGTATTGTTTATCATGAAAATGATCAACCTTTTTGAAACAAAAAATAAAATCTAATATGCCCAGCAAAATATTGGTAATGACACCTCATTACTATCTGCATTACCAAAAATGATACATCATTACCTTTTTCATTATTTTGTAATATAAAATAATAACTTCCTAATAACGATATTCATTGCTTTTAAATATAAAATAATGACTTACTCGTAATAGTTTAAATAAGTACTTTTTACATAGTAAAATTTTTTACATTTTTATTATATGTAAATATGTTTTATGTTTAAATTTTTATGACGATTCCTAAAATTACACACTAGAAAAAACTTAAATTTTTCTGAATGTATTTCTTTAAGATAATAGTATTTATGTAACTCCTTATTTTTAAGAAACAAATAAGCACTCGGATAACCACTTATAATTCAACTTTTTGTAAGCATGTGTGTAACCACTTATTATTCAAAATCTCATAACTACCCAGTCAGAAAAATACAAACGGGAAAGCGGTGGCAAAGCACTTTAACAGGTGGTACAAGTACTGGCACAAAGTGCTTTTCCATTCCCAAAATGATAACATCATTAGACAAAAGGGCCGGCTGTTCAAAAAGCGCCGGAAAAGCACTGGAGGAACAACATTTTTAAACGTTGGCAAAACGCTGGCAAAACCAATAAATAGGTGGTCTGGAAATATATTTTCCAAAATAAAATTTAAAAAAAGTTCATATGTATTTTTTTGGTCCTGCCGTGCCCAGGCCGTCAGATTGGCAGACGATTGCTCTACCCACTGAGCTAACGAAACATATAATATTTGATGGCTAAACACATAAATGAGTGATAATAGCTGGACAACTACTGGCTGTGCCAAAATGCTAGTACTGGCAAACAATTTTTTGTAACTAGTATGCCAGTGTTGGGAGGCAAAAAAAAAGTTGGTCTTGAAGGAGCTTTCCCACAAACAAAAAAATTGATTTTAAACAACAAAAAAAATTTTAAATTAAAAAAATCCAAAAACAATTTTTTGCTTGCAACCGGATTTGAACTTGGAACCTTCCGACTACAAACATTTTTTAACGAAGCGTCAGCATTTTTATAAAATCATTGGTTTTCCAGTGAATTGATTTTTGTACGCCTGGTAGCATTGGCTAGGTAGCACTGGATAACCTCTGGTTGCAAACCTAGGCATATCACTCTAAGCCAATTTTTTGCTTAGCGAGCGGGTAAGCGTGACTACCCGAGTAAAGAAAATTGATTTCGCGCAATATCTAATCATATCCAATTTGATATTGTTTAAGATCTGCTGTAATATAGAGCTGATCCAATTAGATCTCAAAACTGGGTGTATCCAATCATATCGTATTAGATCCCATTGTATATATGGGGATAAACTAAGATCAAGTTATATCTCAAAATTGGGAGGCCCAATGATATCTTTGGGGATAAACCTAGATCTAATTTGATCCGAAAAATGGCGGATCCAGCTATATATTTGCGGATAAACTTAGATCTACTTTGATCCGAAAAGTGGCGGATCCAATTAGATCCAGCTATATATTTGTGGATAAACTTAAATCTAATTTGATCTCAATTTTAGCAGATCGAATTAGATCCAGCAATATATTTGGGGATAAACTTAGATCTAATTTGATCCGAAAAATGACACTTCGAATTAGATCCAGCAATATATTTGTGGATAAACTTAGATCTAATTGGATCCGAAAAATGGCAGATCGAATTAGATCCAGCAATATATTTGGGGATAAACTTAGATCTAATTTGATCCGAAAAATGGCAGACCGAAAAAATGGGTTAATCTAATTATATAAAATTAGATTTAATACAAAAAGTTACATTTTATTTGATACCATTAGACAAAAATAATTCATTCAAAAATCGCTCAGATTGCATTAAATTGTCCATTCTATTGAAATTACTTCTTGCCCGACTAAAAAAGGTGTTATATAATCATATATCACCATATAAAAACCCATATATATGTTCATATCTAATTTGATCCGAATATTGGAATATATAATTATATCAAACGAGATAAGCATGTTATCTAACCTGATACAATTTGATCCGAAAAATGGGTCTATCTAATGGCATTAAATTATATATAAATACATATAATTTTATAAAAATGTTCAAATAAAATTTTAGTAAATATTCATTCATATTAAATACTAATGGCCGACAGAACAGTTTGGCTAACAAAGTGGGTATTGGTCGATCTTTGGTATTGACGGAAATGCGGATTGAATGCGATTTAGGGTGTTTTTAGGACGCAAATTGTCCTTAAACTTAGAATAACGTAGTTTGTAACTGAATTTCAATAAAAAGCAAAATTCAAAACGAGAAAAAGTAGTTTAGAAAAATTTATGCTAATGAACTTGGAAATAGCTGACAAAGTAAATTTTCGGTTTAACTCAACTTTATAAAAATTTGTCGGAACAACTTTTTCTAGTTTAGAGTTTTGGTCTTTCTTATAAAATGTATCTTTCTTATAAAATGTGTCTTTCTTATAAAATAAAAAAAAAACTCTTTCTAAGTTTGTTTTCTTCATTGTTATAGTGCAATTAAACTTTATAAAATTTTGTATAATTAGATATCATGTCATGTTATATATTTTGATATGAGATTGTTTATAGAAGCTTATACGCAATTATATACAATTATATATAAACTATATCGCAGATCTCTTAATATATGGATGGAGACCAAATCGCGTATGATTATATATAACGTCATATCAAGCATATTTATAAAACCAAAGTGTTAATATAAATGTATATGGTTATATAAAGCCACGCATATAAACATTTATAATAATATCAAATCATATAAGATTATATGAAAACTTTTTTAGTTTGGTGATTATCATTATGTCACATCCAATTTTATATAATTAGATAAACACATTTTTCGGATCGTACTTCATCATATTAGATCCAAGGTGGATCTAAATTACTGCATTACGATCCACCATTTTTCGGATAAAATTTTATTTTTTTTGCAATATGAATTTCTTTTTATAAAATTATAATTAGTTTTCTATACATTTTTTTTAAAATTATATTTTTTTTATTACCCAAGTAAAAAAAATGATATGGAGACATATGAAATTATATTTAATTATATATAATCTTTTATGTAATTAGATATAATTATATCCGAAAAATGAGAACATCTTATTGTATCTTATTGTATCGAATTGTATACAATTGTATACAATTTGGTACAATTTGATACAATTTTATGCAATTCGATACAATTGTATCCGAATTTTGTCCTCATCCAATTACATCAAATTATATCTTTTTGTATAAAATTATATAAAATGTTATAAAAGTGCACATAGTTTGATACAATTATATCTAAAAATTGAGCTTATACTTTAGATCATATTATATATGAACACATCTAACAATATACAAAAATTATTTTTTTAAATAAAAAAGATATGCAATATCTGGAGATCAGACCTGGGGGATTTCAATTACAATTGCAAATAAATGTAATTGAAATTAAAAAAACTCAATTACATTTCATGTAACTGTAATTGAAAATTTTCAATTACAATTGTAATTGAAAGTGATTTCAATTACATTTAGAATTAAAGTGTTTTTTGTTAAAATTTTGTAGAAAAAACTGACTGGGATAGGTTGGATAGGCGTGGATAAGTATACAAAGAATACGTCATGTTGGGCTGACCTCTCACTTGTTCTTTTTGTCATTATTTATTTTCCGAAAAAATGTAATTGTAATTGACATTTTTTCAATTACAATTATATGTAATGTATAATTGAAAATTTTCAATTACAAATTACTTGTAATTGTTTTTTTTTTTTTTAATTACAATTACATATAATTATAGATGATTTTAGAAAGAACGTTATATTGTTATATATTAAAGAAATCATGAAATATTGTAGATATGGAACCATATTAAGTTATATGTGGGTTCTTATTCGTCAATATATAAATCATATCTAACACAAATTATGAAATATTTCTTATTTGGCTCCACATATAGTTTTATATTATTATGTATAGTGTCATACTAAATTATATATAAACGTATATGTAATTATATCTGTAATATGTTACTTTATGTACTTATATATAGCACATGCAATTATATGTAGGCCAGTATGTAAAAATATAAAATCACATATGGCTCCATATTAAAACCTTTGAGGAAAAAATATATAACATATGACTATATAAAAGTTTATCTGCTTGAATTTAAAAGCATATGTGGCCATATGGAACTATATGTAACTTATATGCAATTACATAAAATAAGATATGGTTATATCAAAACTTTTTTACTCGGGTAAATTGAAATTTTTTAATAAAATAATTTTATTTACATATGTTTGACGCTCTACTCCATTTTCAATTGTATCAATTGTTTTTCAGATTTATCAATTGTGTTTCAGAAATAATCAATTGTATTTCAGAACTTATCAATTATTTTTCAGATTTATGAATTGTTTTTCAGAACTATTCAATTGAATTTCAGTTTTATCAATTGTATTTCAAAAATTATTAATTGTATTTCCGAAATTCACAACTGTATTTCAGAAATTATCAAACTGTATTTCAGAAATTATCAAACTGTATTTCAGAAATTATCAAACTGTATTTCAGAAATTATCAAACTGTATTTCAGAAATTATCAATTGTATTTCACAAATTATGAAATGTATTTCAGAAATTTTTCTCTATTAACTATGAAATACAATCTACAAATTCTGAAATAGATTTGATTATTTCTGAAATGCAATTAATAATTTCTGAAATACATTCGATAATTTCTGAAATACAATTATAATTTCTGAAATACAATTATAATTTCTGAAATACAATTATAATTTCTGAAATACAATTATAATTTCTGAAATACAATTAATAGCTTCTGAAATACAGTTAATATTGTAGTTGCTGATGAGTTATCATATATGACAATACATTCCCGAGTAAAAATAGTTATATAGGAAATTATATAATTTAATATGGACTAATATGTTTATATATAGTCAAATGTGACACTATATCTTTGTGGATATAATTATATATAGCATTGAGTTTTCCAAAAATTTCTTATATGATGTCATATATATATCAGTATAAATATATATGTCCCCATATATATTAATATATACCATATTTAGTTAAATATGCTATGACAATTTTAACAGAGCGTCATATATAATTAAAAATGGCTTTATCGGTAAACATATAAAGTCTTATATAGCTCAATGTTAAATTTTATTCTAAGTTGTTTAAGATATGTTTAAGTATAGCTCAATGTAAAAAAAAATTCTATGTTTTTCTGAGATATATTTATGTATGTATGATTTCAAAATATAAAAGGCGTACTCATTATAACTCTTAAATTCCTTGTAAACCTTGCATAAATACAAGCCATATTTTTCATAGCTGCTATCTTCAATTACTTTTATTTGAATTTTACAGAAAAAATTAAATAATTTTTAGTTTTTATTTGTTTCAAAAAAATTACAATTATTTTTAAATTAATTGAACGTTTTCAAATAAAAATATTAATTACCTTAATATTTATTTGGTATGAGTTAGAAATAAATATTTTTTTAATTGTTATTTTTATTTGAGAACAACTCAAATACTTTTTTTTAATTGAAACATCTTTTTATAAAATTTCAATTAAAATTTATTTCTTTAAAAATTTTATTATTAAATTAAAATATTTTAATTTGTAAAAATATAAAACAAAATTTTCTAATAAATATTTCATTTGCCTTCAAACAAAATAAAAATATATTTTTTTCAAATCTAATTCGAATAAAATATTTTGAAATTTTATTTGAACCAAAATCTAATAAAATAAAAAAATATTTTCCTCAAATTTTGTTCAAATAAAATTTTATTTTGCTAACGAAATGTATCAAATAAAAATTTATTTCAACATAAAATGTATCTAATAAAAATTTATTTCAACATAAAATGTATCAAATAAAAATTTATTTCAACATAAAATGTATCAATTAAAAATTTTGCTCAACTTTTTTTAAAATAGAAATGTTTCAATTAGATCTGTTGTTAGGTTTTTTTTATTCTTTTTAAAAAGTATAGCTTTTTTATGTAATGTACATGTGGGAAAATATACGGAACCGTACGATTCCGTGTAACTCAGGATTTAAACCATTTTAATAACAATATATGTGGCCTTCTCCGAGAAAAGGGACCTAGTGTGTCAAAAAACGGGTTTCGATAAAAATGAGAAAAACATTAAAATTTTATTTTTAATTTAACTTTCACACACTAGGTCCCTTTTCTCGGAGAAGGTCACATATAATATTTTTGATGGTATCAGCATTTTCGGGGCAACGAATTTAATCAGGCGTACATCTTAAATTTTAATATTTTGTGCTCTACTCAATTAAAAACCACCCTAATTTTGCTTGTAACTTTTAAAAGTTTTTCAACTCTTTTGGGTATAACTTTTTCAGCACAAAAGGAAATCGCCTAAAACCTTTAGCGGATAATAACTGTGATGTTAGAAAATCTAACACTTGTGGAAAAAAATAGGTGCCATCAATTAGGAACAAATGGTACGTCTCTAAAATATGTAACTATGTTTTTTGAATAATGAGCAATTTCAGAGATTTTGAATTTTTGCGCTTTCAGCATCAATGTAATTGAAAAAAAGCATCAATGTAAATAAAAAAAACGAGGTCAAATTGATTAGTGTGCCTTCAGTAATAAAGAAGATTTTACAATAATAATCTCTTCATGTCTATGCGTGAAGAACTTAAAATTTCATTTTTTTTTTTGAAGGGCACATCCGCAGTTCGAGAAATAATTAGTTGCAGTCCTGCGTAATCGGTATATATCAGTAATACTATTATTGTGTGTAAGTGCTAAATGGATCGTGCTATTATTTTGTTATCCAGAGCCATTTTAGGTTAAATTTTGTAGCTTTTCATAGATTTTTGTAGCTAAAACGGATGTAGGCACGAAACGGATAATCCGATCATTTTATTTCTTACACATAACAATATTAGTGGCGATATACATACATATATGTGTCATATAACACTAGATTTACACGTTCAAGATTTTGTTTTCAAGTTGATTACACATACTGCTTGTCAAATTTAGTTGAACTTGAGTCTGTGACGTACACTAATAAAAAAAATCCTGTACAAATAGGTCAAAATTGTGCTGGCGCAAATACATTATTTCCTGTTATTTTAGCAGAATTTTTACCTATTTGTACGGGCTTTTTTAGAGAAAATATCAGAACAATTAGTTCAATTTAATCAGAACGCGTTTAACATACTTTTGTGCTAACTTTTTTTTATGAGTGTAGCCTGCATGCAACTTAATAGTCAATTTTCTTTTCAAGATGACGTGACATTTTCATGATATTTCATGTCATTTCGTGGCTATAGCGAAATATTCTTATTCCATAAAACTTCATGCCTTCTATGTTATACATACAAAGATTTGTGAATCGCAACAAATTTTTTTTTGTTTAATCCACCGTGTTTTCTTGCGGCACAATATTTGTAAAAAGAAAAACAAATTTATTTACAAGAAATTTTATCAGCTGTTTAAAACTTGACCGTCAAGTTTTCTCCCGACTTGAAAGAAAAATTGATATCAAGTTGCAGTTCAATTTTTAAAAATGTGAGTGGGTTAGTAAAAAGTTTGAGCGTATTGAAATTTAAAAGGCAAAATTTTCGGAAAAATAAAAAAAAAATTTTCCACTTGATAAAAATAATTATTTTGATTAACTTGATCCATATAGGGTTAATGTTATCACTTTTCCAAAAAAAAAACACCCACTAGCAAATTTACAGAATAACATTTATCAGATTTTTAGTAAATTGGGATATGCGAAAGGTGTTATCCTGTAAATTTCCTAGTGGGGCGTTTTTGGCCAAAAGTATAAAAATTAACCCCATATGGATCACGTTACACAAAATAATTATTTTTATCCAGTTGAGATTTTGTTTTATAAATTTAATGGCTTTACAATCTCCTAGTCATAATTAATATTAAGTTCCTGGGGCTAAATTTTTTTTAAAGAAATGAAAAAATAATTCAAATTTAACCAAATTTGAGTGCTGTTCTTCCGAAAACCGTATAAAATTTGATGAAAACATTAAAATTTTTAAAATTTTTGACAATATGAGCAATTTTTGTAAAATGTCCTGAAAAGCAGTCGCTCCAAACACAAACTCGAATTATCATTTTTCCAATTTATATTTTTTCTTTAATATCAACTATTATGTGGTACAAATAGCAATCAACATCTCCAAATTAGGCATTTTAAAAAATGTTTAAAATTAATTAAAAAAAAAAAATACGTTTTTGCATTTTTATCAAATTCGTGGGTCATTTTGGATTCCAGGCTAAAGTGGATTAATGATATCCGATGAAGTCAAAATTCCATGTCTGAATCATTTTGACTATATTAAATGAATAAGTGGAATAAAAAATAATTTTTCGAATTTTGGTAATTTTTAATAGTAATACACTTTTTTCCAAAAGGGGCCATTTTCGTCCAAATTTCGGCACGGGTTAAAGGTTTCCAAAAAAAACATCGATTTCTTCCATTTGGGACCATTTTCAATAAAACGGGGGGGGGGGGGGTGTAATGAACGAAAATCGACAAATCGCTATTTTAAGGGACAGTCTAATGTACATATATGTATATCCAATCCGTAACTTTAAGAACATTTTAAAACGCCATCTTATTTTTTCCTATTACTCACTTTTACACAAATTCACAAAATGGTTAAATACCTATAAAAATATAAAGCCAAGAAATTAACAAAAATTGTAAATTTTCTGGTTAAATTAAAAAAAATAATTGAAATATTTTGTATCAATTAAATCCTAGCAACAAAAGTAGTTGAAACATTTTTGTATCAATTAAAACATATATTCTAAATATTTCCGATTCAAATAAAACACAGCAACAAATCTATTTCATGTTTTTCTAGTTCAAATAAAAATATGAAATAAATTTATTAGAAATTTTCAGGTACAAATAAAAATTTTAGAAAAAATATTTTATTTTTAGGAAACTCAAATAAATAATTTAATTTATTATTTTATTTGCCGAATATTATTTTTATTAAAATTATTTAATTTTTATGAAACTAGAATAAAAAAATTTAGAATTTTATTTGAAAATAAAAAAATAAAATAAAAATAAAAAATATTTAATTTGTATTCGAACTATGTCAATTAAAATTATTAATTTTTTTATTTAAAAAAGATAAATTTAAAATAACAATAAACATTTTCCGTTTCATAATTATTTTTTTAAGGAACAGAATTTAATTGAAATTTCTTTTTATAAATATAAAATAGTTTAAATCTAATTGATATTTAACGAAAAAAAATACAATTACAAAAAAATTTATTTTTAATTGATACTTTTATTTCAAATAAACAGCTATGATATTTTTTATGTATGGAATTTGACATTAAACTCATAAACACAGGAGGCTTATGAAACAAATTCTGTATGGTAAATTTGTTTTGTGAACCTCCTAGAATTTTATAAAAGATTTATGAATTTAAACATTAAAGTTTTATTTAAATTTTGAAATCTTAAATTAAGGGTGTTATTTTTTAGTACTTTTTAATAGTTTTTGTTTTGATCCTGAAATATAATGCGTTATATAATTATGTCTTTCTACATAAAATTAGATATGATTATATCGGGTCAAAATCCGGATAAGATTCTATATGATTTAATATATTTAGATCTTATCCGACATAATTTTATCCACCATTTTTCGGATCATAGCATATCTCCAATTATATTAAATTAGATATCATTACATATGACATCATATTATTTTTTTTACTCGGGTTGTTTAAATGGTACCATATATGAAAATATATTGTTTAAATGGTACCATACATGGTATGTTGTCTAAATGATACGATATATCAAAGTATATGGTACTATACAATATATAGTAGTATATATTATCATATCTGGAACTGTATAAAAAATGTTGTTCATGAGGTACCATATACAGCTGCGAAAAAAAAATAGCACCAATTAAAGTTTTTTCTAATTTTATCCCCGTTGCTTTTATTTTTAAAGATCAAAATAATGATTAAATTGTCCCCGAAGTACTGGAAGATATTCCAGCAAATTGTAGAAAATTTTAGTGTAACGTTTGTTTTTTAACTTTGCTACCCGTTCTAAGTAGGCGTGGCTTTTATTGAAAAATCATCGATATCGAGCTTTCATCAAATTATATAGTAAAATTTAGCGAGTACTGATCGGATCTGCACAAACTAAATATTGTTGAAAATTCTATAAAATTTCCTTAAATCTTGCATTATTTTTATTCACAAATGGCGGCCAGATTTAAAATGACACCGGTTTAAATATGAGTAAATTTTTCTTTGTTTTTAGCGATTTTAAAATAAAGTTAACAACACTGAGATTTTAATATGAAATGCTTTATACTATAATGTAAAAAAAAAGTCTGACTGATCTGTTATATCGTGGTAAGCATATCATAATAACATTCGCTTTAAAATTTCATTGTTGTTAACTTTATTTTAAAATCGCTAAAAACAAAGAAAAATTTACTCATATTTAAACCGGTGTCATTTTAAATCTGGCCGCCATTTGTGAATAAAAATAATGCAAGATTTAAGGAAATTTTATAGAATTTTCAACAATATTTAGTTTGTGCAGATCCGATCAGTACTCGCTAAATTTTACTATATAATTTGATGAAAGCTCGATATCGATGATTTTTCATTAAAAGCCACGCCTACTTAGAACGGGTAGCAACGTTAAAAAACAAACGTTACACTAAAATTTTCTACAATTTTCTGGAATATCTTCCAGTACTTCGGGCACAATTTAATCATTATTTTGATCTTTAAAAATAAAAGCAACGGGGATAAAATTAGAAAAAACTTTAATTGGTGCTATTTTTTTTTTCGCAGCAGTATGACCATATGTTGTTGAAATGGCACCATATATCATAATATATGGTTTAAATGTCACCATATATGGTAATATATTGTTTAAATGATATCATATATCAATATATATAACACTATATATAATAGCATATATTATCATATCTGGAACTGTATTAAAAATGTAGTTCATGAGGTCCCATATATGAGAATATATTGTTGAAATGGCACCATATATGATAATATATTGTTTAAATGGCACCATATATGCTAATATATTGCTTAAATAACACCATATATAAATATATATTGCACCATATATAAATATATATTGCACCATATATAGTAGCATATATTATCATATCTGCAACTGTATTAAAGATTTTGTTCATGAGGTACCATATATGACCATATATTGTTTAAATTCCACCATATATGATAATATCTAGTATAACTGACAACGGACAAATCGTAAAATGCATTACTGTTGTGAATGATGCCGCCGAAAGAAAAGTCAAACTAATAACTGACTATAACAGATGCTTAACACACAACGAAGATGATAAACAGTACTTGTTACACATTGTAGAGGGCTACCGTAAGGACTTCCCAGCCTATACAAAATCTTCAATGATTTAAAATAAAAATAATAAGCCTATTAAATAAAAATTAAAGAAAAATATTATATTTACAGTCTTTCTTATTACAAAAATTTATAAAATGCAAAAAAAAAAGTATTTGGGTGGTTTTTCAAAATTTTGACCTTTGACCTCATTCTGGCACGGGTTGGCACCCTCCGATCAGCCTGAAAATTTGCTACATCAATTTTGGCATCAAATCGCATATTTTTATCGCTACCCACATTCAAGTTTTTATCGCTACCCACATTCAAGTTTCAAAAAGTTTTAACGCCAGGTCTAATGTACACACATGTAGATATTACCTCAAATTTCGTTAATGCACATGTGTGGACATATGTATATGATGCATGTATGGAGATTTATGTATCCATGTATGGTAGGGCGGGTCGATTTAATAATCGCCCATGGCTCAGTGAAAATCGTATTCTAGGGATCAAAATAAGAAACTTTGCCGAAGGAACCATACCTCTAAAACGAATTCTACTACCCCCAACTGTTGACTTTTGTCCCGTAGGGTCAAGTTTTGAAAAATCCCACTTTGACCCATTTAGAGTGCCCCAATCGAGTCCAAATGTATGACCGACCCCCACTAACTTTGGAGGGCCGATCCACCCATGCCAGTGGCACACCCCCTGGAACTCCCCTGGGGGGTTCCCCATACAAACATTTTAAAAAATCACCATTTTTGGCACTTTATTTTATTATTTTTTATTTATTTTATTTATTTTTATTATTTTATTTATTTTTTCTCTTTAGAAATTTATTTAGTCAGAACATATGTAAATGAAAAAATTAATTTAACTTAGTAATAGAAAAGAAAATAAAAAAAATTACTGTTTGAAGTCTTTTTTGCTTTCAAGTCTGGGCATTTTTTCTTTTCTATTACTAAGTTAAATTAATTTTTTCATTTACATATGTTCTGACTAAATAAATTTCTAAGGAGAAAAAATAAATAAAATAATAAAAATAAATAAAATAAATAAAAAATAATAAAATAAAGTGCCAAAAATGGTGATTTTTTAAAATGTTTGTATGGGGAACCCCCCAGGGGAGTTCCAGGGGGTGTACCACTGGCATGGGTGGATCGGCCCTCCAAAGTTAGTGGGGGTCGGTCATACATTTGGACTCGATTGGGGCACTCTAAATGGGTCAAAGTGGGATTTTTCAAAACTTGACCCTACGGGACAAAAGTCAACAGTTAGGGGTAGTAGAATTCGTTTTAGAGGTATGGTTCCTTCGGCAAAGTTTCTTATTTTGATCCCTAGAATACGATTTTCCCTGAGCCATGGGCGATTTTTTTGCCTCCCCACAAATCGACCCAGCCTAATGTATGGACATGAATGCATGTTTATGAGCATGCATGAACATTAGACCACCCAAATTTCAAAAAGTATTTTTTTTGTTTGCTCCACCGGCAATTTCCGATAGATTGGACATAAAAAATAATAAGTGTACAAAAATTGGATCTCTCGGGCTCATGCAGGCCAGTCAGTTTGAACTTTTGACCCTAAAAATGAACTAAAAACACTTCATAGATTTTTTGCGTAAAGTAAAGTAAAAATTTGTGTTAAGAATTCATTTTGAACGGCCCTCGTTAAAATTTGGACAGAGCCAGTAAGGATCGGTATTAATTTTTTTGTAGAGCAAGATATGTTGTTTTTATAAACCACCCAGCAAAACCTTTCATTACCATGTAATGAGTTTTGGGTATTGAAATCTTAAGTGTTCACTAGTTACCTTTTAATTACTAAACTACTTATTTTAACATGGTGATGTCATTGGAGGAAAGTCATTACACTGATGTTACCTGTAAGTAGTTTATCAGCTGTTCTATAAATAGATTTTGAATATACATTTAAAAAAATATAAAAATTTAAAAACCAATAGGAGCTGACACGTATTGATCAGCGTACCCCACGATTGTCAGGCAAACACTCTAACCATTAGACCACGACATCACTATGATTTTTATTGCTTTAACTTATGTACACATTTATTGTGGCAACTGTTATACATGTCTATTTTTCACAAAACTTGTTGTTATTAAATACTGCTTAATGAACATCAACATTTCTATAAATAGATGTTTATATAAATTACAAAAAAAAAATAACAATGGAAGCTAACACGAGTTGAGCAGCGATCCTCATGTCTGTCAGGCAAAAACGATAACCACTAGGTTACGCCATAGTTATGGTTTTTAATGATTTAGAACATATATTATTGGTTTCAGCTATTGTGAAATAGTAATGTGTGGGGTATAATTATCGGTAACTCATTACATTCAGTTTAAAAGTAATTCAACGGGTAATGAGATATGAGATCTAAGTAATGCATGTAGTAATGACCAGTCATTACCAAGGTTTTGCTGGGCAATTACATTTGGAACATATATCTGTTATTCTACGAAAGAGAGACCAGAATCGGGCTGAAGTACAGATTTATTATATATTGTACACTAGACCGACTCACGAAAAAAAGTTAAAAAAACAATGCCCTATCAAAATGAACCTTGGTTTGTTATAAGATGATTCCCAAAACATTTAGGGTCTAGCAATGAGATCTCACGAGCTGGATCATTTTTAAAAAAGGTTTTTTTTTAGTTTTTGTAAGAAATTTGCATCTTAGCTGAAGACAACATACTCAATATGCGTATCAATATGAAAGGTTTTTTATAGGCGCCTCCAGCGGTATATATAACATGTTCAAGCATATCCTGACATGTCCTATTTTCAAGGATATTCTATAAAAAAACAAATTTTTGACTCTTTTGTACGGAGATACTTGTGATTGAAATGTCAAACTTACATATCAGAATCTATAGAAGATTTAAGTGAACACGTGTTTCAGATTTTTTTGAAATTTGCGATTTTCCGCGTTTTATCAGAAATTCAATATGGTGGAAAGAATATTGAATTTCAATTCATCGATGAGTGTTAGATTTCGTTGATATTAGTCTAAGTTGAGTTGTTGATAACAAATTCGATTTGCTTTGAACTGTCACATAAGTAGACAATTATTAATTATTAACCCATTCAAGGCGAAAGACACTGATGATGGCTTTGTAGCGAAAGCCGAAAATACGTATTCTGTCTTGCTGGCTTATCGAATTCTTTCAAAAAAAATTTTTTTTTCTTTGTAATTTACTCGTAAAAATTGTATCATCTTTCTTCAATTTGAAAATAATTTAAACAGAAAGTGATATTAATTTATGATCTAGAGTCAAACTAAAAGAACATTCATTTACCAAAATAAGAGATCAACTAAAAATTCCCCTCATTCATAGTTTAGAATTTTCCAAATTTAGTACATTTTTCACGGTGCTCTGGACTAAATTTTGATAAATATTTTGAACTACCCCAATTCAATAAAAAAAATTTATGAAATCTTTTGTATGTTTATTACACATCACAATACTAAAAATGCATCGGGCATGCGACTTATCAATTCTGATAGATTTTAGTATGCATATCAGGAATGTGAACACCAAATTTTAAAATTAGCTCTAGTTTTTGAAATATTCGCAAAATTAATTTTTAGCTAAAAGTCAGTTTTTTCGTTAAAATTTCTTATTTATTCATATATCTGACTAAACCACGAATAATTCTAAATATGGTTTAAAAGTATAGACTTTGGGCTTTTGCACGCATACCAACTTATTTTGATTAGATAAAGGATCTAGGATCTAATTGCAATTCAAATAAAAACTTCACTTATTTTCTTATTTTGAAAATATAGCAAAATCCCTTAATCGGATTTGCAAACTCTTAGCACATGACATAAACACAAATTCTACTAAATTCATTTTATCAAAAAAATCACAACTTTTGCATCAACATTTTCCGAAAATTCAATCTGAAACACAAATTTTATCGCCCTTACTATCTAAGTATTAAAAATGTATATTTTTGTTCATTTAAAATTTTGGATGGCAGTATGCTTTGACTTGGTTTATTTTTGGAGCATTGTGATTGGTTAATTTATTTTCAACCAATCTAAATGTTTGAAAATATAAATATATTTGTAGGGTTTTCATACACAAAATGAACAAAACTGTAAGTTTAGAAATAAAATCAATTACATTTAAAATGCTTTTTTATAGTACTTCTTTGAACATACATATTTTAAAATCGTCTTTTTCAGGAATTTGCAATTCAATTATATAAAACTTTGTTGAAATTGAATAGAAAATATATGTGTTACATATTTCAATGGTTTTATCTGAGTTTTCAATTTAAGATTAATCACAGACTGCTTAATTTTTAGGTATTAAAAAAATCAATCTTTTTCAGTTTTAGTCAATTTTTACTTAAAATTAAAACATAAAGTGCGAACTTTTTTTGATAAATTAAGTAACATGAGATGTTTACTAATGGTATATATTAAAAAAATTTATATTCATCGCAGATTAATTATTAACGAAATCGTGAAAAAGTGAAATTTCAACTTCCTGATTTTGGTCTCTCTTTCGTGGAATAACAGATATATGTTCCAAATGTAATTGGTTTATAAAAACAACATATCTTGCTCTACAAAAAAATTAATACCGATCCTTACTGGCTCTGTCCTAATTTTAACGAGGGCCGTTTAGAATGAATTCTTAACACAAATTTTTACTTTATCGGCTTAAAACACCACGATAAGTAACACTTAGGCCAAAAATTAGTATGAAGAATATAGTATTTTTGCGAAAAACTTCAAATTTAGAAGTTATAGCGCAAAAACTCTTTGAAGTGTTTTTAGTTAATTTTTAGGGTCAAAAGTTCAAACTGACTGGCCTGTATACCATGGAGAAATCCAATTTTTACACATATATTAATTTTTGCAGCCAATCTACCGGAAACTGCCGGTGGAGCAAACAAAAAAAACACTTGAAAATCCCATACATTTCATGGGTGGTCTAATGAACATACATTTAACCTGTATGTATTCTTATACATATGTCGATTTTTAGCTGGGAATTCTACTTTTTTTTTTAAATTATACTTTTTTTTGCAAAATAATCCTTTTATATGAAAAATTTTACTTTTTTTTTAATTTTCAATTTTTTTTTCGAAAATTGTACTTTTTTTTTTTGAAAAATTGTACATTCCCAGCAAAACCTTTCATTACCATGTAATGAGTTTTAGGCAGGGTTGGTTACCGTTTCATTTTTAAAATAACGGTAATTATCTACCACGCCGATACTAAAATTGATTTGAATATTTTATATCCTCGATATCAGTTAGGGCAATTGTCTTCATATTTTAGCGTTTTTATTTTCTTGGTTTGCCGGTTCAATTTCTTATTATTCCCAAATTACCGTTATAATTTGCTGTTTTGGTATTTTAGCGGTATTATAACTGTAATATGCATATATTAAACAATTGAACCAATAAAATATCGAAATAAAAACGGGTAAATATAAAGACAATTACTCTTAATGGTATCAGCATTTTAAAACGTTCATATGGGGTTTGGTTTCGGCATGGATGACAATTACCGTTATATTAAAACTGAAACGGTAACCAACCTTGGTTTTAGGTATTGAAATCTTAAGTGTTCACTAGTTACCTTTTAATTACTAAACTACTTATTTTAACATGGTGATGTCATTGGAGGAAAGTCATTACACTGATGTTACCTGTAAGTAGTTTATCAGCTGTTCTATAAATAGATGTTGAATATAGATTTTAAAAAATATAAAAATTTAAAAACCAATAGGAGCTGACACGTATTGATCAGCGTACCCCACGATTGTCAGGCAAACACTCTAACCATTAGACCACGACATCACTATGATTTTTATTGCTTTAACTTCCCAGCAAAACTTTCTATTACCTGGTAATAAGGTTTGTAAGAAGAAATTAAGGTATGTAACCTCTTACTTTGCTATTCCAACAGCTATTATTTTAACAAGGGCATGTCATTGGAGGTATGTACTTTCCAAAAGAGGGCTAGGTAACAACATAATAACATGTTACTTTAATGTTACATGTTAGGAGTTACGTAACCACTTACATAACCGATAATGAGCACAATACTACTTACATAACAGCTTAAAGTAAGGCCAAAAAAATGTGTTACAAACAGGTCTGAAATAATACATTAAAATTATGCGCTTACTTACTGTATAAAAATATATACTTACTTCTTACAAAAAAAATTAAAATAAGACGTTATCGTGTTGGTTTTTTATAAATGCTAAAACGAGGCATATTCATATTTAATTAATATTTACTCAGATTAATATAAAGTTAACAAAAAACATAAAAGATATTTCAGTCAATATGTATAATACATATAAATTATTTGTATCGAATATTTTAAATAGAAAATAACACTCATGTATCGCATTACAAATAACTCCTTATTTTGAGGTATTTGAATACACCATCGGTAATAAGTGGCTATTTCTATTAAGTGATCACGTATCACATTAAAAGTAACTCCTTATTTTACGATTTTAAAATATCCCATCTGTAATAAGTCGCTGCTATTATTTAAAACTCATGTTGTGCATTACAAGTAACTCTTTTCTTTGAGGTGTTTAAATATATCATTGGTAATAAGTTGCTATTACTACCCAGTAGTTATGCAGCACATTATACGTAAGACATTACATTTTAGTTATGAAATAATGCAATGGTAAGGGGTATGGTATTACCAGGTAATGTATTCTGTAATACCAACATATTACCAAGGTTTTGCTGGGTTATGTACACATTTATTGTTGCAACTGTTATACATGTCTATTTTTCACAAAACTTGTTGTTATTAAATACTGCTTAATGAACATCAACATTTCTATAAATAGATGTTCAATATAAATTACAAAAAAAAAAAAAACAACAATGGAAGCTAACACGAGTGGAGCAGCGATCCTCATGTCTGTCAGGCAAAAACGATAACCACTAGGCTACGCCATAGTTATGGTTTTTAATGATTTAGAACATATATTATTTGTTTCAGCTATTGTGAAATAGTAATGTGTGGGGTATAATTATCGGTAACTCATTACATTCAGTTTAAAAGTAATTAAACGGGTAATGAGATATGAGATCTAAGTAATGCATGTAGTAATGACCAGTCATTACCAAGGTTTTGCTGTGTTTTTTCAAATTACACTTTTTCTTGAAAAATTTTAAGTTTTTTCAAAAATTGTACTACTTTTTTTTAAAAAAATTTTAACTTTTTTTTTGAAAATTTGTGCCACTGGCACATGTGAAGTGCCAAGTGGTAAGGCACATGAATTTCTTAACCTACACTCAAAAAAAGTCAGTAAAGTCAGCAAAAAATGTTGCTGTGTCAGGAAATGTTTAGTCAGGAGCGTGCTTGCAAAATAGTTGGCAATTTCAACAAAAGGTTTGCTGAAAATCAGCGAGCTTATTTTTACCAAAAAAAAAATAGTAATCTCAGCAAAAGTTTTGTTAACACTTAGTCGATTGCAAATGAAAAAATCCTTGCTAAAATCACTAAACTTTTTGCTGAATATTAGTAGGCTGAAAAAAACTTAAAAAACTTGTAGCGAAATTTTACTTTAGTTAATTTATTTGCTGAAAATTTAAATATAGAAATTATGTGGAGTTGTTTTTTCTTTGATTATAATTTCTGTTGTCTGTACTACGAGTACATCCAGGCAAGCTGCGACATCTACATCTTGTCTATCTGGTTGTCGTCCACGCTATAAATGCGGTTATCAGCATAATTTTTGTAGCAAAATATATTAGTAAAACATTAGTTCAAAATTAGTTTAGTGCTAAAAAAATATAACTAAAACTTTTGCTGAAAACAGAAATTCAGCAAAAAAATTGCTGAAAACTAGTACACTTGATATACAAGACGTTTTACTAATTTTTCTACTAACTTATTTTTTTGAGTGTATCCGCTATAACTTAACAATTTGTTTTATCTAGTCTTAATGTACAGTAGACCGTACCGCACTGGGTTTATTGAAAGACTTCCTTAGCAAAAGTTTAATGATTTTTTGCGAGATTTAATAATATGATATGGAAGGATATTCCTGAGGCCAGATTTAGATTAAGCGAACATTTTGCTTTCAGAAAAGTATACTTTAGTCAACGTGTCTGATATTTTTATGCCTGCACTTATAAGTTTCCTCAAGTACTGACATGTACTCAATAGTGCTCAACACTATAATTGTATCAGTTGTTTATTGTTGTTTATCGGTTTATATCTAATGTTATCAGTTGAGATCCAATTGTATACAAACTTATATAGTTATATCCGAATTTTCACCTGATACAATTATATCGGTTTAAACTCTGATCCACCATTTGATACAATTGTATCAGGTTTGTGTCGGATACAATTATTTTTTTACTACTATAATGTCAGTAAAATTATTCAATGTGCGTAAATTTTAAATTTTGCACACATCGTGTATTGTTGCGGTGTATTTTCAGCTAATTTATTTTGCGTATGTGCGTATAAAACAATGCGGATTAATGCGTTTTGTCAGTGGACTTCTATACCCCTATTCCTCGCTCAACCTTCTTTCTTTTCATTTGTTCATAATGTCGGGCAAGGCAAATTAAAACATTGAGTGTAAAAAATATGACTCTCTCAGTTCACTTTTTTTTTCATATTTTTTAATAATATTTCAACACATTTTTTAAATATTAATACCCAAATGCATAGATATTTTTTTGGTTCTTATAAGAAAAATTTGTTGTTGTTTTGCATGTTAGTTTGATTTATAAGACTGTTATAAAAATCGAAAAAATGTCTATGCATTTGGCTATAAGTATTTTAACGAATAAATAATTAAAATAAAAAACTATTAAATTTTAATAGAAATAACAGAATAAAAGCAAAATTAAAGTTCGTGTTGGTAGCAAAAATTTTTAGATAACATGTTGCAATGGAATTTTTTCTATGCAAAAAAATGTTTTCATTTGCTTTCCCGAGTCACTATGGCAACAACAAAAAACTGTGAGTAAGAAAAGTACTATAGTAAGTGTATACTTTTTGGTTTATAATTTTTAGTTTTGTATAGATTGGGCTGGGCGCCCTTAAAAATCTCACATTTTTTTCTTGGTCTACGTGCCATTTTACATGTTTATTTTTGTTTTGTTTGTTGTTTGTCTATATAAAGGTTTTCTTTTTTTTTTGTTACTGTTTTACTGTAAAAAACTTTACTGCCTTGTATGAAACGCTTAAATGAGAGAATTGTATACTCGTAAACAGTGTTGCCAAGTCTTTTTTTTACAAATTCCCCTAAGTTGTCCAAAAAACCCCCTAAATTTGCTCTACCGCTAAAAACTTCCCCCTAAAATAAATTTTCTTAATTCTTAAAATAAAAAACTTCGTTATATTTTAGCTGGTTTTCATTTCGTTCCTACACTCAAAAAAAAAAAGACAGTAAAGTCAGCAAAAAATTTTGCTGTGTCAGCAAATTTTTAGTCAGGAGCGTGCTGGCAAAAAAGTTGGTAATTTCAGCAAAATATGGTAAAATCAGCGAGCTGATTTTTTCCAAAAAACTGCAAATGAAAAAAAATCTTTGCTAAAATCACTAAACTTTTTGCTGAATATTAGTAGACTGAAAAGAACTCAAAAAACTTGTAGCGAAATTTTACTTTAGTTAATTTATTTGCTGAAAATTTAAGTATAGAATATGTGTAGAGTTGTTTTCCTTTTTTTTGTCATTTCCGTTTCCAGACAAGCTGCAACATCCACATCTGGTATATCTGGTTGTCGTCCACGCTATGCATGCTTTTATCTGCACAATTTTTGTAGCACAATAAATTAGTAAAACATTAGTTCAAAATTAGTTTAGTGCTAAAAAAATATAACTAAATTTTTTGCTGAAAACGGAATTTCAGCAAAAAAATTGCTGAAAACTAGTACACTCCATATACAAGACGTTTTACTAATTTTTCTACTAACTTATTTTTTGTGAGTGTAGTCACAGTCTAAAATTTTTCGACTTCAAAAATATGTAGGCTAAAAAAAATAAAAATTTATGTGAAAAACTATTAACAATTTGGCAAAACCAATCATCGAACTCTAAAATTGAATTGCTTTTTAAAAAATGATTTTCTTACCCCCCAAATTTCCCCCTAACAAATTGGTACCAGAGCTTTGAAGAATTAATTCTTTTTTGAATTTTCACTACCAATCGAATTCAATTTTCTATAGAATTGAATGAATTCCTTTTCTTAAGTAATTCACTGAATTCGTTCAACTGAACGCGTTCATCAAACAATAAATTCAAAGAATTAATTCCATTGCAATAGTTCTCTTTATTAAATCAAATGAATTAATTAACTGGTGAATGCGTTCAATTTTATAAATCGAACAAAAAAAAGTGAATTAATTCCTTACTGAATTAATTCACCACAGAATTCGTTCAATTTTATTTTCGTTCAGTGAATTAAAAAAAAAATTACGTTCAGTGAATTAAAAAAAATAAAATTACGTTCAGTGAATTAAGCATTTTTTCTGCCGTTCAGTAGAAGAAAACATTGTATTGTAAAAACGTATAAATGAAATACGTCATAGTCAAGCATCTACATTTTACTGGGAAGCATAAGTTTGAAAAATTAATAGTTATATTTTTCCAAATTCATCTACATATGTATATCTGTAAAGTTTTTATTTTTAATAGTAAAAAGCTTTATTTTTTAATCATGTAGGTTGATAAAGTGCTTCGGGTTTCTCTAACACTTAATATACATATATGTAATTTGTTTATTTTTACTAGCAAACGCTGTAAAATTGCTTAGTTGCAAATTTTATTTGTAAATAAATGTTTTCTTCTACTGAACGGCAGAAAACAGGCTTTGAGTTCAATGAACCTATTTTTTGTTTTTTTAATTCAGTGAACGTATTTTTTTTTTAATTCACTGAACGTAATTTTATTTTTTTTAATTCACTGAACGTAATTTTATTTTTTTTAATTCACTGAACGTAAATTTAGACATGTATTGCTAAAATTAGCAAAAAATACCGCTGGGCTCAAAACAGTTAAATTTCCCGTAATAACAGCAACATTTTCAGTAGCCATTACAGACTTTTTTGGTTGCGTGTATGTAATCTATGGCATATTATTTTTTCAAATATACTCTTAATATCCCAGTGTAGAAAATCATTACCAGATATGTGGTTATGTGTAACTACATACTTGGTAATGGTAACTAGTTACTTTTGTTATTACATTTCTTATTACCTTTATATGGCGATGTCGCGAAAAATGAGTTGTCGTTACACACCAGCATACGAAAAATCTAAAAATATAGCGTTACCTATGTGCTTACCAGTACTGACAAAAATATTGAGTCTAAAAATAGATTTTCTAAAAAATATATTATATAAAAAAAAATATTTTTTATTGTATTTTTTTTAAAATAAAATTTGCTGGTGCGTGAATCGAATCTGGGTCTACATATTGCCACTCAACAGCTCTACTATCTGAGCTATATCGACATGTAATATTTAATAGATAAAAACACAATTGACCTGCTCCACACAAGTAAGCTTACTCGCCAACATACAAAAAATCAAAAAATATGTGGTTACATATATCCTTACCAGTGTTTAAAAAATATTGAGTCTAAAAATAGATTTCAAAAAATTAAAAAAAAAAATCTAAAAAATTATTTTCTATTTGAAATAATTATAAAAATAAGTCATTATCAGTAACTCATTATTATATGTTTTAAAATAATACAGAAGGTAAGTGGGTGTCATTACTGGTAGTCCAAAAAATAATGATATGACATTACCGTTTCATTTAAAATTTCCATCAAAACAACAGACTGTTTTATTATTGAAATGGGTCATATGAATAAAAGTTAGCGATTACTTCGAAGTAATTTGGCTTAGGAATGACTTAACACTAGGGTTTTTCTTTTCCCGGACCTTTTCATTTCCCGGGACAGCGGGATTTTTTTCTGAATTTCCCGGGATCCCGGGAATTCCCGCTCGTTAGAAAATGAATATATCCGACGTATATTTACTTGAAAAACTCAATTTCTATTAAAATAACTTACGACAAAGTTCATCTTTTGGTTGCAGTCAAGATAAAATCTACTTAATATATTCTGAAATAAGGGCTTAATATAAAATATCCATATCTTCCACTTTTTCGAGATCAATTCGTTTAACAGTTTAAATAGCGAACTAATAGGCAGGTAAAATATTTGTATGGAAGGCCGTCTTAATTTTAAAACACCTCTTAGAAATACATTAATTAAATATTAATTCGCTGTTTAAACGGTTAAACCAAGGTTGGTTACCGTTTCAGTTTTAATATAACGGTAATTGTCATCCATGCCGAAACCAAACCCCATATGAACGTTTTAAAATGCTGATACCATTAAGAGTAATTGTCTTTATATTTACCCGTTTTAATTTCGATATTTTATTGGTTCAATTGTTTAATATATGCATATTACCGTTATAATACCGCTAAAATACCAAAACAGCAAATTATAACGGTAATTTGGGAATAATAAGAAATTGAACCGGCAAACCAAGAAAATAAAAACGCTAAAATATGAAGACAATTGCCCTAACTGATATCGAGGATATAAAATATTCAAATCAATTTTAGTATCGGCGTGGTAGATAATTACCGTTATTTTAAAAATGAAACGGTAACCAACCCTGGGTTAAACAAATTGAATCATAAATTCTTTGAAGATATATTGGAATTGTTAATGGGTGCTAATTTGTATCGGACCAGCTTTAGAGTCAGAACTAAGATCGATTTTTTGATTAAATATGGAATCCAAAAGTTTCTTTTTCTATAAATTTTGTTTCTATGCAGATATTCAGAAGTATTCGTCTATTTTTATTAAAAAGTTTAAAAGTGAGTATTTGTCACACAAATTTTTAGGCAAATTGTCTAAATCTTTTTACAGAAATAGACACTAAAATATTATTAAATAGTTTTATAACTTTAATTGGTATTTTTTGAATAGAAATTTTTTATGGCACAACTACTTAAAAAAAATTATTTAATTTTCATTGTTGCATTTTAAATTAACATATAAAAAACCCAAAATAATTTGAAAAGCATCTGATGCATTATTTTAAAAATAATAGTAAGCTTTAAGTACAGCGAGAAGTTTTTAAGTCAGTCCCCTTCAGAAATACATTTTTTAATACACTGTGTTGCATAACTATAAATACACCTTCATTTTACTGAATTTCTTAAGTTAAAAGAGAAATAGAACAGTTTAACTTTCAAGTATGTAAAACCAATGAAAATAAATAATATTTAACAAAAAATAATTCACTAGTTTTTATTTTACTTTTTTGAAAAAGGAATACCAAAATTAATTAGTGTTTCATAACTATAAATACACTTAACTTAAAACACAAAAATTGGCGAGAAAACCTTTAAAGCAGCAGTTTTAATAATGCGTAAGGCCTCCTTTTTTTTTAATCAAATCAAAAATTCGATCAGACTTACTATCCACCAGATGTATTCTTATTTCTTCAGTTATAGATCTCCACGCATCAATAACTGCTTCTTTAAGGTTATAAATGCTTTCATATTGTCGGTTTTCAGCATAAACTCGACGGGTTAATATCCCCCAAATATTCTCAATCGGATTTTGATCCGGAGAACATGCGGGCAATTCCAGTACTCTTATATTTTTTGAAGAAAACCATGCCATCGTCTGCCGACTTACATGCACTGATGCATTGTCTTGTTGGAAAATTAATTCTTCTCCACTACGGTTTTCTATAAAAGGCACTAACTTCTCTTCTAGTAATGTTATGTATTCAGAAGAATTCATTCTGGTGCTTGGAAACGCCAAATCAACCATGCCGTCACTACAAAAACCTCCCCAAACCATTAAAGAACCGCCCCCGAAATTTCTTTTTGAGAAATATCGTGGTTCCTTACGTAGATCTCTCCAATAGCCATTAAATCCATCTGGACCATCAAGATTAAACTTTTTCTCATCAGAAAAAATCACCTGCAAAAGAAATTTGTGTTTAAACAACTCAACTACCAAGAACGATTATTGAGTTACCTTTCTCCAGTTGGTTTGCAAGTTTCTTTTAGCGAATTCAAGTCGAGTACTTTTGTGGCGGGGTAATAACCTTGGTACAGACATTAGTTTTTGGCAAGTTATATTCTGCGAATCCTTTAAAAGTCTACTTATGGTTGATTTCGACACATTTACCTGACATTCCTCGATTATCTGACTAAGACTCTTCATTGTGTTGCTGGCACAGTTTATTATTCTCCGCTTGTCCCGTTCAGAAAGCTTTTTTTTTGGGCCGCCAGATTTCTTTTCACCATATTCACTCGGATTTTTTGCAAAATTTGTAACAACTACATGTGAACGATTTATTTTTCTTGCAATTTCTCGAAAACTTAACCCGCTTTTTAAATAGGCTGAAATTTGCCCTTTCTCAAAATCACTAAGGTATGAACCACGTGGCATTTTATTGCAGATTGATTGAAATTGCATAATAAACATAAATAACTGTTCTAATTTTATTTGTTTACCATTCTTCTTTGTTTAAAGTAAAATGTAATTATAGTTATGAAACACTAACAAAATACTAATGCCCAATTTCTCTCTCAAAGCTAGGAAGTAAATCTCTCGAATTCTGCATAATAAGAGATCAGTTGCCACACTCTTTAAAGTTGTTATAAGTTTTAAAAAAATGTTTGTAACTTTAGGAAAAATAACAAAAAACAAATGTAATTATAGTTATGCAACGCAGTGTATATTGTATTTTTTTAAATATCCCAGAGGATGATTTACGATGCAAATCGAAATATCGGAAGAAAATTAATAAAATATATAAAAACTCCAAACACTTACATCAATTGAAAATACGAAAATATCATTTTATATTTTTTAAATTTTAATGCCGTAATTTTTTTGGAGGTATTTGGAGCTTAAATACTGATGTTGAAATGTTGTATATGTATATTGCTTTATTTGAACAAAAACCATCATTAAAAAATAAAATTTACGAGGTAAGAGTATTTTTGTTGGTACTTAAACTTGATGATGTCTAATAAAATTAGTTTTCGGTTTAACTAAACCCTAAAAATTCGGCCTAAATAATATTTTTTATATTATATATTATATTATTAAATTTTAAATCGCATTTCTTAATTTTAAATATTTTTCATTTAAATTATTTTTAAAACAATTAATGTTTTTAATTTAAATAAAGCTTCTAAAATTTTAATATACTAGCTAAAACTTCTGTAAAAAAATAAAAAAAATCCCGGGAAATCCCGCACAAAATTCCCGGGATTGCGGGATTGAAAAAAGGGCGGGATTCTCGGGAATCCCGTCCCGGGAATTCCCGGGACATAAACCCTACTTAACACCAAATTTATCCATAGGTTTGTAAGATACCATAAAATTAAAATGAAAGTTAGAAAAATAGTATACCCGCAAGCAGACAAAAATTGTGTAATACTTAAAAAACATAATAATTCCCCTAATAGTAAAATATAATTTTTTATTCATACGATAAATTATTTACAAATTTCAAACATTTTTAAACGATTATTTTATGCTTCTACATTTAAGTGCTTATGCATAATAATTTGAAACCCTTATAACACTTTTATAAAATAAATTTTGGGTGAAAAATTTACTCTATAAGCCATTTATAAATTTAAAAATTGATCTTTAAAAACAGTTTTAAGTAAAATTTGTTATTACAATTTTAATGAATTTTTCTGATTTTAAAATCACTCTAATTAATTTTTGTTTAAAATTACCCAATTTATAGTAGGAAACTGAACTCCTACTATAAATTGGGTAAATTTACTCTATGTGTGTAAATAAAAAATATTACACACATCATGTGCAAAGTGGTACACACAATATGCGTAAATTTACATCGCATGTGCGTAAAAGAATTTAAAAAAAAATTGCAAAAAAAATTTTTTAAAAAATTATATATTTTTTAATAAAAAGTCTTATACATATTTTTGCTTTAGTTTGTTGTAGTTTATTACAGTTAGTTTAAAAATTCACAATCGTTATTCCACGAAATTTAGCAAACTGTTTGAGAATAGGTTTGATTTTTTATCTTGATTAATTTTCTCCACTAACATAAGTTAATATATATTTGTAATTTGTGCCACCCACTTCGCCACATTGGAGGATTGAATATTTTGCCTGTATTTAGCGATACAAGAATTTCGGTGGTTTTAGGAACTGGTATTTTTAAACAACACTTTAGGCATGTTTTTATTGCGTGAAACATTGTTCATGTCTTGAACTTGAGTATTTTTCTTTTTGGTTGGATAATAGGATATGAGTGGCAATTCGTTTTTCCATTTGCAGCTATCATTACCTCCGTAGTATCATCGTCGTTAATAAAATTTGTTTTAAATAAATTTTGCTTTTATTTCTTAAAGTTTTTTAGTAATTAGAAATGTCAATATTTTTTTACTACTACAAGTTAGTAAATTTACAAACTTTTCGTGTAAAGTTTTAATTTACCAATAAAATACTAATTTTAGACACAAATTGTTTAATTATGAACACATAATGCCTATTTTTAAGTTTTATGTGTATTATTGTATATGAAAGTGCGTACGAAAAGGCTTTTACGCATTTGGTGTTTATATTTACTCACTATGTGTTATATTACACAAAAAATTACCCATTTTATAGTAGTAAATATACATACATTTTTTAGAGTGATGAATAACCCAAAAATTACAGCTTCATTTGAACTTTTCTCACTTTCAAAATGAAAACCTCACCTTTAGTGAAAAACTCAGTAGTGCTTTATGAAAAATTATTTGAACTCTCATTTCACTGTATCTGTGGAATGTCCTATTATGTGCGATAGGGTTTTTGGTAGCAATAAAATTATAGGAAGCTAAATAATAGCGAAATATTAAAATAGCAAAATTTAAAATTAATTTCCAAGGATATCTGTTATCCTTTTTAAAATTAAAATCGGTGTTATATATCGAGCCATATTCGCCAAAAAAAGCTTAAGCGACAAATCTAACATTTTACCGGGGAAATAGTTTTATAATTTTTTTTGTTTTTAGTCTTACACAAGACCGATTTTGATGAAATTTGGGTATGTTATATAGGATAAAAAAATAAGTAGTTTTTACTTTTTAGCTGCCCAATCTCACTTTTAGGGGTTAAAAAGGTGGGGTCAAAAATTACCAAATTTTAATTTTTCCCGGTTTTTAATGTTGGGTCCAAAAATTTATAAACACATTAAGTGTCGAATGAAAGAAATTTGAGCAACGCATCCAAAGATGCATAATACATGCAGAAAAAAAGTTTAAGCGACAGTTTGCGTTCACGAAGAATGTAAACAAACTGTAGTTTGTGCATAGGAGTTGGCGCTTAAGATATTTTTGATTTTTGCTTAAAATCGTAACGGTACTTCCCAGAGCTACAAAATTTTTGGAGATGATGCAATTGATTAAGAACTGTAGATTTTTATCAAAAAACTACAATCGAAAATCATGCCGCTTAAGCTTTTTTGGCGAATATGGCTCATTTTATGAAAAAATAAAATAAAAAATAAAATATAAATCAGATTTGAGAAATTTGACATACAAGGCAAAAACAATTTGAATTTTTAATTACATCTTTCCGGAACATTTGGAAATTTTAACTAAAATATGTATTTTTTTGTATAATTTTTAAAAACCCGCGTATTACTTAAAAGTTACTTAAGTTTTTGATTTCAAATTCATTTTCTTCACATTAATTAAGACTAGATTTAAAAAAAATTGTTAAATAATAGCGTATAGGTTAAGAAATAATTAAATTTAAAGTCAACCCTACGTTTTGTATATATTACTCTAGAGATAAATCACTAATTCTTTCTGCTACCTCTAAATAAAAGCGGATTTAGCTGAAACTTGGCACAGACAGTTTTTAGACATTAAGGAATAGGGGCAACATTATGGAGATCGCGAATCCCAACTTTCATGTTTTTTGGACCACTCTAATGTACATATTTATATATAATTTAATGCAATTAGATAGACCCATTTTTCGCATCAAATTGTATCAAGTTAGATAACATGCTTATCTGGCTTGATATAAGGTTAAGGTTTATTTTATTGAGCCTTTGTGGAAAACATAACAATTACCCGAGTAAAAAAAGTTAGATGTTACACACAAAAAAAAAAAAACAGGGGGAATATTAACTAAGAGCTATGTAATTATACAACTACATAATTTTCAAGTTCGTTTTACAAATTTTTTGTAAAATATGAACAATCCTTGTAAAATATATACATGTGTAGTGGAAAACAACCTAAAAATAATTATATTTTGCTAGAAAATTGTAAAACTTACTTCCAACTTATGTAGTTGTATAATTACATAGCACTTAGATAAAGCTCCACCTTTTTTTTTCTGCGTGTATAAAATACAAACATATCTTTTTTTAATATAGCATAAAATACAATTTGATCCGAAAAATGGTGGATCGTTCTGTATTAATTTAGATCCTCCTTTTACCTAATATGATCAATTACGATCCAAAAATGGAGCTATCTAATTATATAAAATTAGAAGGTTTGAGGTTAAGAAGAAGAATAAACCTTCCTCAAAAGTTATAAACACATTAAATTTGCAAATCAGACTAGATCTAGTTTCTGCCTTTTTATGGACAGGCTTCATCAGTGATCTTCCATTAAATTGTATTATTGTTTATATTTTTATTGTCAGATTGTCTCTATATGAATAATTTCAGAAGTGATCAAACAGACATATACAAACATTCTACTTCAGATTTTCTCTGTTTATCTTCTTATTTCCTCCGTGTCACCTTTTCACAAATATTGCCACATTGACGTATGTTTTGTACGCACAAGTGCAGGCAATTTGTGTATATTGGAGACGGACAGCCAACACGGCATTTTTATTTTTTATAGTAAAGTGTTGTTTTTTCAAACGCGTCGTATAGACCAAATACAATTAATATTATCATTAATATGTATTTTTATTAATTCTAATTTAGTAGGTTTGAGGTTAAGAAGAAGAATAAACCTTCCTCAAAAGTTATAAACACATTAAATTTGCAAATCAGACTTAATACAAAAAGTTACATTTTATTTGATACCATTAGCTAAAAATAATTCATTCAGAGATCGTTCACATTGCATTAAATGGAACATTCTATTGAAATTACATTTGATTATCATTATGTCACATCCAATTTTATATGATTAGATAAACCCATTTTTCGGATCGTATTTCATCATATTAGATACAAGGTGGATCTAAATTAATGCAATACGATCCACCATTTTTCGGATAAAATTTTATTTTGGGCGGCATCAAAAATAGATATGATTGTATGTTGTACCTCATTAATTTTTTTAATAGGATAGTAAGGAATAGAACAATTACATTAAAAAAATGAAAATTTAGGACTAAAATGTAATATCCTAATTAAAATGTGTTCAAATAGTACCGGGACTAACAATGATTTGTTAAATTTAATTAATTAAAATTAATTAGCTTGATATAATTATATATATTTCAATATTCGGATCAAATTAGATATGAACATATATATGTGACAGCGCATAGAGAAAGGGACCTAAGGGTAAAAAAATCAATTTTTTTTTTTGATGTGGACAACATCTGAGCATCGAATGAGACCGATCCCATGCCCCAAAAGTGTTCCCTCCCAGAGATATGCGCATCAGGGAAGCGATAAAGTAAATCTACTTCTTCGAATTCGTCCACCATTTCATCCTAAAACAAACAGTAAGAATGTTATCAGTTTTAAATTATTTTCGAGAATAACATAATAAGGTAATGTGAAAAAATTTTCGTACTAACAGAGTGATATTCACGATTTAAAAGAATTATAAATGTGTATTTATTATAATTCACAATTAATAATTTCAGAAAATAAAGCTGGATTCGAAAAACCGCGAGCAAAATTGATATCAAACTCATGGAAACAGCGCGCTAGGTAGAAAACAGTAAAAACCAACTACACAAAACAAGAGGTAGGGACGACCTACGCGCGTTTTCAAGGTTGACCAACACGTTCCTGACGTCATAGATGTGTCGCTTTCAAATGAGACCAATACCAACACGCTCAGTGATGGTACACCAAAGATACACGTATTTAAATCTTTAAAATGGCTCTCCTGAACAAAACCGGTTTTTACCCTTAGGTCCCTTTCTATTTTGCGCGTCACACATTGGTTTATATATTGTGATATGTGATTATATAACATCTTTTTTAATCGGGTAGCTAAAAAAATAAAACTAAAAAAACAGCAGCATATGAAAAATTAACAAATTAATTAATTTGATTTTCTTCCGCGCATATTTGATGTGATCAGTTCGAAAAACAAACAGAACTAATGTTTGGTTTGAGGATTTGTTTGTATGTGGCATCATCTGTATTAGGCATACCGATCCCGATAATATCTTATTAAATATTATTAAAGAACTAATTTTTCCTATTCAAAAATAATAATTTAAATAGATTACAGATTAAATAGATCTGAATAAAAACCTTAATAATTGAAAAAAATTTTATTCAGATTTGAAAGTTTTAAAAATCGTAATTCAGCTTTATTTAATCTTTTAACGGACATGTTTTTATTTATATTACTGATGATTTGCTTAAATCGTAATTTAATGCAAAATAATTTTACCGAATATTACTATACTAAAAACAGCAAATTTTTGTTAAGGAATTTAGTAAAATCTAACAATCTACCTTTCTGAAATCAGTAGAGGTATGTATGTGCTTAATATTTTATATTAGTAGACCTAAAAAAACTAATATAATCACTAAATATTTCTGATTTCAGCAGAGTATTTTGTATTTGCATTTAATTAATTTTAGCCAAATATAACTAAAAAACTTATACATATAGCAGTGTTTTTTGCTACTTTTATTTAAAAAGTTTTTTCAGAGGTAAATTCTAATTTGCAGTTTACTTAATCCTTTCACTACCGACTTTTTGTTTGCGGATGTATCGTTATTTTGACTTCAGATTCTTGTTAAGAGGCCTCAAATTAGAAAAAAAATATGTAACATATTTAGGGGGGCACCCCTCCTACCCACTAAAAATGACGTTCGAAAATTGATTTTTTCAAGCTTCTGATCCCCGTTTTACCCCTTAAATACTCGAGTAGCCAAAAATCCTTTATTTGATTTTCTTCTCGTCATAAAACGAAGCTGTATGCCAAATTTCAATTATCTATCTTCATTAGTTTAGGAGAAACACCAAAATCCCCTTTTCACGGAGACTATGATATATTAAAAAAATTAGACTTTATTAAAAAATATCGCGACCATATTGCCATGTTGAACTGCTTATACATCAGAGAATGGTTTGAGTGCCTTATTTTATGCTTTTGAATGCAATCAAAAAAATGTGCATATTGTTGTCAATACACATCATTTCAGTAAAGCAATACAGACACAATTGAAAAAAAGTGAGTATGAAGAAAGCCATGCATTGCACTGCATGTCTTCTGTTAATCTTACCTAACACTCACAAAAGTAACGAATATAAAATGATTGGTATGAATACAAACCGATTGTTACGAATGGTCTCAATGTTGGTTGTATAAAAATTGAAAATTTTTTTCTGTCAAATATTTTAGTATATTTTTGGTGTTTGTTTTTTTCACTTAAACATTAACGAAATGAGAAAATATATGCATATTTCATATTTAAATAAAAAAATGGAAATTTCTTCACACTGCATTTTTCAAAATACTACAACAGGTCAACGAATACTAAATTAATGTTGTGATTGATTTTATTTTTATAATGCGTCATCTCTTCATTTCGTTGCTTGACATGTAGTGGCATTATAAAAATAATGCGTAAAAACCACTCATCAAAAACAATGAATGTATATAATAGCAATAGCATTAGTTATTGTTGTTGCATGAATACATGGCAAAAGCAATGAATAGTATAACTGCACAATAAAAACGAATGTACTCAAACCGTCCTCTGTTATACATATAATGATTTTTATTTGAAGTCCAAGATCCTAATAAACTTATTTACAAAAAGTATAAAGTTTTTTTGCACTATTAAATTTTATATATTCTTTTAAAGATGTGGACACTGTAGTGTACAAGGGTAGTGAAAGAGTTAAATTTAACTCACGAATATATTACTTATATTTCGAAAATTTAACAATTATTTAGCAAACAAGTTCTGCTGATTTCAGTAGTTTTTATCGTGGAACCTAATTTTTAGTAGCTTTTTCTGCTATTTTTATATACTTATTTCTATGAGTGCCGTTTTCATTTAAAGCCAGATTCACAATGCTGCAGTACTCCACTCTGAGTGGATTTTGTTCCTTTCTTTTTCGCACTTACATATTTTTTGTATCATGCCATATCTATTCGACTCCGCAGCGTTTATTTTTTAATTTGTTTATTTTTTCATACTACAAGAAATAAATAAGTTGATTTATAATGAATTATTTTAATTTGTAGGGTTTATTACAGCCAGAGATGGGAGTAATTAATTACTTTGTAATGACCATTGCGGGTTTTCATTACCATTAAATCTATAAAATGAAATTTAAAAAAAAATTCATTACCATTACATAATGTAATTGCAATGAAAAAGATGTTAATTTCATTTGTTTTCTTTACATGTAATGAAACGTTTTTATAATTTTCATTACAATACGCAATGGTAGTAAACACAAAATTCATTTTCATTTTTTCTACACTAGGTAGACAAATGAAATTTCATTACCATTACTTAACATAATGATGTAAAGAACGTTTTGTTCTTTGTTCTACGCTAAAAAATTTACCTTTATGGAAATTTTTTTTCGCAATCTTTTTTTTGGCAACTAGCCACCAAACTTTGATGTATGTCTCTAGATTATAAATTAAAAAAAACCGCACTTAAAAAATAGCAAAATTATGGCGGAACGCGAAAAAAGACTTTATGCCAGAAAAATTCAATTAAAAAACTTAATCAGCGATTAACATTTTTCAAACAAATATACTGATGCAAAAAGTTTCGTTTTGGCAAATTTTTTTCGCGATTTTTTTTTTTGCAAACTTTGTTGTATGAAATGGGCATTATAGTCCCTAGATTACAAATTTTTAGAAACCGCACTTAAAAAATTCAAAAATAATGGTGGGACGCGAAAAAAGACTTTATGCTAAAAAAATTTAATTAAAACACTTATTCAGCGATTTACATTCTGCAAACAAATCTATTGATGTAAGAATTTTCCTTTTTGGAAATTTTTTTTTCGCGATTTTTTTCGCGGTTTTTTTTTAACTAGCTCCCAAACTTTCTTGTATGAAACGGATATTATAGTCACTAGAATATAAATTTTAAGAAACCGCACTTAAAAAACTCCAAAATAACGGCGGGACGCGAAAAAAGACTTTATGGTAAAAAAATTTAGTTAAAACACTTAATCAGCGACTTACATTCTGCAAACAAATCTATTGATGTAAGAATTTCACTTTTGTAATTTTTTTTTCGCGATTTATTTCGGGGTTTTTTTTTTAACTAGCTCCCAAACTTTGTTGTATGAAACGGGCATTATAGTCCCTAGATTACAAATTTTAATAAACCGCAATTAAAAAACTCCAATATAATGGCGGGCCGCGAAAAAAGGCTTTATGGTAAAAATATTTAATTAAAACACTTCCCAGTGTAGAAACGGTAATGACATATCATTATTTTTTGGACTACCAGTAATGACACCCACTTACCTTCTGTATTATTTTAAAACATATAATAATGAGTTACTGATAATGACTTATTTTTATCATTATTTCAAATAGAAAATAATTTTTTAGATTTTTTTGAAAATTTTTTTAAATCTATTTTTAGACTCAATATTTTGTAAACACTGGTAAGGATATATGTAACCACTAGGGTGTGGGGTTCGGGAATTCCCGGGCGGGAATTCCCGGGAAATCCCGGGAAAAGTTTGCCGGGAATTCCCGGGAAAATAATATATTTTTCCCGGGAAAACGGGAAATTTTAAAAATATTAATTTTTTTAAATTGTGTTTGTTTCGAATAGGATTTTTTAATTTTAGTCATAAAAAACATTTTAAATACCAAAACAAAAATGTTTTGATTAACAAAATTGTTAAAATCTTTTAAAAGAGAATACATTTATTTGACATACAAATAAAATCTTTGCCAAGTAATTAGGAGCATTTTTCAAAGATTTTTCGCATAACTTATTCAAAATTTAAGTAGTAAAACCTAAAAACTTGGTAAAGTGTTTAAAAGAGATATGAAAAAAAAGCTTTGTTTCTTACAAATAATCGCTCTTACTATCTAAATTTTTCAAATGTAAAATTTAGGTAAAGTCGACTTTAGTTTAAATATTGGGTGGCAGTATACCTTGACTTGGTTTATTTTTGGAGCATTCTGATTGGCTAATTTATTTTCAACCAATCAAAATATTTGAAAATATAAATATTTTTGTAAGGTTTTCATATACAAAATGAACAAAACCGTTTGATTAAAAATAGAGTCGACTTTAAATTTAAAATACTCCTTTATATTAAGTGTCAATAATTTTGTAAGTAACGTTTTCATTAATAAATGTGAAAAGAAAAGGCCAACGGTGGTATCTAAATTTGGTTATCCAAGATCTAAATTTGGTTCACAAAAAAAAAAAAAAATTGGATGGGCATGCAACTTCTCTCAACAAGAATAACGTTTCAGCTAAAATTAGCAAAGTACCCGAAGAAAAAAGTGTAAGCTGAATAGGCAAGGTTTTATGGTAGGGCAAACATTTCCTGAAATGGTATCCAAATTAGCCGCAGTCATTTCGCACCATAACTAGATCTTCGTTTATTCGAGAAAGTTTTTATAATAAAAACCTGGCTTTGCAAAAAAATGAAACCGATGTAAAGAACATTATATTAAATTACTACAATCATGTAAAAGATATCATGATAAAAGAAATATCGAGCAATATTTCTAACAATAGGAGATTTACTATAATCTTAGATGAATGGACAACAATATCACAAAAGAGATATTTGAACATATGTATAAACGGAAAATAATTCATTTTATAACCTGTGGTTGGTTTATATATCAGGAAGATATATTGCTGATGAAATAAGAAGAATTGTAGAAATAAGACTAGAAGAGTTTTATTTGTCTTTGGAAAATAACATTGTGGCCACCATATCTAATGGGCCAAGTGTGATGAAACGGTTTGTTTCCGACAGTCCAGTAGTAGGTGCTTTCTGCTGGAATCATGCAATTCATTTGGCAGTGCTGCGAGTAATTTAGGTGAAATCAAATGTTCAATATTCTGATATTTTTTACTTTGAATTCTCACTACACAGACTGCATTTGTACTGAAATAGTGTTTTTTTTAAACAAAAATTACTTATATAGGTGGTTTTCATTAACAATTTTGTTCAAAAATCAAATTTTTTCATTCCCGTTTCCCGGGAAATAAAAAAGTCCGGGAAATCCCAAACCCTAGTAACCACATATTTTTTGATTTTTTGTATGTTGGCGAGTAAGCTTACTTGTGTGCAGCAGGTCAATTATGTTTTTATCTATTAAATATTACATGTCGATATAGCTCAGATGGTAGAGCTGTTGACTGGCAATCTGTAGACCCAGGTTCGATTCCCGCACCAGCAAATTTTATTTAAAAAAAAAAATACAATTAAAAAACATTTTTTTATGTAATTTATTTTTTAGAAAATCTATTTTTAGACTCAATTTTTGTCAGTACTGGTAAGCACATAGGTAACGATATATTTTTTGATTTTTAGTATGCTGGTGTGTAACGACAACTCATTATTTTTCGCGACATCGCCATATAAAGGTAATAAGAAATGTAATAACAAAAGTAACTAGTTACCATTACCAAGTATATAGTTACATAACCACATATCTGGTAATGATTTTCTAATGATTTTTTTTTGTACCTTCCCAGTCAGAAAAATACAAACGGGAAAGCGGTGGCAAAGCAAACAGGTGGTACAAGTACTGGCAAAAAGTGCTTTCCCAATCCCAAAATGATAACATCATTAGACAAAAGGACCGGCTGTTCAAAAAGCGCCGGAAAAGCACTGGAGGAACAAAATTTGTAAACGTTGGCAAAACGCTGGCAAAACCAATAAATAGGTGGTCTGAAAATATATTTTCCAAAATAAAATTTAAAAAAAGTTCATATGTATTTTTTTTCTGTCCTGCCGTGATTTGAACCCAGGCCGTCAGATTAGCAGACGATTGCTCTACCCACTGAGCTAACGAGACATATAATATTTGATAGCTAAACACATAAATGAGTGATAATAGCTGGACAACTACTGGCTGTGCCAAAATGCTAGTACTGGCAAACAATTTTTTGCAACTAGTATGCCAGTTTTGGGAGGGCAAAAAAAAAGTTGGCTCTAATCCAGCTTTCCCACAAACAAAAAAATTAATTTTATAAAACAAAAAGAATTTTAAATTAAAAAAAATCCAAAAAAAATTTTTTGCTTGCAACCGGATTTGAACTCGGAACCTCCTGACTACAAACATTTTTTAACGAAGCGTCAGCATTTTTATAAAATCGTTGGTCTACCAGTGAATTGATTTTTGTACGCTTGGTAGCATTGGCTAGGTAGCACTGGATAACCACTGGTTGCAAACCTTGGCATATCACTCTAAGCCAATTCTTTGCTAGTGGTTTTTTTTTGTAAACCACCGAAATTTTTGTAAAACAAATACTGGTAAAACGCTTTTTGCAAACGCTTGCAAAGCGTCCCAAATGAGTGCTCTCCCAGTCATTTATTTTTAACACCGTGGTTACCCAGTGGTATGCCAGTGCTTGCTTTTTTGTACCACTGGCGATTTCTGACTGGGTTGTTGCGTTGCGTTTATAAAATAACCCACTTAATCAGCGATTTAAATTCTGCAAGCAAATATATTAATGCAAAAATTTTCCTTTTTGGATTTTTTTTGTTTGCGATTTTTTTTTCGCAATTTTTGTTTTTTTTTCAACTAGCCACCAAACTTTGTTGTACGAAATGAATATTATAGTCTTTAGATTATAAATTAAAAAAAACCGCACTTACAAAATTGCAAAATAATGGCGGATAGCGAAAAAAGACTATGGTACTAGAATTGAATTAAAAAACTTAATCAGCTATTTATGTTCTGCAAACAAATTATATTGATGCCAGAATTTCCCTTTATGCAATTTTTTTTCGCGATTTTTTTTTTGCAACTAGACACCAAAACTTGGTATCAAATATGCATACCATAGGCCTCAGATTATGAACTAAAAAATGCTTTTAGTAATTTGTAAACCTCATATTTTTAAAATAAAAAACTTCGACAAAAACGAATTGTAATGAAAAACAAATGGGTGTTTCATTACTATGTAAACATTAGGTAAAAGTAATGAAAATTAAAAAAAGGTTCATTTTAATTTTCAAAACAAATGAAAATTAAAAAAAATATTCATTACCATTTTTTAACGCAATGGTAATGAAAAAAAAACATTACCATTTCTTCAAAAAATGGTAATGATAAAAAAAGTAATGGTAATGATTTTAGCCCATCTCTGATTTCAGCTATTTATTTTTAAAATTAAAAAAAATATAATGAAACAAGAAAATTGTGAAAAATTCCGGGATCCCGATTAATCCACGGATCCCGAGATTTCAAATTTCAAAATCCCGAATCCCGGGATTTGTAAAAACCAGTCTCGTTCGGCATCCCTAATCTGTATTGAATAATGTAAAAAAAATTAAACACATGTTCTGTTACGAATGTTCCTTCGTGTGTAGGCAGCATTATGTATGAAGTTTAACATTTTAAACTCATAAACATACCAGATTTACACCGGTTACGAGTAGAATACGAGTTTATGTGAAAACCCCTATTGTGTACTTAGAACAAACTCTCCTATATATTTTGTTTGCATTTTTATTGTTTTCACTCTCTTTGTTTCTATTTTCCTTTTTTTTCAATATGTAAGTAAATATAGTATTTTAGCGTTTTATTAAAAAACGGCTATTTACATTATTACAGCTTCTTAAGTAAATTCGTATTAACAGAAGTTTTCGTATGAAATTTGTTTCAAAAATGATGAGATCTAAAAATTAGTTCGTTATAACCTTGAATTTTTCTTAAGGATTAACTCCGGGTGCCCATACTTCCCATATTAAGTAAGTATCTGAACTTAAATGGTATTTAGATACCCATATTTTATATAAGATGTGAGTTAGGGATGCCAAACGGGAAATCCCGAAATCGCGGGATTTTCGGGATTGGCAAAATCCCGATATTATTTCTCAAAAATCCCGGGATTTTCAAATTTATTAATATTAATATGAACGCAAATAAACAAAGTGAGAAATTTTAGATTACCGACGTTTTTTCTTGAATTTTCTCATATTTACAAGAAATTGATGCCAAGATATTGGTAAAAATTTATGGGGTCATTTTGTAAAACGAAACTTTGCTTTCGTTTGAACATTTTTTTGTTTTAAATTTTTTTAAATTTTGTAAAACTCAAAATCAAAATCTTTTTTTTCAATCTGGCAATATTATAATCGAAGACAAACTCCTTAACAAAACGGTATTTTATAAGAAGTAAGTAAACGTTTGCAAACGAATATTATGCCATATTCAAACGAACAGAAATAGTTGTCGTTTCCTATTAAAAAGTTAAAGTTTTTGCATAAAAAGTTAGGTAATTGCAATTTTTGTAAAAAAAATTGTATAAATATGGGTTTAAAACTATGAAGTAGTTAAATGTGATACTCCTATATATATAAAAAATAATTATTTTAGGGTCATATGCATAATCACTTTTTAAATTTATAAACGGCTTACAAACCAAATTTTTCACACAAAAATCGTTATAAAAATCAAATTATTATGCAAAAGCACTTAAATTTATGTGCAAATTAGTGAAAATTTGGGCAATTTTAAAAATATCTGAATTTAGATGCGCTAAGACACGATTTACGTTTAAAAAAATTTTTCTTTATATATAAACTTCTACGTTTGAGACCAAATAAAACAAACTGAGGGGTTTAAAACTAAAAGCTGACATTTCGAAACTGAAGCGCCATCTTAACAAACCATACTTTGTACTCCTTCGGTATCCGATAATGGAAGGTTCTTCTTATTTAGGTTGATTTTCTGTACAATTTAAAATTTTTCTTAAATATATTTGTTTCATATTATTAGGAAAAAATGTCCAAAAATATATCATAAAAAAAACTACTAATAAAAAAAAACTGCCCCACACAGGATTTGATACCTGGACTCTAAAAATATTAGAACTAAAAACAACAACTCATTTACCAATCAGGCTAAACAGACTTGGAAAGCTCTAAGAAGAAATTTTTATTTAAATAATTTGTAATTCCTTGTCACAAATATTATTTTTTTTGTCTGGCAATAATAACTCGCAAATGGCAACAAACGCAAACTACTACCCGTTTTATAAAATACCTAATATTTTCGTTTACGTTTCAAACGAAAACGAAAAAACGTTTTTCATTTGAGTTACAAAATGACCCCATTAAATTAAGTAGATTATTCGAGTAAACTATGCAAAGACTGCAGAAACATTTGAAAATTTGGTATTATAATTATTATAATGTTTGTTACATTTTTGAAGTTGCATCAATTGTGTTTTATATAGAAACATTAATTATTTTTAGTTAACTATTTTGATATAATTTATAGTATTATTTAATGAGTATTTTTTAACCATATATGGTCCACTGGGCTCGGTTATATCAATAAAGAATTGAATTCAAAATAGGTGGTCTGGAATTAGGCTTGCCAGATCGAAATTGACAAAAAGCTTGACATTCAGAGGAAAAAGCTGGATTTTTCTTGATATTAAAAAAAAGGCATGATTTTTCTTGACAATTTAAAATTCAGTTAAATTAGCAAAAAAATTTCAAAATTGACTTCAAATTTAATTGATATTAATTTACACAGATTTTCTACATTCTTTGTACCACATTTTTTAAAGAAATGGGCTCATATGTTGTCAATGGATATGTCTTTTGGCAATTCAGTAATCTGCATACAACATATCGTTATTAATTCAATTTGATATTTTTAAAATAAATGGCAGCTCTGCTTAATTATTCCTTGACAACAACGAGTTTTTTATATTTATGACAGCAATTTGCTAAAAAACTGATGTTTCTCCAAATCATATCTTTTTTCTAAGTATTTTACAACATTTTGTAAAAATTGGTTAGCATCTAATTTAAAACGTTTCCTTTTCATTCAAAGAAAGACTTTTTATGCATTACTACCATGGAAACAGTCATTTATCCGTAAAAATTAATTATGGTACATTTAAAAACAATTATTTTTTTTTTTTTTGCTAATGGTTAATTTTTTTGATTTTTCTTATCAATTTGATGAGAAAATTTCTAAAATTCCGTTTTAGCTTGACAAATGACATTTTTTCTTTATTCTTGATACGCATTGAAAAAGTTTGACAATCAAGCAAAATCAAGCCCGTCTGGCAACCCTATCTGGACTTATATTTTCCAAAATAAAATTAAAAAAAATTCATATGTACCTTTTTTTGGTCCTGCCGTGATATGAACCCAGGCCGTCATATTGGCAGACGACAGCTCTTCCCACTGAGCTAACTAGACATATAATACTTTGTGGCTAAAAACGTAAATGAATGATAACAGCTGGACAACTATTGGCTGTACTAAAACGCTAGCACTCGCAAAAAAAATTGTTTTTTTGCTTGCAACCAGATTGAACTCAGAACCTTCTCACTACAAACTTTTTTTTAACGAAGCGTCATCATTTTTTTTGTACCGCTGAAATTTTTTAATAGGTAGTAGCACTGGATAAATGTGAAAATTCTGTTCGAAAGCATTTCTCTTTCGAATCGAACTACATAATAACCCCCCAGAATCGAGCTTTTGATTTATTACACTGCATGACAAAATCTTGACTTTTAAAAATTAATAGAGCTCTGACCATCAATTCTATATATTTCGGACATGCTGATTACAATGGCGTACTTTATTTTTCGATCAATGGTACAGATTTTTCGCTTAATGTCTTTAAAGTTTGGCGGTTTTCCATTGTGTTTTTTAAATACAATCAAAATAAATTGTTTGTGGTGAAATCTAAGCACAGGACCTGTATTCATAAACTTGTAAACTTGGTATTAAAACCACTGTTCGCGTTTTAGATAGATTTTTATGGTTTTTTAAGGCTTTAGCCAATTGAATAGCTGAAACCAAAATCGGCCTTAATAAATGATATGGCTTAGTAAAGAAGCAATTAAAAGGAAAATATTTCAACAAAAAATGTATTCTTCTATAGCGGCCTATACGTTAAAATCGCGATTTTTCAAAAATTTTGTATGGCAGCATAGCTTTCCAAGATGTCCCCAAAGTCCAACTTTAAGTATAATGTGGGGTCACCTCTGAAATCTTTTGTTGCAAAATTTCAAGCAAAACAGTTTCTATGTGCAAAAGTTGTGCCAATAAATACATTTTTTACTAAGGTTAGTTTCGCACTAAAGACACTTTAGTACCTTAAAATGCCATAACTTTTGCAAATGGAAACTGTTTTGCTTGAAATTTTGCAACAACAGAGGTGACCCCATATTATTCTAAAAGTTGGACTTTGGGGACATCTTGGAAAGCTATGCTGCCATACAAAATTTTTGAAAAATTGCGATTTTAACGTATAGGCCGCTATAGATGAATACATTTTTTTTTTGTTGAAATATTTTCCTTTTAATTGCTTCTTTACTAGCCATATCATTTATTGAGCTCGATTGTACATTCAGGACTAAAGTCGCTGAAATAGCAAAAAACCATAAAAACCTATATAAAACGCTAAGTAGTGGTCTAAATATCAAGATTAGCACATCGCATTTATATCGTAAATATGGCCACAGGTCCTGTGCTTACATTTTAACAAAAAAAATGCATACTAATTGAATTTGAAAGATTTTTTATATAAAAAACTGAATGGACAACCGCCAAACTTTAAAGACATTTAGCGAAAAATCTGTACCATTGATCGAAAAATAAAGTACGCCATTGTAATCAGCATGTCCGAAATATATAGAACTGATGGTCAGATCTCCATTAATTTTTTAAGTGTCATGCAGTCTTATTATTTATGTGATTAAACTAGATATCTGTACGTAATTTTATACTTCTGCGTCTAAAACTTACGATTTTATAAACAAAATTTATATAAACGGCTATGTAACACTCTTAAGGGCGGATTATGGGACCGTAAACGTAAATGTGATGTAACTGTACCGTGCCGTAGCTAAAAAGTACACTTATAGATTACCGTAAACGACATTACTATTTGCATCTATTTCATGTGGTTTTATATTTTATTCTGAATTTTTCCATTTATTTGTTAGTTTTTATTCCTTATTTGTTGTTTGAATCAATTTTATTCATTTTATATTTTTTCCGACTAAAATCATTCAGCTGTTTCGATGCCGGATAGGAAATTCTGATTTCAACAGAATGATCCGGCAAGTACGTTTACATTTACGTGTTAGTAACCATTCGTATACATTTCTTCTTGTGGTTTCGAAACAGCTGATTCGTTACAGATACGTTTACGGTTGGGTAACTCAGCCTTTAGCCTATTTTAGCACCTTGTGCCTGCAAGCAGGAAACGAGCTATTTTTAAGGAAAACCAAAGATAAATTGATAAATTGAATGCATAAATAAATTAACTGAAGTAAAATTTCTATACAAATTTTTTGAGTTTTTTTCAGTGTACTAATATTTAGCAAAAAGTTTATTGATTTTAGCAACGATTTTTTTTTTTATTTGTAATATAGTTTTGCTAATGATGCTCAAGGAGAATACACTTTTAATGGCGGTAGAGGTAATTCTGTAATTGATTACGGAATTTGCTTTTTACAATATGTTGATGCTTTTTCGTGCCTTTGTGCCTAAAAATAAAGACGGTATGTCTAGACGTTAATAAAAAAGATAATTCTACTATTTTGAAACTTCGCTGGAAAAATAAATGTATGGCTAAATATGTGGAAAATCTCAGCTCAATCACAGAAATTGTCGACCTTCAATCTAATATATCAGTGCATGAATTAGTTGAATCAGTTATAAGTAAAATAAAACAAGCTTATGTCAAAAATGTAAACAAAAAATTTTTTCAACCCAAACAAAAATGGTTTGATTGGAAGTGTGCTCGCTCTCGAAAACATGTGTTAAAGAGGCTCAGCATATACAGAAAAAGACACACAACTCTGAACAAATCGCGTTATTTTTCAGCGAGGACTAAGTACCTTAAAATCTGCAGTATTAAAAAGCTAGATTTATACAATAAAACCATTGAGCAGTTGAACAGAGTGAAATTCAGCAGTGATTGGTGGAAGCTGGCCAATGCTATGAAGGCAAAACCGCATAAGGTTAAAGGGTTTTTAAAAGCTGATGATTTTCTTCCGTATTTTAGTTCGATGTTGCAAAATAACGAAATCTTTAACTCGATTAGCTGGTCCATGCCATATTATACAGATCCTTTTTTAGACTCACCAATCCAATTTTGTGAAATTTCTAGAGTTTTGAGAACTCTAAAACAAAATAAATCCCCCGGACAAGATGGTATATGTTATGAATTTTATAAGTATGCCCCAATTGTTTTATAAAGGAGATATTATCTATTTTCAATAAAATGTTTTTACATGAGAAAATTCCTACAAGTTTTCGAAAAACAATTTTGATTCCACTTTTCAAGAAAGGGGATCCAAACCTGGCAACAAATTATAGAGAGTTATCGCTAATTGATACGATTTACAAAATTTTCAACTCTATTTTATTAAATCGAATAACTGAATGGATAGAAAACAAAAACATATTGAATGAATATCAAGCTGGGTTCAGAAAGCATTACTCAACTGTAGACAATATTTTCAACCTAGTAAATATTCTGAATTTAAACAAAATGAATGGTAAAAATACGTATGCTTTTTTTGTGGATTTTTCATGTGCTTTCGATACGATCCCGAGAAACTGTTTGTTTTATAAGCTCTCTTGTCTTGGACTATTATCATAAATAGTTCGAATTTTGCAATCTGCTTACGAAAATAATGAAAGCCAAATATGGGTTGGCACTATTTTTTCTGATCCATTCGCTGTTGAAATTGGCGTAAAGCAGGGTTGTGTATTACGTCCAATCATGTTTTCATTGTACATTAATGCTTTAGCAAATGAGCTGTCCGGTGGTATTACAATTTCAGAAATAAATTTGAAAATCCTTCTTTATGCAGACGATCTTGTCATTTTGTCGGAATCTCCAATTGAATTGCAATTTATGATTGATGGTCTATATCAGGGCTGGCAAGACTTTTTTCGCTGCGTGCCAGAAACGGACAAATATGTTTTGTATATGTTTCTCGCGTGCCACCCTAATTTTAGTTGCCTTTTAAAAGTCCTTTTTTGAAAATTTTTAAAATTTGGAAAATTTATCAGCGCTACAGATAACCCTCGTGAAATAACTCCCATAGGGAAAAATTAACCCCCTGTTTTTATAAAGCGAACGGAATCATTCCTCCAGAAGAATTGTGTGTATTTTGTTTTTATTTTTATTACAATAATAAAATACACACATTCCTCAGGCGGAATTATTCCGCTCGCTTTATAAAAACAGGGGGTAAATAACATCCAAAAATGACGTAACACAGGATCATTTCCGTAGTCAGTCTTCATTTACTTTCATTGCAAAATGAAAATGTTTGAGGGTTATTTAATTTTTGGGGGTTTATTTATGGGGTCATTTTGTAACTCGAATGAAAAACGTTTTTTCGTTTTCGTTTGAAACGTAAACGAAAATATTTGGTATTTTATAAAACGGGTAGTAGTTTGCGTTTGTTGCCATTTGCGAGTTATTATTGCCAGACAAAAAAAAAATAATATTTGTGACATGGAATTACAAATTATTTAAATAAAAATTTGTTCATAGGATTTTCCAAGTCTGTTTAGCCTGATTGGTAAATGAGTTGTTATTTTTAGTTCTAATATTTTTAGGGTCCAGGTATCGAATCCTGTGTGGGGCAATTTTTTTTTATTAGTAGTTTTTTTAATGATATATTTTTGGACATTTTTTCCTAATAGTATGAAACAAATAAATTTAAGAAAAATTTTATATTGTACAGAAAATCAACCTAAATAAGAAGAACCTTCCATTAGCGGATATCAAAGGAGTACAAAGTATGGTTTGTTAAGATGGCCCTTAAGTTTCGAATTGTCAGTTTTTAGGTCTCAAACATTGAAGTTTATATATAAAGAAATTTTTTTTTAAATTGCCCAAATTTTCACTAATTTGCATATAAATTTAAGTGCTTATGAATAATAATTTGATTTTTTATGACGATTTTGGTGTGAAAATTTTGTTCTATAAGCCGTTTATAAATTTAAAAAGTGATTATGCATATGACCCTAAAAGAATTATTTTTTATTGAGAATAAAAAATATAGGAGTATCACATTTAACTACTTCATATTTTTAAACCCATATTTATACAATTTTTATTCCAAAAATTGTAATTACCTAACTTTTTATGCAAAAACTTTAACTTTTTAATAGGAAACGACAACTATTTCTGTTCGTTTGAATATGGCATAATATTCGTTTGCAAACGTTTACTTACTTCTTATAAAATACCGTTTTATTAAGGAGTTTGTCTTCGATTATAATATTGCCAGTTTGAAAAAAAAAGAAAATATACATTTTTTTTTTGAGTTTTACAAAATTTAAAAAAATTAAAAATAAAAAAATGTTCAAACGAAACCAAAGTTTCGTTTTACAAAATGACCCCATTAATCTTTAAATATTGCGATTATTTCCTTATGAAAAATCCCCAATAAAATAAAATTAAAATAGCGGTTATTCTATTTTTAGATGGTTATTTCATTTTGTTAAAAGTTAAATTTTCGGGCGCCAAAAATTATTTAGGTACGTAAGAAACTGGTTGTAAGTAAACTGGTTGATAAAGCCTAAAATTTGATTTGGTTAAAATAAATTGCACTATTTTTATCTTCATATTAATGAATAAAAAGTGAACATTATGGATTTGAAAAAAGAAATTTCCATTTCTAATGAAATGGCTCTGCGAAACGCGATTAAAACCCAATTTAAAATTCCACTTAAATAAATTATAAACTTTTTTACTCTTTATTTTTTTAAACATTATTTCATTACAGATTATTTAAATTTTTCCATTTTCTCATCAAAACATTTAAACTTCTTTCGATCTAGAATTTTAGAAAATTTTCCAGAATTTTTTTTTACAAAAACTTTCAGTTTTTTTAAGTTTTCTGTATTAATTATATTTCTGTAAACAAAAAATGGGTTCAATACAGAGTTTTAATCGTTTTAAAAGGCGGTTTGCAATCTATACGAAACATTTCACCATTATCGAGTTAAATCACACATTTTTATAGCGAATTTTAACATTTAATTTTTTGCTGGTCTTCTAATAACGTTAAAATTTTTGAAAATATCCAACAAAACGTCGCGTGTCACTACTGCCTAGCGAGTGCCACTACTGACACGCGTGTTATAGTTTTGCCAGCCCTGCTCTATATAGTTATTGTTCTACTTGGTCTCTAAATGTCAATCTTAATAAATCTAAAATCATGATATTCCGTACATGTACAAGAATTTTTAAAAACTTGAGTTGGCAATTTGGCGAAGAAATTATTGAAATTGTTAACAGTTACAAATATCTTGGAGTTGATATTACATACAACTTATCTTTTAATAAACATTTAAATTATAAATTGGCTGCTTCTAAATTGGCAATTAATTCAACTTGGTCAAAATATTTAAAAAATTCACAAATATCTTAACCTAACAAACTTAAAATATTTGATGCTGCCTCCAGATCCATCATGTTTTACGCCGCACAAATTTGGGGTTACAAAATGTATGATGATGTAGAGAAGCTACTTAGATTTTTTGTTAAAAAGATGCTGTAATTACCGGATACAACACCTAATTACATGGTTTACTTGGAAACTGGCCTAAACTCACTATATATTTCAACACGCAAACTGCATTTATGTTATATTCATAAAGTTCTAAATATGAACCAACACAGACTCCCAAACATTCTAGCAAGGAAAGTTATACAACAAAATATTTATTGGGCGAAAGATCTGGCCACACTTTGTCAAACCCTTCAATTTTCTCCTGATAATTCTGATCCGTTATACTTACATTGGAATCCAATATTAGATTTATTAAAAATTAAAGAACAAGAGGACAATGTATTTGCTGCAAGATGCTCTCAGTTTCATGACCTATACTCCCAATTAAATTACAATACTGCGCCGTTATTGACAGCCTTTCAATCTCGCATGAGTGATATATTAGTTAGAGCTAGAGGTGGATTATTAAATATTAATGCCAGATGTTTTAAAAGTAACTCAGTTGGTATATGCACAATCTGCAATTTAGATGCAACAGAAAACACATTCCATTTCATCGGCGTTTATCCAATTTATAAAAAGTATAGACTAAAATATTTTGGTAAAAAATAATTATGAAGTTCTAACTATTCTAAATGACATAAATTTTAACTCCTTATATAAATATCTAGAAATTTGTTTAAAATATAGAAATCTAATTATAAATGAATTTGTTTCTTAAACTTTTATTTGTTTTAATATTTATAGAAATTTGAAATATTTATCTCTTATGTCTATGTAAAATTAAACCAAAATGAAAAATTAAAAATTTTTAAATGAATGAATTATAATCAATAAACTAGCACAGTGCCAATCTGGCTAACAACATTAACCTTAAGCCACAAATAGATAATTATTAATATTAAAATGTACAATTTTAGCTCAAATGTAAAAAAATTTTAATATCTATTAATAAATAATAATAATAATAATAATAATAATAGACTTTTGCTAAGATTACTAGTTTTTTGGTAAAAATCAGATCACTGATTTACAGCAAACACCTTTTTCTGAAATTAGCAACTTTTTTGCAAGCCCGCTCCGGACTAGCAAATTATTTGCTGACCTTAGTGACTTTTTTTATTGTACTTATTTTAGCCGCTATTGCTAACTAGTGAAGTTATTGCATTACATATTACAAGTAACAATTTGCCAGGCAATGGAAATCCCAACCCCTTACCAAGGTTTTACTGCGCTTGAATTATCAGAGCTCATAATTTGTTGTTAACGTTTCTGTAATCATTTTATGGTTAGGAAGATTGACTGATTGGGCCAAAGCCTCCGATCCTAGTATTGTGCCTGCCAACACACCTCTAGGCCGATGAGCCGTTAGACGGCATAAATACAGCTGAGCTTCAGCGACTAGTTGTTTTCAGTTGTCACCTACTTCCTAAAACGCATCGCTGTTAGCATGCCATTCAGGTTACTCAAAACTGTACGCTTTCTCACATTGGCTGTATTCAGGCGGTTGCCTGAAATACATTACCAGGGAACACTTGGTCAGAGACCGGAAGTCGTGAGTTGCTTGAGAATTTTACACAAAGAGATCGCTTCTTGCCCTTTTTATGTTGCTTGGCGCTATCAGTGTTATAATTTGGGCTTTGGAAAGCACTTGCAGCGATATTCAAAATAAAATTTAGCATAGAGTTAACATGAGTGTTATTCATAATACTGTTGTTAAACTCATTCTAGTATTGTTGCTAAATTCCTTCTAATGTTCTGTTAGAAAAAACAAAAAAAAAATTGCATTCACAATAATAAAAAAGCTTTGTATTTTCAAACACAGGGTTGCTCTTAATCGGTGTGCTAAGAAATCATTTTGAATAAACTCTATTCTAACAAGCTGCTAGGCCTAAAAAACATTCTAATTAACAGCTCGTTGTGTGCGATGTATACGAAGTTACTAACTTTTGATTTTGAATACGGGGATTAATTTTTATGTTTCTGAGTGCTTTCCCAGCGTTTTGTAAAGCTGCGTTGGGAAAACACTGTAAGCAAGTACTCGTAAAACCCATTTCGGTACTTTGCCAGTTAGCTCCTTCGTAATTTTCTACCTGATTCTCTAGTCTTATTCTTCCTTTGCCTATATATGATATCCAAGTCGCGATACCTGTGCTAGATTATTTACTAGTTAAGGGAATATAGCGTTTTTAAAATTTCTTATTAGTTGTTAACATTGGTTTTATTTGTGTATACATTTTTTATTTTATTTAGTCTTTTGTTTCGTTATTTTTGTGTTTAATTTTTATTTATTTTCCTAACAACACAGGCACATGCTTATGCTCACGTATCCATATCTCTAGATCAGTGTTGCCATAAGACAATTGCAAAAAGGTGCTAGATGGTCGAAAAAAAAAATGCTAGAAAGTGCTAGATTGAAAATAAAAAGTGCTAAAAAGGTGCTAGATTTTTTTTACATATGTTATGAGTTTTTATCAGGGTTGGCAGCCTAATCAAAAGGTTAGTGATAATGCATAACGTTATCTCATTAATATTTCGTTAAGGTATTTTAAGGCTATCGGTATAATAAGTTATTTCGTTAAGTTTTCTAGGGTTAACGGTATTTAAGCTATTTCGTTTGGTTATTTTAAGGTTTTTTAATAAATTATTTACTGATATTTTAAGGTTTTAACGATAGTAATTTTTTAATTTTTGAAAACTTTAAGACCCGTCACTTTGTGAAAACAATAGCTGTCCAATAAAAGCTGAAGGTCAATAATTTATCTATGACCTTTTTGATAGAAAAAAGTTTAAAGTAATTTCATTAGGATATTTTAAATTGTTTCGCAAGTGCAGTTTAGGGTTAATGGTGTTTTAAATAATTGGTGATATTACAGGTTTGTTTTTTCGAATTTAATTTTTGTAAACAAATAAAACTTAAACATTTGGGGTCGACTTTGTACGATAGCTGCTTTCTTAAAAATATTTCGCCGGAACGCGAAATGGAGCAATTATCTTGTGTGCCGTGCTCTATATTTTCTTGTGTGCCGTGCTCTATACTTTCTAATAATTCATGTTCTAGCTTTTTGCTGTTTTTAATCTTTTATGAAATAAAAAATACTAAAATTTCAAATATTTTTATCACACATAATTTTGTTTACATTGAAAAGAGAAAAGCCAAGAATTTTTAAGACTTGGTACTATTTTTATAGCTACCCTACGGGAAATTTTCTTGTGACATGTTACAAGGGGTCAATTTCCCCCTCCTATGACAACGCCATGTAAAAGTGACCACTCTATTTCATATAAAGGGGCCAGTTCGGTGACAGTTTGTTAAAATTTCCCGTAGGGTACTTAATTTTTAAGAAGCTAAATTTATACATACTTAAAAATTTTATAAATGCTTAAATTTGTATGTAATTAATTAGAAATTTATTAATTTAGTTCGAGGCCAATTTTCTTATTATGAATTAACATAATAAGTACTTTTTTCAAAAACTGCCAATTTTCTTCATCAGATTTTGATGCTTCAAATTGCATTGCACTTCTACCACCACTTTCTAAAGAAAACTGATGAAGGGGACCTGGAAAATCCCCGAAACGATCGTCTTTTCATTCTTGAAAGTGTAGAGGATTTTGAAAGCAAAATCTTTGAAGTATTTGTCAGGAGAGTATCCTGATGAAGAAAAATAGCAGTTTTTGAAAAAAGTACTTATTATGTTAATTTATAATAAGAAAATTGGCCTCGAACTAAATTAATAAATTTCTAATTAATCAATTAAAAAGGTCGAAAAAAACAATTTTTATTTTTTAAATAAAAATCAAAAACCAATCCAATGTAATATTTATACAAAATTCGAGGAAAACACACCTTTTAAGTTATTTCGTTAGTGGTACTTTTAGGGTAATGGTAGTCATTTTAAAGGGTTTCAAATCGTTATTGATATTTTAGGGTTAAAGCTTGCCAACCTCGGTTTTATTGATATTCATACAGTCACCATTTTATAGCGTCACTATTTCTGGCTTGAAATCAGTACAGAAATAAAAAAAAATATAATTTAGAGATAAATCAGAAGCATTTCCATAGGAACAATATCAGATTTTGAAGCTGAAACATATCAGGTTCTAAAAAAAGATTAGTTTTGTGCACTATTTCGACAGGAAAATCATCATCTCTGTAAAATTTTTTCACACAAAAGTCATCAGATTTTGAAAATATTTATATATAATATTTTGCCCCCAAAAAAATTATTTTTATATAGAGAAATCATCTAATTTTAAATTCTTCCTGCTGTAGAAAAACTATTTAAAATTTAGAACATTTTGAAGGTTAAATTTTTTTTGTTGTTTCTATACTTTTTTCTATAATATTTTTAATATACATGCAGGAGCAACAGAGTCTTAGCAATATTTCTTTTCGAAATACCTTCAGATTCGAAGTACACTCACAAAAATTTTTTCGGTATAATCTACTGAAAATGACAGTTAAAACAAAGGTATATGCAGTTAAAAAGGCGACAAAGGTATTTACATTTAAAATTACTACAACTTTTGTTATTTTTAACTGTTGAAAAATAACTAACAAATGGATTAAAAATAACTGCCAATGTTGTAAAATTAACTGATAAATTTTTACGACAAAAATTTCAAAACAACTGACAAAATTGGTAAAAACTACTGTTTTTTACAACCAATTCTTTTTGTTTATAAAAGTATATTTTTATAAAAAAATAATTTTTTTTCAGCCTATTTAAAATTCGAAGTAAAAATTGCAAACCATTCTCCAGTTATTATGCTTTTATGCATTGAAGTTACAATACAAGTTTCAATTTTAAATAGCTACCAAAAATAACTGTTTACTGTAAAATTAGTGTTTTGGTAGTGGTTTATTATGAGATTAAAAATAAATGTTTTAAACAACTGTTACCAAATTACGGTACTTTTCGTTAGTTGTTTTCTTAAATAACTCTCATAATAGTTGTTTTACATTTTTCTATAGAAAAACAACCGTAATTACTGTTAAAAACAACAACTACTGATTACTACACAAACAACTGTCATGCAGTAACTGTCACACTTTTTTGAGTGTACTTATTTGAAATATACATAGGTGAAAAAGGCTCATTTTCTCTAAATTTTGAATTTTACCAAAATGTTTTTTTTACATTCTTTTACTTTTGTGTTTTACCTTTTTACTAATATTTTATTTTCAGTAAATGTAATTTGTTTCGCAATTTCTTCATTCATCGGCATATTTTCATAGTATTCTTACCAAACGTTGAGAAATCTGTTAACAATCGCAGTCAGAGTTTTCTGTGCTATATTAATCGACATATTCAAATACTTTTAAGGGGTTTTAGATTGCTAATAACAATCAGATTTTGACTTTTAAATTGGAAATCTTTTATAAATAATCTATTCTGAACTTAAGTCAGAAATGCCAAACTCAATTTTCTTATTTTGTTTTAGAAATTCGTAAACATTGTTATGCCAAAATGTGCCATGACTCTCTGGGTAAACACTATTCAGAGAAGCTGTATATTTGTAAATCCACAAAAAAATGTTATAGATATTAAATTCTTTAAAAAAGTACTAAAAAATTTTAATATTTTGAAAAAAGTGCTAAATTAGCACCTAGCATCTTTTTTAAAATTTTGGGTGCTAACTCACAAAAAAAGTGCTACATCTAGCACCTAAAGTGCTAAAATGGCAAGCCTGCTCTAGATGCTTTAACCGGCACAGTACAAAGTAGTTTTCATCCACTGCGCCAATCCACATGAAATCAGAATATCTTGAACATTCGTACAAGACGCTCCTACATTCAATCAAATTAAATAAAAATTATAAGCATAGTTTATTCTATACGCTGAAAATATTATATAAAGAAAAGAAAAAAACAACTATCCTAACCAATCAAATCTAACTAAACTAAATTGAATACATTTTAACGACAATTTAGGTCGATTGTAAATTAAGTAAGAAAAAAATACAGTTCTTTTTAATTTGTATATTTTGTGTTTAAAAAATTCGGGATAGTAGAAAAATAAAATATTAGAAGCATTACTCCAACCATCTCTATAATATACATAATTAATGATAAGATTACAATATCAAATATTAATTTTGAATATAAAATCAGTATTAATATCTAAAAGATAAGAAATAAAAGTGTTAAAGTGCTCTAAAAATAAACTACAAATAAATTTTGTATACAAATGCGTATTTAGCAATATAAATGATAAAACAAATTTTAAGTTTGTTTTTTTTTTTAACAATTTTAAAAGTTATAATTAATTGACATATGTTTATTGCTGGACGGGTAGATAATTTTTTTCTAATAAAGAAAAAAAAAATAATCTGAGAGTTTAAAGGTATGATATTTTTACTGATTTTCTGTATTCATTTATTTTATATGATTAAGATATTAATCAGAACTGGGTCGACAACGACAACGACATGTGCCTTTTCATATATTTTGCATGGGAAGCAAAATGTCGCCATGTCGTCCGGCGATTTGTCGTCGTAATAGAATCTATTCTATTTTTGTGACGACACACTAATACACACTCAAAATATTTGTCAAATAGTTGTCATATTTTTAACTAATTAAGGGAACAGAGTTGCAGAAATTCGCATTAGAGTTGCAAAAATTCATACTTTGTTTACAAAAAAATTATTTTTTTGACAGAAGAAATATAATTGAAAATAAATATACATAATTTATCGAAAAAAAGCAAAATTATATAAAAAAAAAAAAATGTAAAACAACAAGAATTAATGCAAAACCAATTGAATTGGTGAAGAATTGTGGAAGAAATACAACCATATTCTTGTTTTGGTTTAATTTTTTTCTAAAGGTCAAGAAATGTCGACGGTCGATTGTCGTTGAATTTAAATTATTCGCGACGACTTTTGCTGTAGTCGGTCGACAATCGACAGAGTTGTGATTAAACTCCGAGTCCCGTGCGTATTCTTTGTGCGTGTGAGATTATTTCATTTGTTCTTTTGTCTTAACAGAATATTGAGGGTATTCACCATCGTGATTTGTAGACGATGCAAAAAATCTTTTTAGACTGTTATTTGCATTTTCTTAAGCGAAGTACACACGAAGGAACATTCGTGAAAAATGCCCATTTTTTGACGCATGTTCATTTGTGAATGTCAATGTGTCGTGTTGAAATTCGTTTCCAAACTCAATCTTCCATCGTGTGTATCGATGTTACTGTTTTTGCTGTGTTAGTTCATTGAAAGCAGTCATGCTGTTGGGTGCTTTTATAATGACGCATTTAAGAAAATGAAAATGACGACCATTATAAATAATGAAAACTGGATTAATTTTATAAATGAATATATTTGCGAGAATTATGGGACATAAAATGTGATAGCTAAAAAAATAAAAACTAAAAACACAGCAGCATGTGAAAAATTAACAATTAATAAATTAATTAATTTGATTTTCTTCCGCGAATATTTGATGTGATCACATCGACAAACAAACAGAAATAATGTTTCGTTTGAGATTTTGTTGTTGTATGGCAATAATTACCATTATATTTTCATTACCATTACTTGATGTAATGGTAATGGAGCTCTTTTATCATTACCATTTTTAACGCAATGGTAATGTTTTTTTCTGCTTTATTACACGCAGAAAAAAACGGTGGAACAACTACATACAGCTATGGACATGGAAATTTTATTTAAAAAAAATACAATAAAAAATTATTTTTTTTATGTAATTAATTTTTTTGAAAATCCATTTTTAGACTCATTATTTTTGTCAGTACTGGTAAGCACATATGTAGGTAACGATATATTTGTTGATTTTTCGTATGCTGGTATGTAACCATAACTCATTATTTTTCGTGACATCGCCATATAAAGGTAATAAGAAATGTAATAACAAAAGTAACTAGTTACCATTACCAAGTATGTAGTTATGTAGTTACATATCTGGTAATGATTTTCTACACTGGGTTTATTCCTATTTATAAATTTAAAAAAAAACTTAGTGCCATCGGCGAATACTTTTTCTCCTCACTGTATGTATAAACTAATTAAAATACCTGGACTTCTAAATAGGACACATTTTATATTTTTACAAAAAACCGTAAATTTTTTTGGTTTTTAAAACCATTATTATTTTTTTAGCGTTAATATTACACTAGTATTTTCTGCTGTATCCATTATTATCAATAACCGCTTCGCATCTTCCTTGCATACTCTCAACTAATCTCTGGCATCTTTCTTTTGGTATAGAATACCAGGCTTCTTGAATACCAGCCCAAAGTTCGGTGCAATTTTTTTAATTGTTTTGCGAAACTTTTGTTTTTACATCATTCCATAGATTTTCTATTGGATTAAGGTCCGGACTTTGGGCTGGCCAGTCCAAAACCTTAATTTGTTCTTGTAAAAACCAATCCTTCACTATGTTCGACGAATGCTTCGGATCATTGTCTTGCATAAAGATCCACTTAACTGGCATATTTTCATAGGCAAATGGCTCCATAACATTCTTAAGAATGCTCAAATATTGAAACCTGTCCATTTTGTCCTTTACTTTTACGATAGGCCCAACACCACGCCAGGAAAAAGCCCCCCATACCATAATATTACCCCCACCGTGTTTCAAGGTCTTCTGAGTGTACTTAATGTTTAAAGCCTGGTTTTTGGGCGGTGTGCAAGTGTTCTACCATCTAGTCCGACACGATTTACCTTCGTTTCATCGCTCCAAAGCACATTTTTCCAAAAGGGCAACTCATTTCCTTTGTAGGTTTTGGCAAAATCAATACGTTTCTTAATATTTTTCCTTGAAAGAAGAGGCCTTTTTCTACTTATTCGTCCAAATAAGTTTGCTTCATTCAGTCCTCTTCTTACTAACCTGTCTGACACTTTAACATTGAATTTTTATCTGATTTCATTATTTATTTGACGGGAGAACATATAAGGGTTGAGTTTGCTTTTGCGTACTATAGTCCTGTCCATATAAGTTGTAGTTTTACGACGGATTGGCTTACGTTCTTTATTTTGCGTATGATATTTCTTGTCGCCAGCACATAGACGAATAGCATTGTATACCATATTTCGCGAACACTTTAGTATTTTAGCAATTTCAGTTAGAGACTTCATCTCGTTGTGGAATTGAGATATAAGTCTTCGTTTTTCTGGATTACAATGTTTTCCACGTCCTATATTGGTACAATTAGAAAAGAATTTACTTATTTCAAACGCAAATTATGAAAAGAAAATTATTACTAAGTGCATCGAGTAAAATTTTGACAATTATTGCAAATGTCCTATTTTTATGTCCAAGTCAAATATGAACAAAGTAATTTTGTTGTAAATACAGTAGCCGCTCGGTTATATGAATATCCAGTTATGTAAACTTCCAGAATAGTGAACAACAAAATTTAAACACAGTAGGTTCTAAAGAGTGAACACAGCCTATCTCTATTATGTGAACAGCTTTCACGGGAAGAGATTCAGACGTGGAATCAAGACATTGGTAGCGAAGTTATAGATAGCGAAGTTGAAGATGATGATCAAGAGCAGTGCATCGTAACAACAGCTGAAATTAGCACAACGGAGGCAATCGAAGCATTCAATAAAGTTATTGCTTGGAGTGAAAATAATATATCTGATATTAATGATATTTTGGCATTGCGAAAAAGTACAAAAAAAATATAACCGACTACTTTCATGTACATTAATTATTAAAAAACTTATTAAAAATAAAAACTTATTGTAATAAAAATCATTTGAATTACTTATTTTATATTCTCTCGATTATGTGAACTTCTCCATTTAGTGAAAGGCTCTGTTTGAATTAGTTCATATAACCGAGCGACTCCTCTATTTGCATGTTTTAAATATTGCAAAGTTTTATATATAATCTGAGACTACTTGATTACAGTTTACTATAATAGAAAAGAAATATAATTATTGCTTTATAATTATTAAGAGAAATGCATGAAGATAATTTTGTATAAAGTGTCCTATTTCTTTGTCCATAGCTGTATATGTAATTTTTCGAATATTTTCCGCTACACACATGCGCGGTTCCAGCAATTAATATAAGGGGAATAATAATAATAATAATAAATACGCCTCAGTGGCCAACTCAATGTATTTGTCTACTGTGGCGTATGATTTTCCCCTTATATTAATTGCTGGAACCGCGCATGGCTACACATGTATATATTTTGCAAGGATTGTATATATTAATAAAAGAAAATGTGCATATTTTACTATAACTTTGTAAAACTAACTTGAAAATTATGTAGTTGTATAATTACATAGCTCTTAGGTAATATTCCCCCTGTTTTTTTCTGTGTGTACCATTCCGTTAAAAAATTGTAATTTTTTTGTTTCCATTTCTTTTGTAAATTAAAATAATCCTTTTTTTAATTTTCAACTTTTAACTAATGTTTACACATTAATGAAACACATATTTGATTTCCATTACTTGCCGTTTTTATGGAAATTTTGATTTTAAAAACATGAGGTTTAAAAATACCTAACAGCATTTTTTTAATTCATAATCCGAGGTCTATACTATCCATATCTTTACCAACTTTTGGTGGCTAGTTGCAAAAAAAAAATCGCGAAAAAAATTGCAAAAAGGATCCGCCATTTGCAATTTTTTAAGTGCGGTTTTTTAAAATTTATAATCTACACTTAAAATAATACTTTAGCAGAAAAATCTGTCAAACGGGTTTCAAATCCATTTGACAAATTTTTAACAAATTTTTAGTTGTAACACTGCACTATACTAAAAATCCACAGTACTTTAACAAATTTTGAGTGTTAGTTTTAAAACCTATTTATAACTAATTTTTAAGAACTCATTCATTAAATTTTACACAATTTATTATTAAAATATAATACTCTCATGTTTCTCTTCCCAGCAAAAAAATCCATTACAAAAAAGTTATTTTAAAAGCACTCATCAACTGATTGTGAAGTAGTTACAATTTAGCTCTAACACTGATTTATTTTACACGTGATATCCCATGTTGTCAGTAGTTCAATTTAAGCATTTTGTTATCAATTTAAAAGTGATTACATGATGTTAATAAAAGTATGGTTTTTAGATACACATTTTCGTCACATCAATACAAGTACATTTTGTTTGCATTTTTAGAGTGATTTAGAAGTACTCTTTATAATATATAATATAATACATTTTTCAAAGTGATTTAAATGTGCTTTTTATAATGTCTGAAATAGCATATTTTAGAGGCAATTTTAATGTTTAGCCTTTACAGAGCCCATTTCTGAACCTATTGTGTAACAAAAGGTTCAATTTATTATTATTTTTATGGCAATATTAAGGAAACACTTCTTTTGCATCTAAATCAATTCGATTAAGTCAAAATCAGACAAAACCCATTTTTTTTTTAATTTTTGTTCAACAGTTTTTTTTAATTAGTTTGTAACATGTTGACTTCAGTCGTTAAATTCGAAAAAGCTACGATATTGAATTAAATAAGATTAATACATTAAGGCCCATTAACTTTTCTCGAGCAGTTAACTTTACCTTAACCGTGGGTAACTAACCAATACTAAATATTTATCCCTATGAAAATTTAACCATAATAACCTATCAATATTTTAACTCTGGGTAGGTAACCTTAGTATGAAATGTCAGAATAAAAACAAAAGGAAAAACAAAAATTAATAACAAAAAATTTTTTTTTTCAATACGGGAAAATTAAAAGTTTTTCTCGCGGTTTTTTGTGCGTTTCTGGTCATAAAAAAAAATACACTTACCTCGTCGTTTTTTTTAATATTCGCGGTCGCTAAATGCTATAAAATGATTGTGTCTTTTTGCATACTACGAGAGGTGATTTAATTAAATCCATTTGGTAAGTCTATAAAATAAAAGTGGATTATTTGAACTATTACTAAGTTTTTTGAGCTAATCGAGACAACTGCGAAAAGATTCGCGCATAAAATTAAAAAAAAAAAAAAAATAGTGGAAATTTTGTGATAGATTACACTGTGAGACAAATGGTAGGGGTCAGTGATCGGGATTCAAACCGGAGAAACAAGCCAGCCGCCGTGAGCCGTTTTAGCCGCCGCCGCCGCCGGTCAGTTTTGCCTCAGCCGCCGCCGCCGATTTTTTTCGGCTCATTTCGGCTGGGAGTATCAATTTTCCAAAATAAAAAAAATATTGAAATTAAAAAACTTTTTTTTTTAATTTGTATACTTTAACGGCTTTTTTTACAGTATTTAAAAAAAAAACATTTCTTTACTATTGTAATTTATTCTGAAAATGGATTAGTGCTTAGTAAAATGAGATTCTTTTGTTTAAATTAACTGAGAAAGTTATCGTAAGTTTTTCTATACAATTAATTTCAACTGTTATAAGACAACTCGATGTTCTTGTTAACATCAATTTTCTTATAAATGCAGAGATTCCATGTTTATAAAAAATTTATAACTTTAGCAATTTTAAAGCCATTAAAATAAAAAAACTTCATTTTACTCTGAATTAAACCCAGTTTAAGAATGAATTAGATAAAAATTAATTTTTTATACAAAATGTTGCAATTAAAAGCCGTCGAAATAAAAAAATTAGGAAAAATTAGGAAAATCAGTTTTATTTGAAAATATTTTCACACAATTTTGTTGAACATATAAACATATGTACACCTACAAAAAATTTTTGTTGTCCCAACCGAATTTGGTTCCAACCGAATCGTTCGGTTGCTGCAACCGATAAATCGGTTATCACAGTTCTATTTCTGTTGTTCCAACTGAAATAGGGTCGTTGCAACCCAAATAGTGTTGTGATAACCGAAATAGGGTTAAAACAACCGAACAATTCGGTTGGGAATACAAATTTTTTTTATAGGTGTATATATTTGGAAATCCCAACTATCACTCCTTCTAGGTCTGTTCAAAAACTAAAAATTGTAAATTTTATCGATGAATTTAACTTTAAATTCTTTTTTATCTGATAACACTGTGGAACAAATTCAGGTTAGCAAAAGTTGGGTCGATTCTGAGAGTGAGGGGTGAAAATAGAGGCTAAATTAGAAGACCCGTATCGCGGCGTTTGCTTATGTTAGTTCGAATTTTTTCATATTGTTTATATGGTTTTCTGGCTATAACTCGTCGACTAATTGATATTTTTTAAATCTGTAAAAGCCAAATTATAGCTAGAGACCTGTGCAAGTGAATTGGCTCGGTTGCTGCAACCTCGTAATTCGGTTGCAATTCGGTTGGCAAAAAATTGCGTTGCCACAACGGAATTGTTCTGAGAGTGTACGCTGATTCCAAATTCTTAAATGTAAGTTACCAAAAATTGATGGAATAATTGTTTTTCTGAGAGTGGGTTTCAAAAGAATTTTTTCCGGTACACAAATTAAACATGTTTTCCTATGTATTTTAGAGAACAAAATTCATTCTTTACTACCATCGTAACAGAAAGTCTTAGAGAATAGAGATTTGGAATCAGCAAGTAAAATACTAAAAGTATGTATCATGAAACCTAAATCCTAAATAGCAAAAATTTATGCACGTTTTTAAGTACTGATGCAATTTTTTTAAGTTTAATATATATCATAAAAGATTCTTAGTCAAAGTTTGGTTAAAGCTGCGCTTTCAATTTTTTAATAATCATCATTACCAGTTTAATTTATTAAAATTTCTTATGTAGGGTGAATTGTTCTGAAATAGCCTTGGTTAAGTTTCTTAACCATAGAAATTTCTATGGTTAAATTTTAGCATTGGTTAGAAGAAATGCTTGGTTAAAATTTAGATAAGTTATTCAAAAAATATGTTTACCAGTGGTTAAGGCTAGTAGAGGTCTTAACCAGGGTATAAATTGAGATAAACTAACGGGCCTAAAACCGAGTTTTTGGGATGTCAGTTAAACTTGGTTTAGTTAAACCGAAAACGAAAAATAAAATAGATTTTAGAAGCATTATTCCAGTTATAAACTGCCTTAAACTAAGTTTAAAGATAATCTACATCCTAAAAGCTGGGCCTAAAAGTTATATGTAACCCTCTGATTGATTATTTTTTTAAAAACAATACTCAAGGAATTTTCAGAATATTAAAGCGTACTAGGAAACTATTTTTTCATTTTACAACTCTACAGTAATGAGGCCATCATTTATAAATTTGCTGAATCCGCAGGTCTATGATTGAAATTTTAGCTTTAAATTCATTAAAGAATCCGAGAACAGTTGGAGGACAGTTTTTCCCCAGACATATTTCGAAGGCGAATACCATGTCATTTGAATTTTGCAAGTCAACCATCGTTAGCTTAAAATCAACTTTTTCATTAAACGATGCATTAAGTTCCAACGCTATAATTTGCAATCGTGATTAGTTAAATTCTTATGCTGAAGAATTTCATTTAGCAAAATTTTCTGGCATGTGATGGAAAACGATCGGTTTTGATTTCGATCGATTTAATTAAAACTCAAAACTTAAATTATGAATATAAACGGCAAAGAGGTTTGAAATTGTTTTTAACCACTTTAGCATTTATCAGGTATATCGATTTACGTCTTCGTATCGCTATTAAATTAAAAATAATACGAAATATTCGGGACTGAAATTTCAAAAACGATTGATTTTCATCACATGCCAGTTTAACTTTAATTAAAATTTGGAACTTTTATGTACATTTTAAAGTTGACGGCAGTTATTTTTTTAAATCTATTTTTAAGTTGAAGAAATAATATATTTTTTGTCGCTATAGAATTATTTATTTAGCTTGATTTTACGACTTTTAAGGTGTAATAGCAATTAAAGCATATCGACATTTAAAGCAGGTGACATTTATAGAACTTTTAATGTCTAAGCAAAGGTAAGGGACCAACCTCTGTTAACGAACCTCTTGATTGGTATGTTTTAAACGATAAAATATGTTAACATTGCAACAAATTTTATTAACATATTTCTTTGGTGCACGGTGCAAAAGCACGCGAGCGACTTCATAGAGACTTAACAATATATTTTAATTGTTAACTTTTATATATTTGCATTTAGTAAAAAAAAGAATTCATATTTGGGTCATAGTCCAGGAGGTTCAATGGGATCCAATTCTTTATTTCCTTCCCTTTTTCAATGGGAACTGTAAAAAAAAGCATTTTTTAAAATATGTACGAATAATTAAAAATATGTAAATAATCGTAAATTAATAAAGTACGTTAATAAAATTAACTATTTTGTTTTTTTAGAGATAAAAAATGGAATCTCTGCCAAATTCGTAATTTACAAACAAATGCATTTACAAAGAAAAAAAACAACATTATATATACATTTTTGAAATTTGTTTTAAAGCACATACATTCGAAGCAGAAAAAGAGCGCTTATCGCTCCATTGTAACCAATTTAAAAGTTGTTTGTTTTGAATGACTTACACATATTTTTGGTGGGTTATTACTCGGTAGATGGCGCCACTACACCTTTTGCAATTGTAATTCAGAAAATATCAATTGAAATTCAGAAAATATCAATTGAAATTCAGAAAATCTCATTTGAAATTCAGAAAATATCAATTGAAATTCAGAAAATATCATTTGAAATTCAGAAAATATCATTTGAAATTCAGAAAATATCATTTGAAATTCAGAAAACATCAATTGAAATTCAGAAAATATCAATTGAAATTAAGAAAATATCAATTTAAATTCAGAAATCGTCTTTTGAAATTCAGAAAATATCAATTGAAATTCAGAAACCGTCATTTGAAATTCAGAAAATATCAATTAAAATTCAGAAAATATCATTTGAAATTCAGAAAATGTCAATTGAAATTCAGAAAATATCATTTGAAATTCAGAAAATATCATTTGAAATTCAGAAAATATCATTTGAAATTCAGAAAATATCAATTGAAATTCAGAAAACATCAATTGAAATTCAGAAAAATGTAAACAGAATTTTTTAAAGAATCCGGCCAGGTAGATAATGTTATACCCTATAAAAAATTTACATATGGATTTTATCATAATACGTTCGATTAATAAGTGGGAGTAAAATTTATTTTATTTACGCGGGTGAGGATTATTTAAAATTTGTGCGCCGGAATGATTTTATGTAGACTAATTTCTTTCTTTTTACGAATTATGGCTCCAAAATGTAAGGATGAAATTTACTTTACGTTTTAATGTCTAATGGAGCCATAATTCGTTACAAGAAAGAAATTAGTCTACATAAAATCATTGAGGCACACAAATTTTAAATATTTTTCACTCGCGTGAGTACAATGAATTTTACTTATTTTGATAAATCTCATATATAAATTTTTTATATATGAGATTTATCAGATTTATTCAGAAAAATGTAAACACATTTTTTACAAAATGTGTTTACATTTTTCTGAATTTCAATTGATGTTTTCTGAATTTCAATTGATATTTTCTGAATTTCAAATGATATTTTCTGAATTTCAATTGATATTTTCTGAATTTCAAATGAAATTTTATGAATTTCAATTGATATTTTCTGAATTCCAAATGACGATTTCTGAATTTCAATTGATATTTTCTGAATTTAAATTGATATTTTCTGATTTTCAATTGATGTTTTCTGAATACCAATTGATATTTTCTGAATTTCAAATGTTATTTTCTGAATTTCAAATGATATTTTCTGACTTTCAATTGACATTTTCTGAATTTCAAATGATCTTTTCTGAATTTCAATTGATATTTTCTGAATTTCAAATGACATTTTCTGAATTTCAATTCATATTTTCTGAATTTCAAATGATCTTTTCTGAATTTCAATTGATCTTTTCTGAATTTCAAATGGAAATTCTGAATTTCAATTGATATTTTCTGAATTTCAAATGGAAATTCTGAATTTCAAATGGAAATTCTGAATTTCAATTGATATTTTCTGAATTACAGTTGCAAAAGGTGTAGTGGCGCTATTTCTTTCCCTCCCCATTTTTTAAATTTACCCATATTTCAAAAACTAATAGAGATAATTGAGGAAAATTTTAACTACCTCTGACCATATAATACCCCGTTAAAAGGTTATCTCTATCCAAAAATGGACCATGGTGGGGCCTTGGACCGTTTGAAGTTTTTAATAAAAATTTTCCACTTCATAAAGTGGCCTATATCTCGAAAACTAAGCTAGATAGATCAACATTATAAATGCATGTTTTGAATATTTTGCTTTTAAGTACATATTTTTATGCATATTTTATGATTTTTATTGCATATTTGTGCATATTATTCATTAAATAGCATTCTGTATATATTTTTTTTTTAACTCAGTGTAAGATTTAATGAAAAATAAAGAAAAAGAAGAATTTTCAAACCTTAACGCAGCACTTAACTAGAAGGAAAACTTCAAGTTGTCATCTGCTTAGACATTTATATCGGATTTAATGTTTAACCAAACGCTCGAATAATAAATATGATTTTTAAAAATCGATAAATTTAAAGTGCATTTTTTTAGTTTTAAGCATTTATTTTTGGATTTTTAGTGCCTATTCCCATTTAAGTGTATATTTTTCATATTTTACTGCATATTTTAAGCGCTTATTTTCGATTTTTAAGTGCATTAAAGTCAATGCCATGATAATTACAAATAAAACTGTAGTTTTACTAATTTCTTACTTAAATTTAGATTTGTTTTAATTTAACAAAAAAATGTATTAAAATCAACAAATTTTATTTTAAGCCAAAAAACAGGAATACATTTTGTTAAAGTACAATAACAAATTTTTCTGTTCAACCAACAAACTTATTATTTTGATGAAATAATTTTTAGAAAAGGAATAAGTTTAGCATTTCTTACGAAATTGATTTTTAAAATAAATATTTGGCAACTGGATATACTTTTTTTTTATTCACGATTGTAGCCAACACATAAACTATTTTATGTTTTTTAAATCTCTGAATTATCTTTATCCAGTAATAAAATATTATCGTTTAAACGTGCTGGGTTGAAAACGAAACAGTTAGTTTCCACAAAGTTCACTGTCATTAAAATTCGGGTGTCACGAGGTTGAAACAATAGAATTATCCTGAAATTCGTTAGTTGAGATCAGTGTTGCCAGAACTTGATTAGCAAAAATGGCTAAATTTCTGGGAAAAATGGTTAAAATAAAGCTAAAAAATGGCTAAACAATTTTTTAAGAAGAATCTCGCGATTTTGTTCACAAATTATTAAATGCAGTGAAACCTACCCAGGTAGAAAAATACAAACGGCAAAACGTTGGCAAATCACTGTATATGGTGGTACAAGCGCTGGCAGAGCGTCCGTTTTTGGAAAATTAAAGTACTGGGTCAACCTTGAAATGATAACGTCGATCTTCGGTTGGCCGTTTATCTTTCCGAACGTTGGCAAAGCGTTGGTAACAATAGTAAAATAAGTGCTCTGCCAATCGGTATTTTGGTTCAACTGTTTTTTATTCAATTCTTCATGAAAAAATCTGTAAAATCCCAATCCCGAAAAAAAGAGAAACGTAGATTTTAGTATAGCAGCACTGTATCTAATAAGCGAATACATCTCTGCTTAAAACTACAAATTCAATAGATTTTCAAACAAATTTTACCATAAGAACAATTTTCCAGTTTTATCAATAGACTTGAAAACTGGTACTTAAATAGGGTAAACATTAAGTTAAGAGTTTATGTATTTTTTACATATAGTCATAAGTTTCGTAAAACAAGTACTGGCAAAATCCTTTTGCAAATGTTGGCAAAGCGCTGCAATCCAATGTTTTGCCAGTAGTATTTTTTCATGTACAGTTGTAAATTTTGTGGTATTTTTTTATATACGGTTGTAAATTTTGTAAAACAGGCACTGGCAAAGTCCTTTTACCTAACGTTGGCAAATCGTTTTGAACCGATGTTTTGCCGGTGGTTTTTTTTTCATAAACAGTGGTAAACTTTGTAAAACAAGTATTGGGAAAGCACTCTTTCCAAAGGTTGGCAAAGCGTTCTAAATTAGTGCTTTTGCAATGCTTTTTTTTTTGTACCATTGTAAAGCAACGCTTTGCCAGTGCTTTGTTTTTTGTACCATCGGCAATTTCTACCTGGGTACCATCAATGGTCATTCCCACTAGCGGATACCCCCTTTTGACAGAGAATTGAAGCGCAGTGGCTTTTTAAATCAAAATTATAGAGTTCCAAAAATTTTCTAAAAGTAGCGGTTCGTTTCTTTATTCAAATGGGGACATTTAAAATGCACTTTTTTTTGTAATTTTGAGGGAATTTAGACCTCTCAATAGCAAACAATTTTTAAGATTTTTTTGAATATTTGAAATTGATTTTATTAAATTTTTGAAATTGAGTTCAAGTCTTCCAACTTATTAATCAGTTGACTTCGAAATTTATATAAACATTTTATAATATTTTTATAAAAAATATAGTGATTTTTTTCGTATCAAAAATTAATTTCTACTGCCTGCCACAAATGGACACTTTCCTGTAACGGATAAATTTAGACTGCTGTTCGTTATTGAAAGGTTTAAATTTCATGTGGAAAAATTTCACCCGAACTTTAAAGGCCTCAAATCGTAATTTAAGTTTTAAAAATTAACAATTTTTTTTTTATTTTATAAGAAAGAAACAATATCAACAAACTCAAAATGTCACTTTTTCAACGGAAAAACAATTTTTTTTTATATTTTAGTTAATGTACTTATAAATAATATAATTACATCACTCCCATTGGAGCTTCTAGCTTCTAGGAAAAACAATAGTCTTTAATATTAAATTTGCATGGAGTATAAAAGTTTATTCGCGTGAAATCAAAACAAGTTAAGCACCGTAAGTTGTTTCGATTTCACGTGAAAAAACTGTTATACTCCATATAAAAAAATCATTTTTCACGATAATGAGTTTCACGTGAAAATTGTGTAGTTTATTTTCACGCAAATTTAATATACAAGACTATTATTATTCTGATAAAAAGTGGCATTTTGTGTATATTGTGATTGTGTCTTTGTTATAAAATTAAAAAAATTGTTAATTTTTATAATTTAAATTGCAGTTTCAAGCCTTAAAAGTTCGAATGAAATTTTTCCACGTGAAAAACAACTTACGATGCTTTAAATACAAATTTTGTATTTTGGCATAATTAAAAAAACAGTTTTTCTTCAAACGAACTTTTTCAAGGTTTAGAAATTTATTTTTATTCCGTCATTTTTTAAATCAAAGGAAGTGTTTGAAATTTGTACCTTCAAATTTGTTTGGCAGATTTAACAAAATTCATCAATTTTGCTATAATTTACAGATAAAAATTATATTTTGCAGAAAAACGGAAAATGGCTAAAAATGGCTAAACATTTCCTAAAAACTTTTTGTGGCGTTATGGGGAATTCAGTAATTGATTATTTTATTTGTTCACCTGACATTATGAGCTTGTTGTCTGACTTCCAAATTCAAGGTAAGCCATATTCCGACCACATGCGTGTAGTATTTTCAATGTGTTCGGGAAATAACTCATATATAAGGGATTTGGTACTTCCACGGAAACTCCCCTGTGGCTCCCCAGTAATATAGATATGTACATTGATTCCCTTAAGGATCTTGTGGACCATAGATACAATCCGATTGTGGTATACAGAAGAAAGTCAACATATGTACTGGTAAAATCCGTACTACCGCTGGTAACATTTTGGCGCGGAAACGTTTTAACCCTAAAAACAAATGGTTTGATTCTCAGTGCGAAAATGCACGTAGAAATATGCTTGAGAAACTAAATGCGTTGCGTTCTTTACATACGGAGTCTAGCAGAAAATCTTATGTGGAGAGTATGTCCAAGTATTCAAAGTTATGTGATAGTAAAAAGCACTGTCTGAAAATCGGAAATATCGAAAAGTTAAATGATATTCGGAATAGTAGTGAATGGTGGAAGTTGGCTAACTCGCTGAAAAATCGCCAGCCCAAGGTAGGAAACAATTTGTGTGTCGATAACTTTTACGATTATTTCAAATCGCTCTTATCGAAGGCCGATTTTGAACATGGTATCCCATGGTGTGTGACAAATGTTATTGACCCGTTTCTTGATTCTGCTTTTGAACTTAGAGAACTTATTTTGGTGCTAAAAACGGTAAAAACAAATAAGGCCCCTGGTCAGGACAGTATCAGCTATGAATTCTATAGAAATGCTCCAGTGTGTTTTTTGAATGAGTTGTTATCCCTTTTTAACTATATTTTTCTGCGGGAGGAAATTCCCGACAGTTTTCGGAGTTCTATTATAGTACCCTTGTTCAAAAAGGGTGGTCTAAATATGGTATCGAATTATAGAGGATTTTCTCTCCTCGACACTATGTATAAGATTTTCACAGGTATGATCCTCAATCGTATAAATAGCTGGATTGATTTTTATGGTATAATAAATGAGTCCCAGGCAGGCTTTCGCAAGGAATATTCCACTGTTGATAATTTATTTAATTTGACTAGTATTGAGATTTAACCAGAAATGTAGAACATATAGATTTTTCATCGGCTTTTGACATTATTTCACGGAACTCACTGTTTTTCAAGCTGTATTGTGCAGGTAAAATGATTCACGTATTTCAGAAATTATACAACGGTACAACTGGCAAGATTTTGGACGGCAGCGTTTTGTCTGAGCCTTTTACAGTCACACAGGGTTGAGTCCAGTTTTGTTTTCGCTTTATCTAAATGACATACACGATCATTTGCCAGGTGGCATCACAGTTGCTGGTAATGTTATCAAAGTCTTACTATACGCTGACGACATTGTTCTTTTGTCAGATTCCCCAACTGTTTTGTAAGAGATGATTGATGCATTATATGGTTACTGCACACTAGAGCGTACCACCTTACAGGCAAAAAAAAGTGCGCCGTACACCCTCCAATATGAAGTATTTTTGCAAGGAGGTTTCAAAAAAAATTTATTTTTTTTTTGCCGAATGTAGGGGTCGCCATTTTACATTTTTCGTTATATCTTTGGCATTTACAGTCGGATCTTAAAGTATGATACATCGATGTTTTTCTCTCGAGGATACCAGTATTTTGCTCTAAGGGCATTTTGACCTCAAGTATCCCGTTATAGTAGTTACCCACCAGATCTCAGTTGCTACCACCCTAATGTACAACCCTAATGTTAGAAAATTAAAGATCGCAAAAAATCATTAAGCTTTTGCTAAGGAAGTTTTTCGCTAAACCCAGAAGAAATTTTTTTTATATATTGGTTGCCGAAGGTAGGGGTCGCCTTTTTAAATTTTTTTTAATTGGATTTTTACTATATAGCAAAACACAGGCCTCCTCGAGGCAAAAAAATCGATGTATCACACTTTGAAATCCGATTTTAAATGCCAAAGCTATAACAAAAAATTAAAAAAGGTGACCCCTACGTTCGGCAAAAAAAAAATTTTTTTTTGAAATCGCCTTCCAAAAATGCTTCATATTGGAGGGTGTACGGCAAACTTTTTTTTTAGGTACGGTCTACTGCACACAGAGGGGGCTGAAAATAAACCTTAATAATTCTAAGATAATGATATTTAGATCAGGTACGAGAATTGCCCGATGCCTGTCGTGGAAGTATGGCAGCAATCAGATTGAGCTGTTGAACGAGTACTAGTATCTTGGTATAAATATAACTTACAATTTGTCGTTTAGGAAGCATTTGGAGCATAAGCTAGTGTCGGCCAAGACTCCGATAAATTCCACTTGGTTGAACTAAATTCACCATCCGAAGATAAACCTCTCCAATAAACTAAAAAATGTTCATACATCCGCAAAATCCATAATGTTTTATCGAGCGCAGATTTGTGGTTTTGCCAGGTATGAGGAGGTGGAAAAATTATTGCGTTTCTTCATGAAAAAAATTGTTATATCTCCCTAGAAATACCCCCAATTATATTCTTCATATTGAAACTGGTTTGCCATCACTACTTTGACATTCTGAACTTACATTTCAGTTAGATTAGAAAAGTCTTCGATCTTTCTGTTGATAGACTGCCGCGGATATTAGCTGAGGAGACAATTAGACAAAATATTTTTTGGTACTCACATTGGGAGAACTTATGTAGGGAAAGCGGAGTAATTTTGGATATGGAGTCGTGGAGAAACAATTTTCTATACAATCACAATAATATTCTTGAAAACTTGAGAACCTTGGAATATGAGGGATTTGTTACTAGAGCCAGAAACCCGCAATTTCATCTTCACGATTTGTATCCTACATTACAGTATGATATTCCCCCTTATTTTCTCGATGGTAACTCAGCAAAATTCAGCTTGATTATTAAAGCTAGGGGTGGCTTGCTTAATTTGAACGCTCATACATTTTATGGTAACGGGGATACCTTTTGTACATTGTGCAACCGAAATGAAGTGTAAAATATTCATCATTTTTTGGGTAGGTGTGCAATTTTTTTAATTACCGTTTAACCTTCCTTGGTAAACGTTTTTTGTCAACTGAAGAGGTTTATGAAGTATTGAACGGCAAAGATTACATGCGTTTATATAAATATCTATTAAGTTGTTTAAAATATAGAAATCTTATAATATCAGAATTTCGATAAAAAATTAAATAAGTTTATCATTTCAACTCTTTGTATTTATTTTTATTGTAAATTTTTGTATTGTATAAATTCTTTTTTTTTCTGATCATTTAAATTATTAATATAAACATATAATTTTTATTTCTAGTTTTATGCCAATCAACATAAAATGTTATGTCTTCCCATGATTTAATCATTGAAATTTTCTTTGCTTTGTAAATTGTAATTGTCGATTTTTAAAATAAATCATATTCATTCATTCCTAAAAATGGCTAAAATAATGGCTAATGGTTAAATCAATTTTTTTCCGGCTAAACGTGTTCAAAAATGGCTAAATCTAGACATAAAATGGCTGAATTGGCAACGCTGGTTGAGATAGATATTTTATAATAATTTAGTTCTGACAATAACTTTACAAATTTATAAATTCTGTATGCTGTTGGCATGTTTTTCTCTTATATTTACACACATATTGTTTTTGGTTATAAAAATAATAAATTTGTCTTCCTTGCTATTTTTAGATTTCAAAACAACAATCTTCCAGTCCCAAAACAGTTTCGTCGCCATTAGATAAACGTGTTTTGCAACCAAAACAGCAACCTAAACAACAAACAAAATTACAACAAGCAACACCGCTGCCAACACAGCAACAACAACAGCACCAATTAGATAATCAACCGGCGACTTCTATATCAACCACATCTACTGTAACTAAAACCATAACAAACGCACAGACTCAACAAACTAAGACACAAACCACTCAAAAATTCGAGTCAACAACCATAGGTAAGTTTCAATTTGTTTTGTTAAAAAAAACTGTGAAGGGCAGATTATGGCACCGTAAACGTAAATTTGATGTAACTGTAAAGTGCCGTAGCTAAAAAGTACACTTATAGAATATCGTAAAAGACTTTACTGCAGTAAAACTCGCTTAAGACGAACTCCGGGGGACTAGATTAATTAGTTCGTTGTAAACGAGGTTCGTATTAACCGGGGTAAAATTTATTTAAAATGTTCTAATTATTCACAAAAAATTTAAATTTCCTTGAAACAACTTTAAAATTTTTTTCCTTTGGTTTCCTAATAATGTTTACAATGTATTTACAAACTGTGTGTTCGGTTTAAAATTTGTCAGAAAACACAAAAAATATAGAAAAAATTGTTGAATTTTGTAAAGATCGTATTAAAAGTGGAATATTGTATAGAAATTTGTTTGTGGGACCATCACAAACAGTTCGTTTTAGCCGAGTGTTCGTCTTAAGAGAGTTCGTATTAACCGATGTTTTTTATATTGAAATTGTTGCCAAAACTTCGGGTCTTCTAAATTAGTTCGTATTAACCGAGAATTCGTCTTATTCGCATAGGCGTACCTAGACCATTTTTCTGGGGTGGGCAAGGGCCTCATTTATGTTTGGCTATTTATTTGCACATTCTCAGACCCTTAATCTTAAAAAACACTTTCGACATTATGCTTGCGATTTTTTGATACAAAAAAAAGACTTAAAAATAACTCCCTCCCTTTTGATAAAATTTTCAACATTTTCAAATGTTTTTTATAGAAAACTCTGAAAAATGCATCCTTTTTTCTGAAGAAAACCTTTATGCTCAGAATAGTATAAAATTTTGATATCTGATGGAGAAAAGAAATCTATGATCAACCTGTCTCATACCCAGGTAGAAAAATACAAACGGCAAAACGTTGGCAAATCACTGTATATGGTGGTACAAGCGCTGGCAGAGCGTCCGTTTTTCTAAAATTAAAGTACTGGGTCAACCTTGAAATGATAACGTCGATCTTCGGTTGGCCGTCTATCTTTCGGAACGTTGGCAAAGCTTTGGTAACAATGGTAAAATAAGTGCTCTGCCAACGTTCTGAAAAGTACTATTACAATGGACTAAAAAGTGGTTTTCAGGCATTTTAAATGCCGAAAGAGATGCCTATATTAAACATTAGTAAAACCCAATTGATTCAAGTTTTAGATTTTTTTTATTTGATTAAAGATTAAATTATGAAATAACATATAATGGAAAAACAAAACATAAAAAATTAAACTTACATTCTGCGTATTTTTTGTAATATTAAACGATTTTCAATTGAAATTGATAAAATTTAAAGATTTTTCTTAGAAAATTCATTGAAAAATATTTAGGATAATTTGAAAAGAATCAACATTAATTAACAGTTTTTGTTTGAAATAAAGAAAAATTTAACTGAAATTATTGTTTTTTACTTTAAATTGAGAATATTAGGAGTGAAAACAATATTTTTACAAAAAAATTTTTTTGAAAAAACAGTAATTTAAAAAAAATAAATCATTTTTCTGAGTATAAAGCCTGGATTAAAATAAAATGGTTGCAAAACATTTTTTTCTGTATATAAAAAATAAGTGTTTTGAGCACATTGATTTTTTGTATTAAAATATTGATAATTTCAGTAATAAAAGGGAATTAGTAATAAGATTAATAAAAATAAATTATAAGTTAACACTGTTAAAACAGTACAGTCGTAAATTTTGTGAAACAAGTACTGGCAAAGTTCTTTTAGCAAACATTGGCAATTCGTTTTAAGCCGATGTTTTACCAGTGATATTTTTTATATACGGTTGTAAATTTTGTAAAACAGGCACTGGCAAAGTCCTTTTACCTAATGTTGGCAAATCGTTTTGAACCGATGTTTTGCCGGTGGTTTTTGTTTTCATAAACAGTGGTAAACTTTATAAAACAAGTATTCTAAAAAAGTGCTTTTGCAATGCTTTTTTTTGTACCATTGTAAACCAACGCTTTGCCAGTGCTTTGTTTTTTGTACCGTTGGCAATTTCTACCTGGGCAGTATTAACTGATATTAAAAATAAAAAAATAATCATAGAACAATAATTATAGACAGATTTTTTTTTAATTCTGGGGTGGGCAAAAAGCAGTATAGGCCAGACCGGCCTAAGTCCGCCAATGCTTATCCGAGTTCGTATTACGCGAGTTATACTGTATTTAGTGTCTATTTCATGTGGTTTTTTATTTTTCCATTTATTTGTTAATTTTTATTTCTTATTTGTTGTTTGAATCTATTTTCTTTATTCATTTTATATTTTTTTCCGACTAAAATCATTCAGCTGTTTCGATGACGGATAGAAAATTTTGATTTCAACAGAATGATCCGGCAAGTACTTTTACATTTACGCGTTGGTTAACCATTTGTATACACTTCTTGTGGTTTCGAAACAGCTTTACGGTTGGGTAACTCACCCTTTATACTTCATATAAAAAAATGTTTTTTCACGATAATAGTTTCACTTAAAAAGTGTGTAAGCTATTGTCACGCAATTTAATATACAACTTTGTATAATACAAGACGATTTTCTTATAACAGTGACATTTTGTATTCATTGCAACCCAGCAAAAAAAAACCTGACAATAAAGTTATTTTAAAAGCATCAACTGATTTTGAAGTGGTTACAATTTAGCTGATTTATTTTACACGCGATGTCCCATGAACTCAGTAGTTCATCTTTTGTTAGTAATTTAGAAGTGATGTACATAATGTTAATGTATGGTTTTAGGTATCTGTATATTAGTGTGAACCTTATTTTTCAACTTCCGATTTAAGGACGTACCCTCACCCCCGTATAAATGTGCCATTGGGTATAAAAATTTATCATTCAAATAATTAAGGTGATCCTATAACGGGAACACGTGCCGCATCGGCCCTGAAGTTTGAAATACGATTTACAAAGCCGAAAAATCACTTGGCTTTTTTTTAATAACTGTATTTTTGAAATAAATTATGAAAATAGTAAAAACTAAAATATTTTTTTACAAAAACTTACAATGTTATAACCTAGTTTCTTTTCTAAAGATGCCTACACACGAGGAACATAATTCACAGAACAATTGTTTCTATTTTTTAATTTTTTATACAGACGATGCCATACAACAACAAAATCTCAAACGAAACATCATTTCTGTTTGTTTGTCGATATGATCACATCAAATATGCGCGGAAGAAAATCAAATTAATTAATTTGTTAATTGTTGAGCAAATAGCTCCCCTATGCAATACCCATCTGTGCAAAAATATACCCAGCAAAAAAAAAAGATGCCGAAGCAGTAGAAAAAGCACTACAATTGATGAACTAGATGTACTTCTTTTTTAACATAAACACTAATGATTTTAACATAGAGTTGTCATTGGAGAGGAGTACTCTCACTTCAACATTTTTTCAGTACTTTTTGAACGAGTGCAAAGGAAGCTCTTTTTCACCAATTAAAAGTTAATAAAAAATTTTTACAAAAAAAAAATTATATTTTTTTATTTTACAAAATTTTTTTTATTGTCGCCACCGGGTATCGAACTTGGGACCTCACGATTGCTAGTCTAGCGCTCTACTCCTGAACTATTCTTTGATATGAAAGTTGACTGGCATAAAAACACCACTTTGTTAATGCGAGATATTGTTCCTCATTCTCTTCAATAAAAGTACTTATTAAACAAGTGTAAAAGGTGGACTCCAATTCAATATTGTTTTCAGTAATATTTTTACAGGTGCATTAAAAACAATTTCTCACCATTTTGTTTATACATATACTAGGGCGGGTCAAATTGTATGGAACGATGTTTTTTGATGAAGCGTATGGCAAAAACGTAATCTATAGGTGATTCTGAGAAATTTTGCTCAAGAGACCATAGCTCTAAGTCGGATTTGGAGCCCCCCAAAATTTCAAAATAGATATTTTTCCATATATACATAGAATAATTTAATTAAAGTCGTCATAAAATCGGATAGAATTATAGTAGATTTCTCAATCTGGGCTTGTTTGAAAGGTATTTTTATCACCTTTCAGAATCTGTATTAATACCTGTAGAATAAGTCGTCAATGGCAGCATTGTTCAATTGAACAACTTTGTAACACTGAATAATGACGTTACAAAATAATGACGTTTACCAACACTAAACGTTGCCAATAATAATATGTGACGCGCAAAATAGAAAGGGACCTAAGGGTAAAAACCGGGTTTGTTCAGGAGGGCATGGGATCGGTCTCATTCGATGCTCAGATGTTGTCCACATCAAAATAAAAATTGATTTTTTTACCCTTAGGTCCCTTTCTCTATGCGCTGTCACATATTGTAGATGGTGTAATTCAAAACAACTCATATTGCGCACATCCAGAAAATATCTTATTAACAATGTTATTTGATGATCGAAAAGCAATACGGGATAGAGCAATCAAAAAGATTTTACACTATCGAGAAAAATTGTACGATCCAACTAAACTCAGAGTTTACAAAAAATATATATTAAATTTCGATGCTACCGATTATGTCAATATGGTTGATATGAATAACGACAATATATTATTTGAACCAGCATTTACTCGACAGATTCCATATGATCACTTGGTAGAATATTTAGATTTCGATGAACCACCACTGGCTGATCCACAAATTCCAATGCACATACAAGGAACAGAAAGACATGTACAATTATTAACGAGTGTTTCAAAACGAGTTATAGAAAATAATCGTGAAGGAGTTATGGCAGTGACATTAGAAAGTCGTAAGAAAACTCCTCGAATGGAAAGTAAAAAGGACCTTAAAAAATAATATTACCACGTAAAAACATTAAATTGTAGGTCGAGAATAATATTTAAAAATAAATTGAATTAAAAATGTAAAAATAGTTTTTTTTTGTTGAAACCTTGAAAATGTTGATTTTTTCAGATCGATTTTCCTACAAAAAGGAGTTCGAAAACAAAAAAATTTAGCGTTATAAAAGTTGTTGGAAATTATCTGAACTTTCATAATCTGAAAAAAAAATCGAAGAAAATTCAGAATTTATTAGTTAAAAGTTCATTTTAGGCAATTTTTTGACAAAAAATTCCTAATATCTCTACTAAAAATAAAAAAATATTGGTATCAATACAGATTCTGAAAGGTGATAAAAATACCTTTCAAACAAGCCCAGATTAAGAAATCTACTATAATTCTATCCGATTTTATGACGAATTTAATTAAAATATTCTATGTATATATGGAAAAATATATATTTTGAAATTTTGGGGGGCCCCAAATCCGACTTAGAGCTATGGTCTCTTGAGCAAAATTTCTCAGAATCACCTAAAGATTACGTTTTTGCTATACGCTTCATCAAAATTAACCCGCCCTAACATATACATTAGAGTGGTCCAAAAAAACATGAAAGTTGGAATTCGCGATCTCCACAATGTTGCCCCTATTCCTTAATGTCTAAAAACTCTCTGTGCCAAGTTTCAGCTAAATCCGCTAAATTATTTAGCTACCGCTAAATTATTTAGCGGTAGCACAAAAAGTTGTCTTTTAAGAATTAGTAATTTATCTCTATAGTAATTTATACAAAAAGAAGGGTTGATTTTAAATTTAATTATTTCTTAACCTGTACGCTATTATTTAACAATTTTTTTTAAATCTGGTCTTAATTAATGTGAATATAAGGAATTTAAAATCAAAACTTAAAAAAATTAAGTAACTTTTAAGTAATTCGCGGTTTTTTTTTTTAAATTTATACAAAAAAATATATATTTTAGTCAAATTTTCGAAATTTTCCGAAAAGATGTAATTAATAAAAATTCAACTTGTTTTTGGCTTGAATGCGCAAATTTCTCAAATCTGATCTTTATTTTAATGAAGATTATGAATCAGCAATCGAAACTTAAAAAAATTTGTGGTTTATGAATTATTCGCGGTTTTTGAAAATTCAAAAAAACTCAAGTTTTTTGAGATATTTTCCTAATTACCTGTAAACGGTGTTATCGAAAAATGCAATTAGTTATACTTTTGAAATTTACTTACCAAGGGCCTTCATTATATATAACACTGATTTTAATTTTAAAAAGGATAACAGATATGCTTGCAAATTAACTTAAAATTTGACATTTTTTAATATTTCGCTATTATTTAGATTGCTATAATTTTATTGCTACCAAAAACCATTTCTCTCATAATAGGACATTCCACAGATATATATTAATGCAAAAACGAAATTTTCATATTGGCAAATATAAGAAAACATCCTGATCGAAGTTGATAATTTTTTGTATGTAATTTTTAAATTTCGCGAAATCCGCGACTCCGATTTCAATTTTGATTTCAAATTCGTAATGTACACCTAAAAATGTATTAGATTTGATATGTCGCGATCGTAATATTTATATTTAATTTTTCTCATTTTTTCCATTATTTTTAATTAATTAAAAATAATATAACAAGTACAACCTCGAAACTTCAATTACGATGTGCTACCTCTAAACAGAACTTTTTTGGTGATTTTTTTGATCAGACCACATTTTTTTTCAAAGTGGCATATTTGTAGGGTTGTGGAGCGTGAAAATTCCAACTTTTTTTTTTTTTTGGACCACTCTAATATACATATATACACTTAAGTCTCTTTTTATGCGGTTTTTTTATGCGGATTTGAAGTTATGCGGTTTTAAAATCAACTTACGTTGCATCTTTTATAATACTTTTTATTTAATTTAAAACAAAAAAAAAAAAAAAAAATTTATTTTATTTTTTAAAGGTATTCTTAAAAGAAATGGATAAAACCAAGAAAAAAAGACAGTAATTTCGATAGAAACAAAAATGGTAATTTTAGATCGCATAGAAAATTGTGAAAGATATGCCCCTATTGGAAAATATTTTAAACTTGGAGAATCTTCAATAAGAGCAATTAAAATGAATAAGTCTCAAACAAGAAAATCTGTTATTTCTGGCTCACAACTTAATTTAACATTGTCATCGAATTCTCGGGAATACGATCGTATTCTCATTAATACACAAGTGTGGACATATGTGCATGCATGTATGGAAAAGCATTCATATTTATGATCATTCACGAACATACATTAAATCTGGGTATTATTTTTTATTGATTTTTTTTTTTTTTTTGGTATGTACTGTATGAATACAAGTGTTATTTTCAGTTAAAAGTAAAAATAAATTAATAATTTTTTTTTTTATTTTTTATTCTATAGATTTTTTTATGCGATTTTAGTTCAATTTTCTCACCTTATTTTAAAGTTATGCGGTTTTTGAAATATTCGGCACGCATCTCCCATTTTTGTATGGAAGTAGAGTTCTTTTTTATGCGGATTTTTTTATGCGGTTTTTTCTGGAACGCATCTACCGCATAAAAAAAGATTTATATAAAAAAATATTGGTCCCGCCGGGAAACGAACCCGCAAACCTCTGTTTGGAAATGCCAAATTATACTAAAATCACTTTTTACGATCACTTAAATGATTTTTTGGATGTTGTTCAGAAGGAATTCTAAAAAAGCTGTAAAATTATACCAACGGATGCTTGGGAAGCAATGAAAGAAATTATTTTTTTTAAGTTGTTCAGAATAACTTCTAAAAAAGCAGTAAAAATACATTAACGGATACTTGTGAATCATTGAAAGAAGTAGTTTGTAAAGCATTAATTGCAATTTTTTTTTGCTGGGTAATTAGTTCTCGATTTATATAAATTTTTGTTATTATGCTATCTCATATTACATTTTTTGTTTGTGAAAATAAATGCTAACTCCCATAGTAAATTTCCAACTTTTTAAAAAAAAATTAATTTATTATAAATCTAACTCACATCTTATTGCATTTGGCATGCTGAATACGAATCTGGAAAAGATTTTGATATCCAATGGCTTGCTTTCGAGATATGGTAATTTTTATCATGTTAGTAAAAAGTGGTAACATCATCCTAACTTTTGCATTAAAAATACAAAAATTGTTTTTTTGGACTTTCTATATTTTCATATATTTAGTTAGAATATTCTTCTACCTTAAGTCCAAATTCTAATATATATTTAATCCCTTAATTCCCAGTGGAACATAGGGCCGCAACAAATGTTCTCCATTGTATTCTATCGGTAGACATAATTTTCATCTCACTCCAGGACACACCATGCTCATGCAACTCGTTCTCTATTTGGCGTCTCCAAGTGTTCGCAGGTCTGCCAGGTCTCCTGGATCCTTGGGGGTTATATTCAACGGACTGTCGAGTTAAATCATCCGCTGGCTTTCTCATTGTATGCCCTAGCCAACTAAATTTACGCAATCGGATATTCATACTTAAAGGAATTTGATTGGTTAAGTTCCACAAATCCCGATTTGATATCGTGGCAGGCCAGAATATCCTATGTATACGCCTGAGGCAGCGGTTTACAAAAGCTTGCATACAACTCATTTCACGACTCGAAATATTCCAGGTTTCACAGCCATACAGAAGCAGAGATTTCACGTTGCTATTAAAAACCTTGATCTTGGTGTGATTGGAGACATTTTGCGATCTCCAGAATTTATTAAGCATGCCGTATGCTTGCTTTGCCTTGCACAGTCTATTCTGTATATCTTCAAATTCTAATATGATATTGTCATATTAGATTTTATTTGTTGTTTCAAAATGGGGGTTGATCATTTTCATGATAGACAATACAATTGTTTCATAGGCATCACCCTACTCTTCAGTTGTCCGCAACAAGAAAATGTTAACTTTCTTACTCAAACCAAGACATTACATAAGGTACAAAAAATCAACGTGACGAGAATTTTATACTTTCGTATATGAACTGTCTAATTTGGTAAAACCAGTTATAAATCAACTCCTTTTTGAAAGCAACAATTACATAAAAGTACCCTTTGGGTACTATTCATATGTATGTTTGTTGTCAATACATTTTGTAAAAACAACTAACTTTAAACTCAAAACAAAATAAATATTTTGAATGAGATTTTAGCCGTGGTATGCTTGTACAATCATCCTAATTTTTGCATTAAAAATTCAAAAATTGTTTTTGTGGACTTTCTATATTTTCATATATTTAGTTAGAATATTCTTCTACCTTAAGTCCAAATTTAAAAGTGGTAACTTTTAAAATACATATTTATCGGATTGAAATATTTAGCGTGTTTTTTAATCACCTGGATTTAGAATTTTTCATACAAAAAATGGATTTATTAAATCCAAAGAAAACGCTGGATTTAATAAATCCACAATAAAAGCACAAATATATGAAACATCCTATTAATTTAATGTCAGAAAAAAATACGAATGAAAATTAAAAGAGAAACAAAAAAATTGAAAAACTAACAAATAAAAGGTTTTTATTAAATTTTTTTTATGAAATATGTTTAGAAAAAAAAACTACACCTCACCAAATACATCCCTTTAGAAAAACGTGTAAGGCCACACAATGTAATCGATTTGGTGTACTTCATTTTGTGCGTACTTACGATATGGGATACCTGTGTATAACAATTGTAGATGAAACACAAAATATTTGAAAATTTTCAAAAATTTTGTCTAACTTACATGCCACTATACTTGAGTGCACTTACGAAGTATATTGGCTTGTGGGCCATTACAATGCGGCCATACCCTGGGTAAAGTAAGCCAGCTTCTGTGTAGAGTTTGAAAGCACTCGGAGATACTAGTAAGTACACATAACATTATGCGGATAATTCATTAAAATCATGCAGATAACTCACTGAATGTGTGATTGCAGACCCCTACGTACACCTAAGGGGCCTAGAGACGATTCTTTGGATGGCCAGTTCCCTACTTGGGTCATCGATGATCTAACTACCCTACCGGTCCGTCAGTCCGGTATTCCTGCGGCAAGACAAAACAGGGGAAAAAAGGAGCCCTAAAATGTCAAATTTACCGGTTCCTCTATCCATTGCAACACCCTGCCAACAAATTGAACAAAGAAACCACACACATTCTAACAACAGAAAACTAAAATCGAAAATACCCCAGCACCCGTGCAATAACATAGCCGTGTAGGCACTTTTATTCAATAGGGAAAAAAGCTGCATAGAGAGAGCTTTCTGGATAAAATTTCAATGAATTCCCTTTACGCAATAATTCATTAACATTATGCGGATAATTCATTAAAATCATGCAGATAACTCACTCAATGTGTCATAGCAGACCCCTACGTACACTAAGGGGCCTAGAGACGATTCTTTGGATGGCCAGTTCCCTACTTGGGTCATCGATGATCTATCTACCCTACCGGTCCGCTAGTCCGGTAATCCTGCGGAAAGACAAAACAGGGGAAAAGAGCCTTTCATTCAATTAGGAAAAAAGCTGCATAGAGAGAGCTTTCTGGACAAAATTTCAATGAATTCGCATTAACATTATGCGGATAATTCATTAAAATCATGCAGATAACTGACTCAATGTGTCATTGCAGACCCCTACGTACACCTATGTTTTATTGACGGTTCTTAGGGATTATTTTAATTTTGTCAATTTATTGATGACGTCCATTCATTGGTTTTTTGCGGTGAGGAATTTTCGTGTGTTTTGTGAGATTTTTTGGAGTGCTGATTTTTGACATTTTGATTTTTAATTTTGTTTCTTATACTGCCTGAGTTGGGCTGTATTCCTTGGCTTTGGATGTATTGTGTTAAGGGGATGTGACCGATGGAATTTTTTGGGTGTAGGATCCGTTGGGTGAATTGGGATCGTCATTGGGATATGGCGGAGGTTATTGGACTGGTTTCACGGGATTTGGCAGTTTGGTGTTACAGCCACTGCTTACTCGTACGCCCAAGTAAAAAAGTTTTGATATAGTCATATATTATCATATAAAAGTTTGTATAATTATGTATTGGAACATATATACCAAGATATAATTATATAAAATTTTAAGAAATTATATCCTAAATATATAACTATATCTTGTTATATATTGCACAATATATAGCGCAACATATTACAATATCCAATTATATATAGACCTCATATAATTATGCATAATTGTATCGAATTATATACCATTATATCTTGTTGGATATGATTATATTATATTTGATACATTTGGATGAGGACAAAATCCGGATAAAATTGTATCAAACCATATCTTATTCCATCAAATTAGATCTAATTTTGTCAAATTAGATCTAATATGATCATAATACGATCTAATTTGATACAATTAGATGTTCTCATTTTTCGGATATTATTATATATAATATCAAAAGACATATAATTTTTTTTAGTAGGGCGGTTGGTATCTTGATTGTGATTTGTGTTTGGGGACCTGATCACATAGGGTTTGTTATTTTTTGACAATTTGGAAATATATTTTTTGTATTTCATTTGAATTGTTCGGTTCGGTATTGTGTTTTTATTTTTTATTTTTATTATTCTTGTCGCGAGTGTAATTGGTGGGAACGTGTGTGATGGTCTTTATGGAAGCGGAAGATGTCATTTGTGGGTGCTGCATGGAGTCGATGGGGTGAGTTTTTGAATTTGTTATTTTATTGAGGGATCTGTATATGGGGTATGGATGGGATGTATTTGTGTTGTTCGAATTTTATTGTGTGGTTTCGCGAGTATGTGTTATAGTCCGCGGGTGTTGTGACCAACGGCTATTGATTCTCGGGCGTGGTACTGGGAGGGATGGGGTAGGGTTTTTGGATTATATTGATTTATGGTTTTTTGGGACGGGTTTAGGATTGGGTTTGTTATATTCGGGAGCATATTATATATGCGTCTCACAGGGGTTCCACGGAACTATTAGGTTAATCCCGCTGATGAGGCCCTTTGGCAGGGGACGAAAGCGCTTCAGGAATTGCCCAGTCACCTGGGGATTTATACAAACCTAGCAAGCGGGCTTTAGCCCGCTTGTTTATTATGTTTATTATAACTAACGAAAACCACATGTCTTTATGATTTTAGTTAAAAAAAAAATTCTTTACCAAGTTTCAGTTTGACAGAAAACGCAAAGCAAACGCTTGAAATGAAATTAGCCATATGTAGAAGGGCACATAGGCTTTTTTAATGAACATTTTTAATATGGGAAACAAATAGCTACTTCCCGGCAAAAATAGACATTACCGAGTAATTAAGCGAGTAAGTAGCACACAAAGGGTTTCACTACTTACCAGGCTATTTACTCGCAACATTACTTTTGTTCGCGATGTCCAAAAATTCATGGGTGGTCATTACCCTCTCGCTTACAAAAAAAAGGGCGAATAACGAGTTATTCGCAAAGATAGAATAAGTGGTTACTCAGAAGTTAGGAAATAAGGGGTTACCCTACATTGTAAAATAGTTGGTCATATTGGCAAAATAAAACTTTTTACCTTGGAAAATTTCCTATTTAGTTCAAAACAAATTTATAAATAAAATATTAATATAAAAAAGACTAATCAGTACTTATTTAATCAATTACCAGTAAGTGATTACTTTGCACGAATATATAAGTACTTCTATAACTTATTATCGGTAAGTCATTATTTTGTATTTTAAAGTAATGCAAAAAGTAATGTCCTACCATTACTTGGTAATCCGTATGGTAATGACCTGTCATTACCATGTTTTTGCTGGGTTTTGCTAACTTCTGAACCAATTGAGATATCGAAAAACGCTTTGGTATGAAAACGCATGACCAATATACGATCTTAATGCAATAATAAAAAAAATCGGAAAATGGCGCATAGCTAATTTTTTAGGCGCAGCAACGATATGTTTCCAGTACTTTCTATTTTTTTCTTTTTTGTGTATTTAACTTTTTTATATTTTTTTTATAATAAAGTGAATTCCAAATAAAAAAGATTATAATTGTTTAAATGTATAAAAAATCACCGATTTTATTGTAGTTAAAGTACTAGAAATTCACTGAATTTTTAAAATGCCAACGCTTTGCCAACACCCGTATCCAACCGTCCTCCGTTGTTATCATTTCGATGTCATACCAGTGCTGTAAGAGTTGGAAATCGGATGTTTTGCCAACACTTGCAATACCCTCGCCGACGCTTTACCGACACCTTGCCGTTCGTATTTTTCTGACTGTGTAGTTGCAAAAAAAAAAAAAAAAAAAAAAAAAAAAAAAGATATTCTTAAAAAACTCATGTATACCTTATAGAATTCAAATAATTTAAATTTATATGCAGATATAGACTTCTGTATTTGAAAATAAATTTGTTTGTAGATCCAAATTGATTATCATAGATGGATATAATATCAACAATGATTTTGCCATCAAAAACTCATTTTGGCTAAAATTGCAGAGTATTGAATATAGGGTCTCTATATGTAAGTTACTAACAGTGTATTAGAAGAGAAATCGGAGCGTTTGCATAGGTCAATTAGGTTTTTACGAATACCCCCAGGTAGAAATTGCCGATGGTACAAAAAACAAAGCACTGGCAAAGCGTTGCTTTACAGTGGTACAAAAAAAAAAGCATTGCAAAAGCACTAATTTAGAACGCTTTGCCAACCTTTGGAAAGAGTGCTTTCCCAATACTTGTTTTACAAAGTTTACCACTGTTTATGAAAAAAACCACCGGCAAAACATCGGTTCAAAACGATTTGCCAACGTTAGGTAAAAGGACTTTGCCAGTGCCTGTTTTACAAAATTTACAACCGTATATAAAAAAATACCACAAAATTTACAACTGTACATGAAAAAATACTACTGGCAAAACATTGGATTGCAGCGCTTTGCCAACATTTGCAAAAGGATTTTGCCAGTACTTGTTTTACGAAACTTATGACTATATGTAAAAAATACATAAACTCTTAACTTAATGTTCACCCTATTTAAGTACCAGTTTTCTGTTCTTATGGTAAAATTTGTTTGAAAATCTATTGAATTTGTAGTTTTAAGCAGAGATGTATTCGCTTATTAGATACAGTGCTGCTATACTAAAATCTACGTTTCTCTTTTTTTCGGGATTGGGATTTTACAGATTTTTTCATGAAGAATTTAATAAAAAACAGTTGAACCAAAATACCGATTGGCAGAGCACTTATTTTACTATTGTTACCAACGCTTTGCCAACGTTCGGAAAGATAAACGGCCAACCGAAGATCGACGTTATCATTTCAAGGTTGACCCAGTACTTTAATTTTCTAAAAACGGACGCTCTGCCAGCGCTTGTACCACCATATACAGTGATTTGCCAACGTTTTGCCGTTTGTATTTTTCTACCTGGGCCCAGTCAGAAAAACACAAACGGTGGTCTAAAAATATATTTTCCAAAATAAAATTTAAAAAAAGTTAATATGTATTTTCTTGGTCCTGCCGTGATTTGAACCCAGGCCGTCAGATTGGCAGACGATTGCTCTCCCCACTGAGCTAACGAGACATATAATATTTGATGGCTAAACACATAAATGAGTGATAATAGCTGGACAACTACTGGCTGTGCCAAAATGCTAGTACTGGCAAACAAGTTTTTGTAACTAGTATGCCAGTGTTGGGAGGGCAAAAAAAAAGTTGGTTTTGAAGGAGCTTTCCCACAAACAAAAAAATTGATTTTATAAACAAAAAAAAATTAAATAAAAAAAAATCAAAAAAAAATGTTTTTGTTTGCAACCAAATTTGAACGCGGAACCTTCTGGCCACAAACCTTTTTTAAAGAAGCTTCAGCATTTTTATAAAATCACTAGCGGGCAAGCCCGCTAGATTTAGCAGCATGCCTTAGGCCTAGTTTTTGGGATGTCAGTTACACCGAAAACGAATTTTGTCGTATCGGGCAAGCCCGCTACGTTGTTAGCGTACATTTAAAATGTAATTTGTTCTGTATAGGAATTAAATATTTTTATGAAAGTAAAATACAATGGTCTTTACTAAAAAAGAGTATTTTAAATTTAAAGTCAACTTTATTTTTAATCATATAGTTTTGTTCATTTTGTGTACGAAAACCCTATAAAAATATTCATATTTTCAAACATTTTGATTGATTGAAAATAAATTAACCAATTAGAATTCTACAAAAATTAATCAAGTCAAGGCATACTGCCACCCAATATTTTAACTAAAGTCGATAAAAGTCCCCTTCGATGCGAATGCTTATTAGGAGCTTATAAAAAAAAATTAATAATTGTGAAAATTATTATTCAGAGGAAGCTTAGGTTAAAACAAATTTTCTACTTTTAAGTAAACATAAAATCAAATAGACACACTTAATAATTAACAATAAATAATGATGACGATGTGAGGGCTGTGGTGTAATGGTTAGCGCGATGAACTGTTACACATGTGGTTGCGGGTTCGATTGGAAAAATAATGTGTAAGACTTTTCTATCCCTAATACAACGTCCTTCTTCACTATTCCCATAGCACTTAACCCCACCGAAGTAAAATAATATAACAGGGCTTTGAAATAAACAGCCTCAGCAAAAGTTCGCCAACTCACCATCAAATGGCGCGCAATAACTATTCTAAAATTCAACATCTCGCGCAATTACAGTGTTGCCATATTTGAGGCCTTTCATATTTCACCACCTCCTATCTCTTCCTTATCACCGTTCCAAATAAAGCAACACGCTAAATAAGGTTGGATTAGATTAGGTTAATGCTATAAGTGCTGTCTGGTTGTCATAGTAATGCCAAGGCTTGGTTGTCATAGCAACACGAAAATTTTATAAGATTAAGGGTTAAGGATTAAGATTAAGATTAGCATAGCAACACGAAGGTTGTCATAGAAACACGAAAATTTTATATGTAGGGACGCCCTAATCCCCTAGCGGTATGAAAAATACCTTACGACCTATTCTCATACCTACCAAATACACATACAAAATTTCATAAAAATCGGTCGAGGCTTTTCGGAGGAGTTCGACCACAAACACCGTGACACGAGAATTTTATATATATAGATTGGTCTACCAGTGAACTGATTTTTGTACCCCTGGTAGCATTGGCTAGGTAGCACTGGATAACCACTGGTTGCAAACCTTGGCATATCACTCTGAGCCAATTCTTTGCCAGTGGTTTTTTTTATAAACCACCGAAATTTTGGTAAAACAAATACTGTTAAAACGAACGCTGGCAAAGCGTCCCAAATGAGTGTTCTGCCAGTCATTTATTTGTAACACCGTGGTTACCCAGTGGTATGCCATTGCTTGATTTTTTTGTACGTACCACTGGCGATTTCTGACTGGGTATGTTCATTTTTAAAACTAATGAAAAAATAGTTTGTTTGAATGAAAATATGAAAACGTACAATTTTTTATATTTTTTTACAAATTAAAAATGCCACTAAAAATGGAAAATATGCACAAATATGCATTAAAAACCACAAAATATGCATTTAAAAGGCACCAAATATGGATTTAAATCAAAATATTCAAAAATATGCAACTAAAAATCGATGCCATTTTGTTCTATATTGGATGATTCAGATAAATATTTAGTCCTCATTAGTTTTGGACTACCGAGAAAAAACATACATTTGCATGGAATTTCTTGCCCTTTTTATTAGTAATAAAATGCAAAAACTTAACAATTTAAATGAATTTATCGGCGCTGTTCTAAGTTCAGAATCCACATAAAAAATTCTAAAGTGAAACATTCCGAATTTTTTGCTGTTCTGTGATCCACATCCGAATTATTTTTTCGTTTTATTTCGTGTAGAAAAATCTTAGTGAGAGTAAAACGAATATATACATTTTTTGCAACAATTATTATATAAAAATTTATCTAAAAACTTGTTTAAAAATTCTAAAATTTGTCGAAACAGCAAATTTCCGAAATACTTAATTCCGTATGATTTTACAAATCCACTCTAATTAAAAAGTTTCGGAACTCAGAACAGGGGTGTATAAATATAAATTTAAAAAAATCGTTGAGATCATTGATTTATGTAAAGTTTGAAGTTTATATATATATATATATATATATATATATATATTAGGGCGGGTCGATTTAATAATCGCCCATGGCTCAGTGAAAATCGTATTCTAGGGATCAAAATAAGAAACTTTGCCGAAGGAACCATACCTCTAAAACGAATTCTACTACCCCCAACTGAAAAGAAAATAAAAAAATTACTGTTTGAAGTCTTTTTTGCTTTCAAGTCTGGGCATTTTTTCTTTTCTATTACTAAGTTAAATTAATTTTTTCATTTACATATGTTCTGACTAAATAAATTTCTAAGGAGAAAAAATAAATAAAATAATAAAAATAAATAAAATAAATAAAAAATAATAAAATAAAGTGCCAAAAATGGTGATTTTTTAAAATGTTTGTATGGGGAACCCCCCAGGGGAGTTCCAGGGGGTGTACCACTGGCATGGGTGGATCGGCCCTCCAAAGTTAGTGGGGGTCGGTCATACATTTGGACTCGATTGGGGCACTCTAAATGGGTCAAAGTGGGATTTTTCAAAACTTGACCCTACGGGACAAAAGTCAACAGTTAGGGGTAGTAGAATTCGTTTTAGAGGTATGGTTCCTTCGGCAAAGTTTCTTATTTTGATCCCTAGAATACGATTTTCCCTGAGCCATGGGCGATTTTTTTGCCTCCCCACAAATCGACCCAGCCTAATATATATATATATATATATATATATATATATATATATATATATATATATACCCTACGGGGAAAGGGACCGGTCCAACGTGACACGCAGGATAGGTCCCAAGGGGGCAGTGACCGGTACTTGATCGGCCTCTTTGTTTGAAAGAGACACGTCACTTTAACATGGCCTTGTGACAGTAAGGTGGTGTGTCTAAAAATAGCCTTTCAAATAAACTAATAAAAAATTAAGAATTAAAAAAAATCTACTTCGCGTCAGAGTAGGGCTCGTAACACAACCTGCTGCTTGTTAGGCAAACGCTCTACCGTCTGAGCTAATGTTGCTTATGCGTGATGGCTGGCTGATGGTAAAGTTATGTATTTTTCGTTTCTGTTCAAATAAAAAAGAAAAAAAAAACAAACACTACAAGCAAATAAAAAAAAAATGGAAAAAAATAGAAAATAAAACAACACTAACACACACACAAATATAGTGGAAGTGCCTTGAATATGCCCCCGATTGACCGGTCATAGGATAGGTCTTTTAATGGCAAGTTGACTCGTATTTTGCGTTGGCCATAATTAAATTAAAAAATCAATTAAAAATTAGAAAATTACTTCAAAAACTCTGATAATATAATTAATAGGGCAAGGAATTCCATGCAAATGCATGTTTTTTCTCGATAGTCCAAAACTAATATGTACTAAATATTTATCCGAATCATCAAATTTAGAACAAAGTGGCATCGATTTGTTGTTGCATATTTTTGCATATTTTTATATAAATGCATGTTTTTGCATATTTTGACTTTAAATGCATATTTTTAATGCATATTTTGTGCTTTTTAATACATATTCTAGCATATTTTTAATTTAATGATACGTTATCATATTTTGATTCAATCAAAATAAACATTCTTAAAACCTTATTGACCTATGGGAAATCTTCGAGTTCTGTGTCTGTTTGCAAAATAACTTACTTAAATATATTTTTAAGTTTTAAGGTGCATTATTTTTGCAAAAATAATAGTTTTTAGTGCATATTTCTTATATTTTTAGTGCATATTTTTCTTTTTTAACTGCATATTTTAGGCGCATATTTTCCATTTTTAAGTGCATGAAATTCCTTGCCCTAATAATTAATAATTTTAAAAATTCCCCTTAAGTTAAAAAGAAAAGTTAAATGAAATACTAATTGTTAAAAATAAAACAGCTTTAACATTAAAAAACGTTGAAATTACAAAACTTAAAATTTTTTACCAAAAAATTATAGAAATATAAAATAAGAGCTAAAATAAGCAAATCGTAGAAAAATAAAGTTAAAAATAAATAAAAAAAGAGTAAAATAAATAAAAAAATATTTTTAAAAATATGCCGCGAATTTTGTTTTTTATTACGGTATCGGTCAAGTTTTTTAAAAGCAACAGTGAAAGTAACGGATCAGAAAATACTTAGAAAATTAATTCATTCGCTTTGGTTCATATTTATACACTCATAGAAATAAATCTGTAAAAATAACATAAAAAGTTACTAAAAATTAGTTAAAAATGATGCTGCAGAAAAAACTGCTAAGATTAGCAGATTTTCTTTACTAAAAGCTAGTAAAATGAGAACAGCAAAATTAAAAATTTTAAATTTACAGAATTTTAGTTATATTTAGGCTAACTTTTAGTTAATTGAAAATAGCAAATTGTACTGTAAAATCTGCAGAAAATTTTGCTAAATATTTGTACACTAAAAATAGCAAAAATAAACTGTTAAATCTACAAAATTTTTGCTATTTCTAAATTTAGTTGAATGCAAATAGCAGTATATTCTGCTAAAATCAGCAAAAATATTTGCTAAAAAATTGTAATTTGCTGTTTTCAAAAGGCTCGATTTTTATTTGCATTAAAAACAAAAATAGAAAAAAACTTTGAAAATTTTAAATTTTTTGGTGATTTTTTAGGCTACTAATTATTTAGCAAATTTTTTTGCTGATTTTAGCAGGTTAAAATATAACTAAAATTCTGTATATTTAACAGTTTTATTTTTGCTGTTCCTATATTACTAATATATAGCAAAAATAATCTGCTAATTTAGCAGTTTTTTTCTGCAGCATCATTTTTAACTAATTTTTAGTAGTTTTAACTAAATTTTTTATGGACTTTTTTCTATTAGTGTACAAATTTAGTAATATGCCTCCGGTGGACCGGTCACGGGATAGGTCCTTGGAGGGCAATTGACTCCTCATTCCCCGTAGGATATATTCTTCTCTATATATAAAAGAATAACGTGACTGACTGACTGACTCAACATCGCCCAGCCCAAACCGCTGAAGCTAGGAAGTTGAAATTTGGTATGTAGGTTCCTCTTTCGGCGTAGACGTCCGCTAAGACGGGATTTTTGGAAATTCCTACCGGAACGGGCAAAAAGGGGAAAAGTCTCCCCCTTGGCGGCCTGCCAAAACCCCTTTGGCTAGAAAGCTGAAATTTAAGATATGTATTCCTTGGAGTATGGGCTAACTTTTCTGGAAAGTACTTTCTGGAATTTTGGACAGGGACGTTGTAAAAATGGGGGTTAAAAAGGGGAAAAAGGCCCCCCTTGACGGCCTGCCCAAACCGCTGGAGGTAGGAAGTTGAAATTTGGTATAAAGGTTCCTCCACTATCGTAGACATCCACCAAGACGGGAGTTTTGGAAATTTTTACAGGGACGGGCAAAAAGGGGAAAAAGTCTCCCCCTTGACGGCCTGCTCAAACTGCTGGAGCTATGAAGTTGAAATTTGGTATGTAGGTTCCTCGACCGGTGTAGACGTCCGTTGAGACGGCATTTTTGGAAATTCTTATCGGGAGGGGCAAAAAGGGGACAAATAAAGTACCTTTTTCCAAAAAGTACCTTTTCCCAAAAAAAGTACCTTTTCCCAAAAAAAGTACCTTTTTCCCAAAAAAGTACCTTTTTCCAAAAAAAGTACCTTTTTCCAAAAAAAGTACCTTTTTCCAAAAAAAAGTACCTTTTTCCAAAAAAAAGTCCTTTTTCCAAAAAAAGTACCTTTTTCCAAAAAAAGTACCTTTTTCCAAAAGAAATTCTATTTTCCAAAAAAAATTCTATTTTCCAAAAAAGTACCTTTTTCAAAAAAAAAATACCTTTTTCTAAAAAAATGTACCTTTTCCAAAAAAAAAGTACCTTTTCCAAAAAAAGTACCTATTTCCAAAAAAAGTACCTTTTTCCAAAAAAAGTACCTTTTTCCAAAAAAAGTACCTTTTTCCAAAAAAAGTACCTTTTTCCAAAAAAAGTACCTTTTTCCAAAAAAAGTACCTTTTTCAAAGAAAAGTACCTTTTCCAAAAATAAGTACCTTTTCCCAAAAAAAGTACCTTTTTCTAAAAAAATGTTCCTTTTCCCAAAAAACATACATTTATTCAAAAAAAATACCTTTTTCAAAAAAAGTACCTTTTCCAAAAAAAAGTACCTTTTCCCAAAAAAAGTACCTTTTTCTAAAAAAATGTTCCTTTTCCAAAAGAAGTACCTTTTCCAAAAAACTACCTTTTTCCAAAAAACATACATTTTTCCAAAAAAACACCTTATTAAAAAAAATACCTTTTCCAAAAAAGTACCTTATTCCAAAAAATGTACCTTTCCCGAAAAAAGTACCTTTTTCCAAAAAAAGTACCTTTTTCCAAAAAAAAGTACCTTTTTCCAAAAATAGTACCTTTTTCCAAAAAAAATTCCTTTTTCCAAAAAAGTACCTTTTTCCAAAAAAAAGTACATTTTTCCAAAAAAAAGTACCTTTTTTAAAAAAAGTACCTTTTTTTAAAAAAAGTACCTTTTTCCAAAAAATGTACCTTTTTCTAAAAAAATGAACCTTTTCCAAAAAAAAAGTACCTTTTCCAAAAAAAGTACCTTTTCCCAAAAAACATACATTTTTCCAAAAAAAATACATTTTTCCAAAAAAAATACCTTTTTCAAAAAAAAGTACCTTTTACAAGAAAAAGTACCTTTTCCCAAAAAAGTACCTTTTTCTAAAAAAAGTTTCCTTTTCCCAAAAAACATACATTTTTTCAAAAAAATACCTTTTTCAAAAAAAGTACCTTTTCCAAGAAAAGGTACCTTTTCCCAAAAAAAAGTACCTTTTTCTAAAAAAATGTTCCTTTTCCAAAAGAAGTACCTTTTCCAAAAAAAGTACCTTTTTCCAAAAAACATACATTTTTCCAAAAAAAACACCAAAAAAAGTACAAATAAAGTACTTTGTAAAAACAAAGTATCTTTTTCCAAAAAATTTCGTTTTTCCAAAAAGTACCATTTAAAATAATATATAATTTCAAAAAAACTACTTTTTTTCCTCCCCCCACGGATATCTCCACTAAAACAAGGTTTCTTGATATTCGGCATAGATGTGCGCTAAGACGGGATTTTTGGAAATTCCTACCGGAACGGGCAAAAAGGGGAAAAGTCTCCACATAAACAGTCTCACAAATTGGAAAAGTGCCTGCCCAAACCACTGGAGGTAAGAAGTTGAAATTTGGTATAAAGGTTCCTCCACTGTAGTAGACATCGACTAAGTTTATATTTTTGGAATTCCCTACAGGATATCCCAAAAGGAAACTCGGTATATGAGTTCCTCCTTCTGTGTAGGCGTCCGCTTAGACGGAATTTTTGAAATTCCTATCGGGAGGGGAAATAAGGTAAAAGTCTCCTCCTGACGGCTTGCCCAATCCCTTTTGGCCAACCTAAAATTTTAAATATGTATTCCTTGGAGTAGGACTAACTCACCGGCAACGTAATTTTTCTATTTTGGAACAGCAACATAGTAAAAATGGTGGTTGAAAGGGAAAAATGTCCCCAATAACGGCCTGCCCAAACCGCTTAGGCAATGCAGTTGAAATTTGGTATGAATGTTCCTCATCCATCGCAGATAGCCGCGAAGATGGAATTTTTGTAAATTCCTAAAGGGAGGGGCAAAAAGAAGAAAAGCCTCACCTTGGGGGCCGGTAAAAACCCCTTCGGCTAGAAACCTGAAGATTAAAATGTGGGTCCCTGGAGTAAGGGCTAACTTATTAGAAAGATACTTTTATGAATTTTGACAGGGTCGTTATAAAATGGGGGCTCAAAAAGGGAAAGTTGCCCCTTAACGACCTGTCCGAACTGCTGCAACTAGGAAGCTGAAATTCGGTACTTAGGTTCCTCTTCCAGCCTAATTCCAACCGGGAGGGACAAAAAAAGAAAAAGTGTCCCCCTTGACAGCCTGCTCAAACTGCTGGAACTAGGAAGCTGAAATTCCCTGTCGATGGATTTTCGGAAATTCCTACCGAGAGGGTAAAAGTTGGCTAGAAACCTGAAATGTGAAACATATGTTACTTGGAGAATGGGCTTTTTGGACCGGGAAGGTGCTTTTTGGACAGGGACATTGCAAAAATGGGGATTAATGAAGCGAAAAGTGCCGCTTAAAGGCCTGCCCAAACCGCTGGAGGTAGGAAGTTGAAATTTGGTATTAAAGTTCCTCCTCTATTGTAGACATCCGCTAAGATGAGATTTTTGGAAATTTCTACAGGTAGGGTCAAAAACAGGAAAAGTCTCCCCCTTAACGGCCTGGCCAAACTGCTGGAACAAGGGAGCTTAAATTCGGTATTTGGGTTCCTTCTCCAACGTTGACGTCCCCTAAGATGGTATTTTTGGAAATTCCTACCGGGAGGGGTAAAAAGGGAAAAAACTTCCCCCTTGACGGCCTGGCCAAACTGCTGGATATAGAGACCTAAAATTATGTATGTAGTAGGTTCCTCCTCCAACGCAGACGTCCTCTAAGACGGAATTTTTGGAAATTCCTACCGGGAAGGGGTAAAAACGGAATAATTCTCCCCCTTGATGGCCTAACCGAACCCTTCGGCTAAAAACCTGTAATATATAATATGTTTTCCTTGGAGTATGGGCTAACTTATCGACAAGGCATTTCTAGGACTTTGGACAGGAACGTGGTAAAAATGGTGGTTCAAAAGGGGAAAATTGTCCCCCCCCCCCCCTTAACGTCTGCGTGTTTAGCTAGAAACCTAAAACTTAAAGAACAAGTGTATATGAAACACTAAAATTAAGAAAGTAAATAGGAAACGAGTGGAATTGAAACACTACACAAGTGGAATGAAATGGATATAAACGTTGAACGAGTATAAGAGGCAATTACCTGTTCAAACACTATCCACGGAATATGAAACTTATGTAGCACTGAAACTTACTCTCCAAAAAGTTAAACAAATTTTCTAAAAGAGAAAAAACCTTAGAAAAGGAATGGAACTTATATATTCCGATATTTAAACTTCATGTAACGAAGCACCGGTGGAAGAAACCGACGCAGTAAATTTTCCAACTGAATTTGTGAATTTACTTGAATTGCCAGGTCTACCTTTACATAAACTGGAATTAAAAAAAAACTTTAAGACACGCTAACAACGTAGCGGGCTTTGTCCGCTATTTTTAATATTATAAAATGCTTTCCAACCCTGCTTTACGTTATTTATTTTCATTCAAAACACAAATGAACAAAACTACTTACGGGTCTATCTACCTAAGTTCGCACTTTACCAAATTATCTTAACATACACACGTATATTGCAATTTATTATGGATTCATTACTAACAATCCACTTTCATGAGAAAAAGTGATCAAATATTTATTTATTTTAAACCCATTGTTGTGCAGAATTATTTATTTGTGGTGGCTGGGTGAAGGCTTTAAATAAAAAAACTTTAAATAAAAAAACGAATTTAATAAAAATTGTGGGGGGCGGAGCCCCCCTTAACCTTTAAGGCACGCTAACAACGTAGCGGGCTGCGCCCGCTAGTATATATATATATATATTTAATCCTTTAATTCCCAGTGGAACATAGGGCCGCAGTTTAAGATAGATCTGTTAATCTACTCGTTTCAAAATAATTCGTAATACAGTTTTCTAGATACTAAAAATTTGTAGTTGACTTAATTTAGAATTGCCCTAACTTGATTTTTTATTTCTTTAGAAGAGAAGGGAAAATTTAATAAAATCTTAAAAGTATGGATTCAAAATTTGTGTGAATTATATATTTTATTGATAAAAAATACATTTAAAGAAATTGTAGATTAAAAGTTATTCAGATTTTATTTATATAAAAAAGTACCCAATAGCAAAAAATACTAGTTCAGAACCAGTTATGTACTAGTTTAGTTGAACCAGGCAACTAGTACGAAACATACATACAAACAACTGTAGAATTTAACATGGAGATGTCATAGGGAAGGGGATAATTGTCGCCAAACTCCCACTTTAGTACTAGTTGTAGAACTAGTTTGGAAATTACAATTTAATTAATTAATTTAAAACTGGTACTAATGTGACATTCGCGGAACCAGTTCCGAAGTGATTCTTTGGAAATAGTACTGTACCAGTGGGTAAAGGCCTAATTGATATAGATAAAAACAAAGGCTTATTCTTTGATGAAACGTAGATGAGACCGATGGTTTCCTTACTGAGATAATTGTGTCCATTTACCAAATGAAATATAAAATATTTTGTGTTTATGATTTCTAATCACAATAAAAAATTTTAGTGTTTAGTGAAAACTCAGACTATATTATTAAAAACAAATGTAAACAAAACAAGAATTTTAAAATTTATTTAAATTTAATCTTTCGAAATAGTCTCGCATTGTTTCAATGAAACTAATAAGTACACAAATGGTTCAACATTATTGTTTTAAGGATACAAAGAGGGAGCTGTACTGGTACTTATGAGAAATTTACCAAACTAGTTCCGGAGTGACTCTTTGGTACCAGAACTGTAACAGTTGATTTGCACCTCAAGTCAATTCAGAGTAAAAAAAAACTCAAGTGTTTATTTGCAAACTCGGTTTTATACAAATGTAAACAAAATGAGAATTTCAAATCTCGCATAATAATTTAGTTAATTTGTTTTACAGTCTCGACATAGATCTTATTAACCTAGTTCACAGCTGGTTTAAAATGGGTATTTTGAGAATTAGTTTTATAGTTACTAGTCAAAAAACTAGTACTTTTTAGAACTAGTTCGACCATTTACTACTGGGTACCCTACGGGGAAAGGGACCGGTCCCAGATGACACGCAGGATAGGTCCCAAGGGGGCAGAGACCGAAAGAGATATATCACTTTAACATGGCGTTGTCATTGGAAATGACCAATTGCCCCAGTTTAGACACATTGTGGCAGTAATGTGGTGTGTCTAAAAATAGTTTTTCAAATAATCTAATAAAAAATTAAGAATTAAAAATAATGTACTTGGCGTCGAAGTATAGCTCGATAACACAACCTTCTGCTTGTAAGGCAAACGCTCTACCGTCTGAGCTAACATTGCTTATGCGTGATGGCTGGCTGATGGTTAAGTTATATGTTTTTCGTTTCTGTTCAAATAAAAAAGAGAAAGAAAAAACACACACACAGCAAATAAAAAAAAACATGGAAAAGAAAAAAATAGAAAAGAAAACAACATTAACACACACACACACATATGGTGGAAGTGCCTTGAAAATGCCCCCGATTGACCGGTCATGGGATAGGTCCCTTAATGGCAGTTGACTTGTTTTTTGTGTTGGCCATAATTAAATTAAAAAATCAATTAAAAATTAGAAATTTACCTCAAAACCTCTGATAATATAAATAAAAATTTTAAAAATTCCCCTTAAGTTGCAAAGAAAAGTTAAATGAAATACCAATTGTTAAAACTAAAACAGCTTTAACATTAAAAAAACGTTGAAAACACAAAACTTAAAATTTCTTAGCAAAACATAGAAAATTAAAATAAGAGCTAAAATAAGCAAATCGTGAAAAAATAAAGTTAAAAATAAATAAAAGAGTAAAATAAAAAATATTTTCATATATTTAGTTAGAATATTCTTCCACCTCAAGTCCAAATTCCAATATGATATTGTCATATTAGATTTTTATTTGTTGTTTTAAAAAGGGTTGATCATTTTCATGATAGACAATACAATTGTTTCGTAGACATCACTCTACTCTTCAGTTGTCCGCAATAAGAAAATGATAACTTTCTTACTCAAACCGAGACATTACATAAGGTACAAAAAACCAACGGGATGAGAATTTTGTACTTTCGTTTATGAACTGTCTGATTTGGTAAAATCAGTTATAAATCAACTCCTTTTTGAAAGCAACAATTACATAAAAGTACCCTTTGGGTACTATTTATATGTATGTCTGTTGTCAATACATTTTGTAAAAACAACTAATTTTAAACTCAAAACAAAATAAATATTTGTATGAGATTTTAGCCGTGGTGTGCTTATTTTCAACAATTATTTTAATTTTTGCATTAAAAAATACAAAAATTGTTTTTTCGGACTTTCTATATTTTCATATATTTAGTTAGAATATTCTTCCACCTCAAGTCCAAATTCCAATATGATATTGTCATATTAGATTTTTATTTGTTGTTTTAAAAAGGGTTGATCATTTTCATGATAGACAATACAATTGTTTCGTAGACATCACTCTACTCTTCAGTTGTCCGCAATAAGAAAATGATAACTTTCTTACTCAAACCGAGACATTACATAAGGTACAAAAAACCAACGGGATGAGAATTTTGTACTTTCGTTTATGAACTGTCTGATTTGGTAAAACCAGTTATAAATCAACTCCTTTTTGAAAGCAACAATTACATTAAAGTACCCTTTGGGTACTATTTATATGTATGTCTGTTGTCAATACATTTTGTAAAAACAACTAATTTTAAACTCAAAACAAAATAAATATTTGTATGAGATTTTAGCCGTGGTGTGCTTATTTTCAACAATTATTTTAATTTTTGCATTAAAAAATACAAAAATTGTTTTTTCGGACTTTCTATATTTTCATATATTTAGTTAGAATATTTTTCCATAAGGTTTTTTGTACCTTATGTAATGTCTCGGTTTGAGTAAGAAAGTTATCATTTTCTTATTGCGGACAACTGAAGAGTAGAGTGATGTCTACGAAACAATTGTATTGTCTATCATGAAAATGATCAACCCTTTTTAAAACAACAAATAAAAATCTAATCTGACAATATCATATTGGAATTTGGACTTGAGGTGGAAGAATATTCTAACTAAATATATAAAAATATAGAAAGTCCGAAAAAACAATTTTTGTATTTTTTAATGTAAAAATTAAAATAATTGTTGAAAATAAGCACACCACGGCTAAAATCTCATACAAATATTTATTTTGTTTTAAGTTTAAAATTAGTTGTTTTTACAAAATGTATTGACAACAGACATACATATAAATAGCACCCAAAGGGTACTTTTATGTAATTGTTGCTTTCAAAAAGGAGTTGATTTATAACTGGTTTTACCAAATCAGACAGTTCATAAACGAAAGTACAAAATTCTCATCCCGTTGGTTTTTTGTACCTTATGTAATGTCTCGGTTTGAGTAAGAAAGTTATCATTTTCTTATTGCGGACATCTGAAGAGTAGAGTGATGTCTACGAAACAATTGTATTGTCTATCATGAAAATGATCAACCCTTTTTCAAACAACAAATAAAAATCTAATATGACAATATCATATTGGAATTTTGACTTGAGGTGGAAGAATATTCTAACTAAATATATGAAAATATAGAAAGTCCGAAAAAACAATTTTTGTACTTTTTAATGCAAAAATTAAAATAATTATTGATAAAAAATATTTTTAAAAATATGCCGCGAATTTTGTTTTTATTTCGGTATCAGTCAAGTTTTTTTTAAAAGCAACAGTGAAAATAACGGATCAGAAAATACTTAGAAAATTAATTAATTTTCTTTTGTTCATATTTGTACTAATTTAGTAATATGCCTTCGGTTGACCGGTCACGGGATTGGTCCTTGGAGGGCAAGAAGTGGAGTTAAATTTTTTTACATTTAACCATGGATTTGGCTAATAATGTAAAATTAATTGCAATATTTAATATAACACAAAAAAGCTAATTCAATATCAATATTTTCTAAACGTTTTTGTTTAGAATTAAAGAGATAATTACTACTTTATTCAATCAATATCTTATTCAAATAATTAGTTTGATTTTCGAATTGGTTCAATTTTAACAAATAAAATTAACTAGTAATGGTTCCCTTAAATAGCGAATCACATCATAAAACAAATAATTCAGTCCAATCAAAATTGAATCAGTATAAGTTAAATCATTTCTCACTATATTCAATTTCAAATCGTTGATTTAAAGCGATTATGAATTATTCTCAGACTCATAAAATGAATCTATTTCTGATTAAAAAAAGTATCTTTTTCAAGCTATGATAAAATATGCCGTGAAATTTTGAAATTAAACACAAAACAACAACGTGAACAATTTTGTTGTTGCTTTGTGTGTAACTTTTCAATTTCATGGCTGGTTTGATTGAATTTGAAGACACTATGTCAATATTTGATAAAATATTGAGCTGACTAAGGGTCAAATTTATAAATAGTTTATAAAATAAATTTTTCATACAAAATTAATTTTATAAACGTGTTATAAGGTTTTTAAGTTATTATGCATAAGCACATAAAAATATAAAGTACTAAATTAAAAAAAATGTGTGTAAACTAACAGAAAAACATTTTCGATTTTCTCGAGTTACTCGATTTATCGACCAATATCACTCGAGTAATGGAAATTGGCCATTATACATTACTTGACCAACATTTTGAAAGAATTTCATTGAGTAATCGAGTAACGGTTAACCGATTGAATACTCTAACAATAGTTCAATAAAAGTCATCTTGGGACGCGCTACTGTAGAGAGCATAAAAAAATCTCTAAAACCGAATTTTACGCTTTTTGGGCCAGTTCGATTTTTTCCTCAAATTTCACTTAGATAAGAAATTTATTTTTTAAATATAAGGTTAACTTCTAATATAAATTTTAATTAAAAATGTGTTGATTTTATTTTTCATTCTAGTTGTTTCTAAAAGCGAAGCCAATGCCGCTGTGGTAAAAGATAAAAAGAAAGTTAATCAAAAAGTAAGTTTTTATAATTAAAATTGTGTATCTGGTCATTACTCTATATTCTTTATCTTTACCCCAACCCATTTTATAGGCAAGTGATTTTAGTAACGTTGGTGATTGGCCAATGTTAATAGGTGGTAAACCCACTGGTAACGAAACAAAACGTTCTTTAAAGAAACAACGCTCTAACGCTCAAAAAGAAGAGACAACAAATACTACTGCTGTCAGTAAAAGCCACATCGGTACTTTAGAAAATTCAGTTGTTTCCCAAACAGAAATAATAAACGAAAAAAGTGACGAAAAAATTACAACGACACAACAACCCGCCACTTTCTCTTCATCCACAACCTTTACCTCCTCGAACACTGCAAACGCTAGTGCGACAAAAGGAAATAATGACTGCAAGTCCAATAATGGCCAGACAACTCAACAAGCCACGACAAGCAGCATTAATGAAGCAGCCTCTACTAGCAATGGCGGAAATGCAAACAATGGTGCCAACAACACAAATTCCAATGGCATCAATAAGAAAATACCCAAACACAAATGGAGGCCTTTACAAATCGATTTGGCCAAATCTAGTCATTCTAAATCAATTGGCCGTCCCACAAGAAGAGGCTTTGCCACGCAACAACGTTATTCCGAACGTTCCAACCAACGGAGTGGTGAACAATATGAAAGGCGCTCAAACAACAACAATGCCAATGACACTGAACGGAGTGAACAAAGACATGTCAGCAACAAAAAGCCTAGCGGTCCTAATGAGCGCATTGATTCCTGGCGTAGCGGCAGCGGCCTCGAACGCTCAAACGACCGGGACTTCGAACGTCCAGCCCGTGCGCAGCGACGCTTCCGCACGTCCTACAGGGGCGGGCGGCAGGGTCGTGGTAGCGGATTCTCAAGACCGGGACCAGGTCGTACGTCAAATCGCTTACCACGCCATATGTTAGCCAATGGCGAATACGCAAATTATTTGCCGGCGGATGCCGCTGGTACAGATCAATCATTTGTTCTTATGGGTACCCATTATTATGGGCCCATGCCTGCTGCATATATTGAAATGGATGCTCAAAGCGTCAAAGAAGCTATTAAAAAACAAGTGTAAGTATTTGAAATCAGAAATGGGTAATTTTTAACTAAAATAATAAATACTTTTTGGAAATCGATGGTACTAGACTTGAAAGTTTAAAAAATATTTGAACTTTTAATTCTTTAAGCTATTTAATTAAGCTAGATTTGGGGATGTTTTTGGATTTTTTTTTTAATAAAAACCCAAAAATTCTTGAAACCACTAAAAAAATTTAGAATTATAATGGAAGATATATCTCACTAATGTGAGATAGATCTGCCTGTTGTCCTTCCCGCCTGCAAAGAGTCCTATGTGCAAGTTTTCTTAAAATAATAATAATCACAATTATTATAAAATTAAAGAAAACAATGGCCACATGCCTGTTTGTTTAAATCATAGTTAAGTTTTCTAAAATCTAATTTTGTAGATTTTTTATTTTTTACAAAAAAACGTTTTTATGGTCACTGAGGATACTATTTAGCAAGAAATAATATTAAAAACACTGAATTTAAATTAATAGAAATATATAGACAAATTATTTATTTTCTCTCTCTCATCTAGTGAATATTATTTTAGCGAAGGAAATCTTACTGGCGATTTCTTTTTACGCCGCAAAATGGACGACGAAGGCTGCATCCCAGTCACCTTAATCGCTTCGTTCCATCGTGTTTTAGCTCTAACCACAGATGTGGCACTAATAATAACAGCCATCAAGGAGTCCGATAAAATTGAACTTCTCGAAGGCTATAAGGTATGCACAAAAACGAATCCTACTATTTGGCCCATTAAAGATGTCTTGGATACAGTTGTAACCCAAACAACTACAGTAACAGCTGCCACAAATAAACCTGCTGAAAGTGGTGGTGCTATTGCAATTACAGCAATACCAGCTGATGATGCTTTTGCTAAAATAAATGAAAAGTCTTTTATTAATTTAGCGGGTTCTTCAGATAGGGCTTACACCACAACTCCAGAAAAAGATGATAAAATATCGTCTGATAAATCTGAAAATACCTCGCCTATTATAACTTACGTACCCGAAGCGCCTCTGCCACCGATATTAACCTCACCCATGGCTACAAAGCCACTAAGCTGTATACCACCACCACCGGTGCCACGTAATTCGCAAAATCTAATACCCAACATGTTGTTGCAGCAAGAGAGACAAACACCTACCCCAGCCGTGAATGCGATAAGTGCTCTCACCAAAAAGGTGGAAGCGGAACAGCAATCAGCGGGTGGAGCAGTGGCTCAATTGGCGGATCATTTAAGTGGACTGGCAGAATGTGTAAAAACACAAGGAAACCCGAAATCAACATCGACACCAGAAAAGGAGACTTCTACGACAGGCAGCAACCAAAAGAAGTCTGACGATAATTCACCGGCTGTTGAAACAACAACTCCTGCTGAACCCGCTGAGGGTACGTGGAAAGAGGTAAAGAGACGCACTAAATCAAATGCTTATAAAGATACTAAATCTGCTTCCACCAACTCGACACAACTGTCATCATCACAATTGCCACTCGTCTCCTCTGTTACTTCTTCCTCATCCTCTGTCTCCAATGCTATATCTAACTCTAAAACCAAATCCTCAAACACGGCAAATAAATCATCATCTCACAATAAACATCCCACTGCCATAAATGCATTCTCCTCAAATACTTCCTCCAATGCTAACAACAACAACACCACAACCACTAAAAATACAACAGCCATCAATTCCTCCTCTGCCTCCTCTAAAACAGCTGCATTTTCTGCAACCACTGGCGCCGGCCAACAACAAAATCATAACGAGAAGGAAGAACTAGATTTTCAATTTGATGAAGAACTTATGGACCATATACCTGTCACTGGACGCGTTAATAATTTTACCGAACACTATTCCGATGATGATGAATCCGATTACGAGTTTGCTGATCGTGATATTAACAAATTGTTGATTGTTTCTCAAGTACAAAGAGCTCCCAAACACGAGGGCTATGATCGTACAGCCGATTACACTTCTCGTACCAAAATTACTCAGGATTTGGAAAATGTTATTAATGATGGCCTAGCCAACTATGAAGAAGATCTCTGGGTTACAGGTAATAACTATCGCACGGTCAATGTTATATCACAAGAAGATTTTGAAAAACTAGCTGTTACCCAAAGACCACCTCAACAGAAACAACAACCGCCACCACCACCTCCACCCGCCTACGATGATGATGATTTAAATAATACCCTAAATTCTACCCTCAATTCTACATTAAAATCACGTAGAGCTCGGTTTTATGCTGCTCCCAATTCACATTCAATTGATTTGCGTACACCACGTAAACGTAAGACCCGCCATTCTTCGAATCCTCCCGTAGAAGCGCACATTGGGTGGCTACTCGATACTGTCGAACATAGACCACGTACTACTTCAATGGGTTCTTCGGCGGGTACTTCACCAACAACATCATCGTATGGCTCGTCAGTTCCTCAGTCACTGCCCGTTTTCCAACATCCATCACACTCTTTGTTGAAGGAGAATAATTTTACTCAACAAGCATATCATAAATATCATTCACGCTGCTTAAAAGAACGTCGCCGTTTGGGTTTTGGACAATCACAGGAAATGAATACGTTATATCGTTTCTGGTCATTCTTTTTACGTGAAAATTTCAATAAAACTATGTATAATGAATTCCGTACATTGGCCTTAGAAGATGCTAGCAACGGATTTCGTTATGGTTTAGAATGTTTGTTCCGTTTCTTTTCATATGGTTTGGAAAAGAAATTCCGTCCTCATATCTATGAGGATTTCCAAGAAGAAACAATGGCTGATTATGAAACTGGTAAGTAAAGGAATATTTGCTCATTGTATGGAAATTTTTTATTATTTCTGTATGGGTGAATGTCTTTATTATTCTTTAAGAAATGTTTGTAGTGGCTAAGTGCCTCCTTATGAAATCCTAACAGTTACGAACAATTTCGTCGAAAAATACGTTTCGATGAAAAAATACTCTGTGAATGTAATTATCTTAACGCCAATACGAAAGCATACTAAAAAAGTACTAGATTTAATTACAAAAACGATTAAAAATATAGATATATTTTCACATTTTCAGTCATGACTTTGTAATTCATTGGACGATTTTTATTATTTGATTTTTTAAAAAGTGACAAAAATATGTAATCCTTTTAGGCTAGTATAGGGACATGTTTACAAATGTTTATTTTAACTCTTCAGACTGAGTAATAAGTGGCGAGTAAAGACATTTTCAAAAAAGATAACTTGTTACATATTATTAAAAATGTTTAAAATTTTCGTATTCTTTTATGTACAGGTCAACTTTATGGTCTCGAAAAATTCTGGGCATTCCTAAAATACTACAAAAATACTGATAAATTGGATGTACAGCCAAAATTGGCTGAATATTTGAAAAAATTCAAAACCATTGAAGATTTCCGTGTTGTTGAACCTGAAATTAATGAAATGTTACAAGGTGTTGGAAGTCTTAATCGTGGACGTAGTTTCCAACGTCTTCGTAGTGTCTCCGAAAGTGATGGTACTAAAGTTATTATAGCTGGTGCTGGTCGAAGGCCCAATACTACCATAACTAATCGTAGCGATTATGTAGGTAATAGACAACAACAACAACTGCACCAGCAACATCATCAACAACAACATCATTATCAACCACACTATAATCAGTGTAGCAATAATAATAGAAGACGTACTGGTTCCTTTGGTAGTAGTACTGTTAGAGTACGTAGTGGTTCATTGGGTAATAAACCACAAATAGCTAATCGTAATTATCATTATGGTTCACCGAATGAATTAAGACGTAGTGGTGCTGGTGGTAATGGCAGTAATACAGGTCTAAACCGAAATAATTATAGACAAAATCAATATCAACAAAAACCAAAAACATCAACTGGTCCACAGCAACAACAACAAAAAGATTTATCCTCTAGCAAACAACAAACAACAACTTCATCATTAGAACAACAACAACAAACTAAAAAATCCTCGTCTTTAGCAGCAGAAAAATAAAATTTATTTGTTTGTCTGCATATTTTCTTAGAAATACAATTAAGTGCTATTTTCTATGATTAGTTTTTATGCTAAAATATTTTTCTTTTTTAATACATACAATTTTTATAATATTTGGGTATTTTCAATTAAACAGAAATAAAAAAATATATATACAAAAACTCGTTAAAATAACCAAACATAAAAACTGAATATTTATACTAAAAACAAAAACTGAAGATATTTCTAATTCCTTTCATAATAAAGTAGTATAAAAAACTATCAAAAACGAAATTTTTAAGGAAAACAAAAAATTTTTATATAAAAAAAAAATTAAAATTTATATATGTAGGTATATATTTTTTTCTCTTATATATTATATTGTTGATTTTTTCAATTCATATTATGCTTACCAACATTTGAAAATGCTCAAAAAATTGTTGTTTTTCTTTATATTATTAATCTTTTTTATTTTTTAATATTCGTAATATTTTTTCTGTTATTAATTAAAATTTAAAAAACTTAAAAACGCTAAAAAAAAACAAATAATATAATTATATTTGCTAAAAGTGACTTTATTATATAATTTGTATAAATTTTTAAATATTAATAATGTTAAATAAAAAATCCAGGGACCGAGAAAACAAAAAGAGAATGAAGCGAAATATTTATTTCTTCCCTAGCGAATTATTTTTTAATCTGAAGCCAACAAATTCATCAAGATAAGAAAAATTCAAAGCATAAACAACACTAAAACACACACTTTTATTAGCATTACTAGATGAATGGTCTAATTTTCAAAGAAAATCTTCAAATAGAGGCTTTTAAGGGAAATGCCTGAAAATGATTAGGTGTACATTGCTGATGTGTTATTAAAATTTAAGGTTTATAAAAATTTTCTTTAAATTGTAAAAACATTTTGAAAGAAATACAGGCCATGATATAAAGAAATGATTTTTGTAAAAGACCTTGAATAAGCGGTGAACAAATAAGACTAGAAAATAAAATCTTTAATGTTTTAAACACATGATTTTTACAAAAATTAAGAAATTTAAAAAATAAGGGATGAAAAACGATATCTAAATAAATAAATACTAAATAGTTCAATAACTAAGCTTAACACATTTTTCTTTTAAATGACTGTGTTAAGCTTAGTTAGCTTAGGGTTGTGTTGTTGTTGAAGGAAATAGGGCTTTATTCATAAGTTAAAAATAATCACTTCACAACGAATGTTTGGACTCGATGTTAGTCATTAGTTTTAACTTTTAAAAAATATGGAGTTTTTAAATTTCTCTATAAAATGTTTAAAAAATCTTATAAAGTTCATTAATTCACATAACTCTTCCCCAATTTATAATCGAAAAAAGTGGACTTCAAAATAAAAATGTGTTTGTTAACTAATCACTGAATACTGTTCTTTTAATAAACAAATAGGAGTTTTTAGTCTTAAACATTTTCTAAAGCAGATATTGACCCAGGTGGAAATTGCCCACCTGTTGTTTTGCACGTTAATTTGTTTTATTAAGCTCTAATAAAATTTAAGACATTTTTGTGAATACAAGCCTAAATAATTGCAAAACTAGAAAATAAATGAACGAGTTTTGTTGTTGTTTTGCACGTTAATTTGTTTTATTAAGCTCTAATAAAATTTAAAACATTTTTGTGAATACAAGCCTAAATAATTGCAAAACTAGAAAAAAAAAGTTTTTCTTAAATTTTCTGGTTTCTCGCTGTTTTATAAGGAGTGAGATCATAAAAATGTTACCACACATTTTTGCCTATAACTTTGGTTTAAAGCTTCTAATATTTTTTTTAGGCAATTTACATTTTAAAAATATGTCAGTTAATAAATTAGTTTACATCATGAGTTTTAATTTGAAATTTTTTACACAATGGACGATGAAAGAAAAGTGCGTTCAAAAATAATTAAATATTTTTAACAAAACCAAACATGGACATACAAAAAAATTGTCAAAGAGACTAATGTACGCCGCCAAACAGTTTCAAAAGTGGTAAAAATGTATCTGGAATACCTAACAATTGAAAGGAAGCCGGGAACAGGAACAACGACTGGTTATCGTAACATTGGTAAGGCATATAAAGTTAAAAGAATCCTTTAGAGAGCTCCTAACACATCTGGCAGAAAAACAGCTCGGTTAGCCCAATGCTCGGATTTTTTGTACGTAAAGTGAAACGTAAGGCAGGACTAAAGTCCTACAAAGTTCAAAAAGTTCCCGATAGAAACGCTTTTAAAAATTTGGAGGCCAAAACCAGAGCTCGAAAATTGAAATCAAATTTTATACAAAAATACAACTGTTGTGTAATGGACAACGAAACTTAGGTCCTGGCTGATTTTTCGCAGCTCCCTGGTCAAGAATTTTATGTTTCCGATGTTCGAGGAAATGTTGCGAAAAAGCAAACGAAATTCCCTAAAAATTCCTAGTATGGCAAGCCATATGTAGCTGCGGCCAAAGAAGCCAGTCATTTGTGACATCTGACTCTATAAACAGCGAAATTTATATCAAGGAGTGTTTGCAGAAGAGACTTCTTCCATTTTTGAGTCAGCACAATGTATCCACTTATGGCCCAATTTAGCATCTTGTCACTACAGCAAGAAAGCGCTGGAGTGGTATAATGGTAATAATGTGGTTTTTGTACCAAGAGAGGCAAATCCACCAAACTGCCCGGAGCTCAGGCCAGTGGAGAGATATTGAGCTCTTGTTAAAAGAGAATTAAAGGGCACTAAAAAGGTCTCCCAGGACATACGAGATTTCAAACGTAGATGGACCACCTGCTCTAAAAAGGTGACAGAAACTACCATAAAAGCCTTAATGGTAGGGTTTCCGGAAAAAGTGGATAACTTTGTTCATAGTGGTTAGAATTATATGCGGTTTTTTTTGTTTGATTTTGTATTAAATTTCATTTAATAAAAATTTGGGGTTTGTTTTTTATTTAACTTTATGTGTGTTAACATTTTTATGATCTCACTCCTTATAAAAAATATTATGAAAAAAGTTATATTGAAATTCTATTAAAAATTAGGGTATAATAAGTGTCAGAAAAAAAAATCTTGTTAAAATAGCAGAAGACAGTGGCAAAGCACATTTTAAGTGGTACTGGCATAATAAGAAAAACAGTGCTCTCCCAGTACTATTTTTTCTACCGTGGGCAATTTCCATCTGGGTAGTTTCTAAGGGATAGTTTATAGTCTGAACTAAGAACGAATTTGTCTTAAGTGAAATTTGAGAAAAAGTTCGTTCTTATAGTAGTTCTGACTATAAAACTGGCAAAAAATATTCAAAGTTACAAGTAGAAACTTTCCAAAAAAATTTCGAAACGATTTTAGTCGTTTTTGAAATGTGTGTGGTTTTCATTGAAAATTGGCATATGGATATTATACGTTCCCATGATATATGTGCGGTATTAGGTTTTTAAAATTCAGTTTATATCACTTTGTTTCACGGCTCAAAGTTCAATGTTTTTAGCAAAAGTGAGAGAAATACCTTATATTTGAAAAGCTATAAATTTTAAAGTAGTTGTCCGATTTTTACAAGGGTTAGTTCATATGAAAGCTTATTTCTTCTGCTTTTATAAACAAAAAAAAAACAGTACAGATTTATTGCGAAAATGTCATTTATTCGCGAGTATTTTAAAAAACATCTAGGATTCGTTTTAAATAATTTGTGCTAATAGGCCATATTATCTGTATAACATATCAAAAATTCAGATTGGGATCTCCATGGGATCGAAAAATAATCTTATTTCAGTGAGAGATTTCTCATATTATTCGGCCTTATTGCGGTTGACTTAGTCGAATTCGAGAGTAAGTTGAAATTGCTTAAGTCGGTATAAACACAACTTTTGACCTATTTTACAATTGAATTTATCATAAATACTCGGATTGCAGAAAACTATTTTGCATGGAATCGAAAATTTCGACTTACAACTTCGACAACCGTTATCCTGCCGATTATCCAAGAAATGCTAAATTGTTAATTTTGTTAAATATACAGAATTTCAAAATTTGACAAAACTCCAGTCTCTGCATCTTTAAAACATTTTGATTTAATAACACAGGATGACAAAATCTTAACGTTTTAAAATTAATACAGTTCTGACTATTAATTTTATATATTTCGGACATGCTGATAACGATGGCGTACTTTATTTTTCGATCTAAGGTACAGATTTTCCGCGAAATGCCTTTAAAGTTTAGCGGTTTTCCATTTAGGTTTTTATATACAAAACTTTTCAAATGCAATCATAAATTTTTTGTGTGAAATGTAGGCACAGGACCTGTATTCATATTTAGGGTTGACATTTGATGCACAAAACTTGATATTAAAACAACAGTTCGCGTTTTATATGTATTTTTACGGTTTTATCCAATTGGATCACTGAAAGCAAAATCGACCTTAATAAATGTTATGGCTAAGTAAGGAAGCAATTAAAGGGAAAACATTGTAGCAAAAACAAAAAATGTATTCATCTATGGCGGCCGATACGTTAAAATCGCGATTTTTCAAAAATTTTATGTGGTAGCATAGCTTTCCAAGTTGTCCCCAAAGTCCAACTTTTAGTATAGTATGTGGTCACCTCTAAAAACTGCTCTTTCAAAATTTCACACAAAACAGTGTCCATTTGCCAAAGATCGCAAAAACGAACTTCGTTCATCAGTTTTGGGGTTTGCTGCTGATCTATGCAATTACAATACCTATGCAATTATAATACAAAAGAACCTCGATTATCCGGGTTGTTCGACACCAGGATCAGAACGGATAATCGAAAACCACGGTTAAAAAGAGTCATACATTTTTACTAAATCGCGTACAGTTAATTTACCAATCCCATATTTTTCAGATAACAATTTAAAGGGTATATTTTTGCGATAGTTGTTAATCAGTTGTATTTTCTCAATAACTGGAAGATATTTTTGTATTTTGGTTTTTGATGGAGCCATTTCCACAAAAGCAAAAGTTAAATCACGGCTATCAAACAGACAGCATGGCGGTTAAGAAATGTCCCCGGTTAATGGAGGCCCGGATAATCAAAGTTCAACTGTATAATCAAAAATTCATTAAAATTTAAAAAAAAATTTGATAATATAATTAATATCCAGCAAAACATGCATCAGTTCCAAAACTAGTTCTACAACTAGTTCTTTTGAGCCAGTACTAGTTCTACTTTGGCACTGTTACCCATGATTTTTATTTGAAATTGTCAACCTTATTACTACCAGAGCTTCGAAGAATTAATTCCCTAATTCCCTTTTTTTGAACTGAATTTATATTTTGGGAATGAATTCCCTGACCAAACTTAAGGAATTGAATGAATTCCTTTTTTTTTCATTCGATTTATATTAAAGGAATTCATTCATTTTTTTCTAATGCCTTCATTAAATTTTATGAATTCATTCAACAAGGAATTCATTCAATTCTAGTTAATTCAACTTTTGGTCAAGGAATTCATTCAATTCGAGTTAATTCAACTTTTGGTCAAGGAATTCATTCAATTCTAGTTAATTCAACTTTTGGTCAAGGAATTCATTCAATTCTAGTTAATTCAACTTTTGGTCAAGGAATTCATTCAAGTTAATTCAACTTTTGGTCAAGGAATTCATTCAATTCTAGTTAATTCAACTTTTAGTCAAAGAATTCATTCAATTCTAGTTAATTCAACTTTTAGTCTAGGAATTAAATTTATTTCGTTTAATTCCCTAAGGAATTAAATTTTTTTCGTTTAATTCCCTGAATTAAGTTTTCAATTCCTAGGGAATTAAACAAAAAAATTTAATTCCTAGGGTATTAAACGAAAAAATTTAATTCCTTAGGGAATTAAACGAAAAAATTTAATTCCTTAGGGAATTAAACGAAATAAATTTAGTTCCTTGACTAAAAGTTGAATTAACTAGAATTGAATGAATTCCTTGACTAAAAGTTGAATTAACTAGAATTGAATGAATTCCTTGACCAAAAGTTGAATTAACTAAAATTGAATGAATTCCTTGATCAAAAGTGGAATTAAGTGCAGAGTTGAATGAATTCCTTAGCCAAAAGTTGAATTAACTAGAATTGAATGAATTCCTTGACTTCAAATTGAATTAAATAGTGTTGAGTGAATTCTTTAGTGAATGAATTATTTAATTTTAATTCTTTACGCTTTGGTCAGGGAATTCATTCTATAAATTTGAATTCTTTGAATTCATTCACAGGAATTAATTCCTGCTTATGTCTTATTGATGAATTCATTCCTTGAATTAAAGAATTGAATTAAATTTTTGGGAATTCATTCCAAAAAGGAATTAATTCTTTAAAGCTCTGACTACTACTAGTTCTAGGGAATCGTTTGAGGAACATTTAATACATAGTTCTACGGAACGGTTCTAGTACCTATTCTTCAATCCGTGATTTTTGTATGAAATTGTCAAAATTTTAAATTAAATTTTAAATTAAATTTTGGCTCTATTTTCCTTTCTTTGACTTTTTGGAACTTTTGCTTTTAAATTCCGTTACTTTTATTTTAAAATGATAGCAACACAAAATCCTCTCACAAAATGACAATTACAAAATGACATTACACAAAATACGAAAACGCATAACAACACTTTTCTAGCCCTAAAATTTATTTCGAAGAAATATATACAAATGCGGATAATTTCAGTTTGAAAAATTGCACAAATTATTTGCATTTAAAAGTTATTTTTAATATTTGTCAATTACCTATAAAAAGACGTTTCTTCTGTATATTTCTTTATTTCAATTAAGTTTTCGTTTAATTTCACAACCATGTTGTTACTTATTATTGCATCAGCTCTTTTTTTTTTTTTTTTTTTACTTTTTGGTTAAGTTCGGTAAAATAAGGGTAAGCACAAAATCCTCTCACCAACTGACAAAAAAATCACATATCTAGCCCAAAATATGTTTCAAAGAATAATGTTAAATGCATATAATTGCAGTTTGCAAAATACACATATTTATTTGCATTTAAAAGTTGTTTTGATTTCAATTAATTCTTTAAAAAAAAAGAAGTTTCTTTTGCGTATTTCTTTATTTAATTAAAATTTTGAATTTATTTTCCCAATTTTTTTTGTTTATATTTGTTCAGCTGTTCGTTTTATAAGTTACTAAACCCAGGAAAATTTTTTACAATCGGTAGCCAACCAAACCCATTCTACAACTGGTTCCACTGCAACCGATTCCATGGAACTGGTTCCGGAACCAGTTCCTGGGATCCTATATGGAAGGTTTGGGTGACGTAGAATCAGTTCCAAAACTGATTCTAGGGCAACCGGTTCCACTTTGGAGCTATAGAAGGGGTTGCTTTTGGGACAATTTCAAACAAAAAGAATCTGTGTTAGAATCGACAGTAGCTATTCTACAACCGATTTTTTGGAACAGAAAATTTTCCTAAGAAGTTTACCCGAAGGAAAAATCTGGGCAAATTTTGGTAAAATACACTCTCATTCGTGCTCTCATTTACCCAATTTTCGAGTACGGGAACGCTTTTAGGTAAATTTCGGTAACTTTGGTTACGTACGGCAACGCACTTAATATTTTAACTTTCGGTAAAAAAAAAGAGAAATCCTGAGCGCTCCTATTTATCCAATTTTCGAGTACGGAAACGCTTTTTAACGAGATTTGGAACCCTCGGGTTCCCGCGGTTACATAAGAGAACGGACGTTCTACTTGTATGTTTTTATTTGGCATTCTTAAAAAAAAACCTAAAAGAAAATTTACAACAAATGTATTACTAGGTTTGTATGAATACATTTCTAGTAAAACTAGTAAAAGAGAAAAAATATTGAAAAAGTTGACAAAATATTCAAAAGTACTCGAACAAAAAATTGTAAAAATAGTAAACAGACAAAAAAATTTACGAAAATCGCAAAAAACGTTCGCGGAGTGCAAACTTTAATGCGAATCATCAGAGTTAATTTAAAAGCGATACACATAAAAATGTGTATAATTTTATCATTTGTTAAACAAAAAAAAAAAAAAAAACTACTACTTTTTGCTAGAAGAAATTTTTCAAATAAAAACTAGTAAAATTTCCCTTACATTTTTTACTAGTTTTTACTATTTTTTTTGTACTCGAACGGATTTTTGAATAAAACTGGTAAAATTGGTGAAGCTAGTAAAAAATAGCATGTAAACACACTTTCTATTTGCTAAAAAGTAGCAACTATTGCTTACGTTACGAAATTATAGCAGAGTTCAGGTCGCGCTTATGGCAGACCTCATGTCGCGTACAAACAATTTAAACGATATTAGTAAGAATTAAAAAAAAAACTTAGAAAATATATAAAAATTATTATTATTTTTTTTAATTTTCCATAGGTGATGAAATTTGTTGGCTGTTTGTTTTTATTTTAATAGTTTTGTGTTATTTTTTTTAGTTCAAGAATTTTTAACTATTTTAATTCTATATTAATTTAAAAAAATTAATTAAATTCAGATTTTTAATAAAAATGTTTAACTTCTTCCAAGGTAAAAATTTTTTTGGTAACCTTTAATTACCCAGCAAAAAATATGGTAAGAACTTCTAATTGGATAATTTATTTAGTGCTGCACAAGCACACAACTTTCAAAGGAAGGAATTATTATAGTACAATATAAATACATTCTTGTATATATATATAAATATCAATTTACAAACATTTCAAACAAAAAACTTGTTGGATAAAATAAAATTTCAATTAAAAAAAAAATATGATTGATTTTAAAAATTCCATTTCTGGTGCCTATTGTTTTTTCTGTGTAGATACAACTCATCAGAAGTTGTATTTCTGCTACGAGTATAAACAAATTATTTTATCCGTCATGCCTTTTAAAATTCATTGGTGATTATGCCAAAAACGAAGAACTTCAAAAAATGTTCTACATTTACAGACAGGCAGTTGATGGAAGTTGTTCGTTTTGTTAGGTATTGTGTACAATAGACCGTACCACAAAAAAAAATCGCATGTCAGAAAAGTGTTGTATAAAGAAAATGTATAATAGCGTGAACACAATTCGGTACAAACATGTCAAAATGGTGCACACATTTTAAAAATATTTAACACTTTTAGGACAAGCATTATTTTTTAAATATTTCATCAAAGATTTTCTTTTATACTTTTTGACAACAAGATAATTTGTATGAAGAAAAGTATAAACACTTGTGTGATAACGTGAACGGGACTTTAATAAGGTGTATGTATATTAAGAAGTGGTAAGGTCTTTTTTTGCTGGGTAGTTATGTGTGTTAGTTTTTTTTTAATTAAATAATTTTTTCCTATTATTTTAATATTTTATATCAATTAAATGAAAACAAACATTTTTTTAACATAATTCATAGCAATAATAATATATATTATAATGAAAACATATTAAAGCAAACACTAAAATATATACAAATATAATACAAAATATTATTGCAAACATTATCGTTATTATAAAAGCAAAAATCTAATAAAATAACTACATAAAGAACTCTTAACTAAAATTTATGAAATAAAAATAACAATGAATTAAAATTATTACATACTTGTGCTGCTGCCCCAGTGCCAAGCTTGATAGAAGTTTTCTTTTAATTTTTCATAACGAAAATATATTATTAAATATTGTAAAAGATCTTTTTATTTTAAATGAATTTTTCATGTAAATATTTTATTTTCCTAATTTTAGTGACAAAAAAAAAATATTGATTATTAACTTTTAATTTTGAACTTTTGTTATTAGTGTATTAAGTCTTATTTTAAACTACCAAAAAAAAAAAATGCTATAAAAAAATAAAAAAAAAATATATCGGAATTTTGCTAAATTCCGATGCAAAAACCTAAACAAAAAATTGTACGTACATTTTTATTTTAAAAAAGGTAATAGCAATCTTTAGGAAAAATAACTTTCTGTATTTAGAAAATTATAAAAAATTTCAATTAGTTATATCCATTTTCTTATCTCTCGATTTGGCTAACTAAATCTATGTTTTTGGTCCCGATTTCACGTATTCAGTGTACAAATTTTAGTGTTTGTTAAACCGAGAGGTTACTTAACCCAGTATTCATTAAACCGGGATATACTGTAGATTAAATATGATAAATTTAGTAAAATATCTGATTTAAATAAATTTACCAAACCGTCACAAATTTGTAGCAAATGGTACAGGTAACGCACTTCTTGGATAGTACTGGCATAACGAAAAAAACAGTGTTCTTCCAGTCCAATTTTTTTAATACTGTTGGCAATTTCTACTTGGGCAGTAACAACAATAAAAAATTTCGTTCAATTTTTATAAATTCTTGTTTAGTTTATATTTGAATTGTGAATTTTGAAAAGGTCACATGTCGCTAAAAGTTTAGTGTTTAGGAGACACTAAAAACTGATTATTTCACATACCGTTGAAGATATTTTAATTATTTGTTTTTTCTTCTAAAATTACATACGGTTGATTGTCACATAATTAAGCAAAAAACTAAACTTTGTGAAAAAGTTTAAGGAAAAAACGAATTTAGGGAATGAAAATGATGAAATTTTTTTGTATGGTAAAATGGTACTCAAATGAAAGAAAATGTCCCCCCATGACTTTAAAAACCATTTTTTTTTTCAATAATAGATAAACGCATTAAAACCTTAGACATTTACATAAAAACAAGTGATATATTGTCCTGCGGCGCAAACAATATATCACTTCTGAAATTGCATTTTCCATCAAAAAGTTTAATTTTTATATTATCTAAAAAGTTTGGGTATACCTAACATTAAAAAAAAATATTTTTTTTTTTGGAAAAATTGCGCGATTTTTACAAAAAAAATGTTGCCTACGGCGCAAATTAACTACAGCTATGGACATATAAATGGCACATTTTACCATGAATTCTTTCTTATGCTACTATATTGCAAATACTATTAACAACCAACAAGTTTTTGTTTTTTCCAAATGTTTATTATGCACATTTAATATTGCTATAAACTTTAATTGAAATTCATTAATGTAAATAAAAAATTATCATTATGAAAAAAAACCCATTGAAATGAGCTGGACACATAAATGGCACAATCTTAAAAAAAGAGAAGAAATGGTTTTAATATTGCATTTGGTAAATTTTTTGGTATGTACAAATATTTTACCGTTAATAGGTTTGTTCCACGTAATTCTGGGTAAAGTCTGGTAAAATGAGAGTAAACAAATAATTATCTCAAAAAATGGTAAAATTGCTCACAATACCTGGAACGCACAAAACCACATTTTAAGCCCAAAAATTAACGTCAAAGTTATTCATATAAACAAAAGCTATTTTGAAGAATAAAATATCGAAGGGACCCAGCAAAAAAATACCTGACCAAGATCCGTAAAATCACCTATATTGTTCGGCACGAATGCGTTCAAATTGACGTGAAGAAGGCATTTTTTTAACATTGGCTTGTCATAGGAGAGAAGGTGTTTATGCTACTTTAAGTCTGCTTTGCACGTCATAAAAATGAGTGCTTGGATGTTCTTTTTTATATAGGAAAGTAATTCATTTTTTTTACTATCTAAGGAGAGATGAAAAGTAACTTCTTGGGAATGCATTCAAAAGTCATAAATATAACTTCTTAAATATATATTTGAATGCATTCCCAAGAAGTTACTTTTCATCTCTCCTTAGATACCCAGCAAAAAAGTACCTGACCAAGATCCGTAAAATCACCTATATTGTTCGGCACGAATGCGTTCAAATTGAGGTGAAAAAGGCATTTTTTTTAACATTGGCTTGTCATAGGAGAGAAGGTGTTTATGCTACTTTAAGTCTGCTTTGCACGTCATAAAAATGAGTGCTTGGATGTTCTTTTTTATATAGGAAAGCAATTCATTTTTTTTACTATCTAAAGAGAGATGAAAAGTAACTTCTTGGGAATGAATTCAAAAGTCATAAATATCACTTCTTAAATATATATTTTAATGCATTCCCAAGAAGTTACTTTTCATCTCTTCTTAGATAGTAACAAAAATGAATTGCTTTCCTATATAAAAAAGAACATCCAAGCACTCTTTTTTATGACGTGCAAATCAGACTTAAAGTAGCATAAACACCTTCTCTCCTATGACAAGCCAATGTTAAAAGACTGCGTTTTTCACCTCAATTTGAACGCATTTGTGCCGAACAGTATAGGTGCTTTACGGATCTTGGTCAGGTATTTTTTTTCTGCGAAGTAAAAAAAGTTTTTAATTAATGGCATTTTTGAAGTCATTTAAAATACGTTTATTGGAAGTAAGAAATCAGCATATATAGCTACTTTATATGCAGTGAAAAATGCATTCTTGTAGAATGCATTCGGTTTTTTTTTGCTGGGGAATAAAGAAAAAATGTTAGAACGTGGTATTTGTTAACGATATTAATTATTGTTTACAAGTTTTGTTAATATTTAAATTACACTGTGAGACAAATGGTAGGGGTCAGTGATCGGGAAGGGTTCAAACTACCGGGGAAAGTTATATCGGTAAAAAATAAGTTATACGTGTCCCGGCGTTTCGCTGGGTCATCCCTAGGAATCGAGATATATCGATTTGACCTTTGGTGGTCTTTTTTTTGACATAACTCGAGAACCACTAGTCCGATTTTGCTCAAACAATTTTAAAAAAATTAAAAATTACAATTCCTTTAATCTGTTCATATAACGTTTTTCTATATACTCAACAGTTTTGCCGGTAAAAATAAATGTATGAAGAAAAAAATATTTTTTGCCTAAAATATTAAAAAAAAGTAATAAACAAAAGGTTATTGATTTTTATGGTAGCGGTAACAAACATTTATTTTTACCGGCAAAACTGTTGAGTATATAGAAAAACGTTATATGAACAGATTAAAGGAATTGTAATTTTTAATTTTTTTAAAATTGTTTGAGCAAAATCGGACTAGTGGTTCTCCAGTTATGTAAAAAAAAAGATATATCTCGATTCCTAGGGGTGACCCAGCGAAACGCCGGGACACGTATAACTTGTTTTTGACTGATATAACATTTCCCGTTGGTTTCATCCCATCCCGATTTTGACTGTCGCATAGTGTTATTTTTACAAATTTAAAACAGCTGATTTACAGACAACTAGTGATTTGACAGTTTTACCATTTTACCCGCAAAAAAGTACGGGTAACTTCTGGTAAAAAGAGAAACAAATTATTCTCTCATCAACGCTCTCATTTACCCAATTTTTAACAATAGAAACGCTTTTTGGTAAGATTGGGTTCCCGCGGGTATCCGCGGTAACGTACGTGGAACAGAGCTAATATTTAGTGCTGTGGCCTTTGTTTCTGATGACAGCTTCGCACCCATACTTTCCACTAGTTTTTGGCATTTTGTTTTGGGGATGGCGTACCAAGCTTCCTGTGCGGCCGACCACAGTTCGTCCATATTTTTGTAATTTTTCTTGGCGATTTCAACCTTGACTTCATTGCACAGGTTCTCTATTGGATTTAAGTCAGGGCTCTGGGCTGGCCAATCCAAAACATCAATCTTCTCCGCACAAAACCATTTTTTTACTAGTTTGGAGGAGTGTTTGGGGTCATTATCTTGCATGAATTTCTATTTTATTGGCATGGAGTTGAAGGCATATGGCTCCCCAGCAAAATCTTTCATTACCAAATAAGTGGTTATATAATAGAAATTCATAGCTCCACACAACTTATTTTTTGGCGTCTAAACTCATTATTTTTGTTTGGCGTGGTCGTTTTTATAAGTAGTCACGCTTACCCGCTCGCTTACGAAAAAATGAGAAGTAAGTAGTTATGAGATTCTGAATAATAAGTGGTAACAAACATGCTTACAAAAAGTTGAATTATAAGTGGTTATCCGACTGCTTACTTGATTCTTAAAAATAAGGAGTTACACAAATACTATTAGCTTCAGGAAATACATTCAGAGAAATGAAAGTTTTTGCTAGTGTGTAATTTTAGTACTCGTCATAAAAATTTTAACACAAAACATATTTACATGTAATAAATATAAATGTATAAAATTTAACTTTGTAAAAAGTACTTATTTAAACTATTGCGAGTAAGTCATTATTTTATATTTAAAAGCAGTGACTAAAATAGGCTGTTATTAGGAAGGCATTATTTTATATTACAAAATAATGCAAAAGGTAATGATATATCATTATTGGTAATGCAGACAGCAATGAGGTGTCATTACCAATATTTTGCTGGGTCCATATGGTTTTTTAAAATATCTAAATACTGAAACTTGTCCATTTTTCCATTGATTTTTATAAGCGGACCTACGCCATGCCAAGAAAATGCACCCCAAACCATAATACTGCCACCTCCATGTTTTACCGTCTTCTGAGTGAACCGAGGATTAAACTCTTGGCCTTTAGGACGACGAACAAAGATTCTGCCATCTGGTCCTGTTAATTTTTGTTTCGTCACTTCATAACACGTTTTTCCAAAAACTAATGGGATTTTCCTTATGGGTTCTGGCGAAGGTTAGTCGTTTTGAAATATTTTTTTATTGGGATAAGGGCCTTTTTTCTGGAAATGCGCCCAAACAAATTTGCCTCGTTTAGTCTTCTTCTGACAAGTCTGCTTGATATTTCCATGTTAAAATTTTCATTAATATCCGATTCTGTCTGCCTTGATGACTTGAATGGATCAATTTTCACCATTCGTACTATAGCTGCATCCGTACGCTCATCTGTTTTCCGTGGCCTTGGCTTCCGAATTTTACCCTTAGTCAATATATCGGGATCCTCAACACAAGAATTAATTGCATTGTAGACTTTTTTGAGAGAAATTTGTATTATCTCAGCAATTTCCGCTACTTTTTTCCATCTTCATACATTTTCCATATGATCCGCCTTTCTCACCTGTTTTTTCCTGATCCCATTTTAAAAATTTTTTAACTTTTTATATTTATTTTTGAACTACGAAAAATATTTATTGCTTTGAATTAAATCTACACGACTACTGCCTATTTTAAATAAATTGTGCCATTTATATGTCCACTTTAAATCAGCATTGTTAACGCAAAAATGATAACGGTAAATAATAAGCAAAACATAATGGAACATTTGAGCACTATTAAGACAAACATCTTTTTCAACAACAATCAGAAGATAGAAAACTTGCATTTTTAAATATATTTAGTTGGAAAATACTTAAATTTATGCACCATTTAAATTTGTGCCAATTATATGTCCATAGCTGTATATCAGTTCTGAAATTGCATTTCTCATCAATAAAAAGTTGACTCCTTTTGTCATTTCCACTTCCAACTGCCTTTTGTGTTCCAAATTTTCAAAATAAACAACAAAAAATTTACATTTACAGGGTTTTACCAAAACTAAAATAATCGGCGCTGTTCTCAAATCCGAATCCACACAAAGAAATTCTAAATTGGAACATTCCGAACATTTTTGCTGTTTTGTGATTCACATCCACAAAAATTTTTGTGAAATATTCCGTGTATAAAAAGCTGTGTGGAAGTAAAAACGAATTCACTTTTTTTCTATGAAATATTTATTAAACTATTAAAAAACCATTTGTGAACAAAATTTTGAAATGTTTTCTTTGTATTTTCACTAAAATATTGAAATTTGTAGAACATTTAATACATAAAAAGATTATTTTAAAAACTGTCCATAAATTTTAACATTTTCTTTCGGAATCAAAAAAAAGTGGAAGAAGAAGAAAAAATGATTTAATCAAAATTTTAAATTTATTTTCACAATTATTTTTTTGTTTATATTTACATCAGCTGTGTTACCAAAGTTTACCCGAAGAAAAAGTCGGGGTAAATTTTGGTAAAAAGAGAAACACTAATACACTCTTATTAGCGCTCTCATTTACCCAATTTTCGAGTACGGGAACGCTTTTGGGTAAATTTCGTTAACTTTGGGTACGTACGGGAATGCACTTAATATGTGAATACCTAAACAGCAAATTTCCGAATATTTTAATTCCATGTGCTTTTAGAAATCCATTCTAAATCAAAACCCTCTAAACTCAGAACAACAGTGAATGTGATTTTAGACTTTTTTTAATTTTTCGAAGGTCTAAAATTTAACAAGATTAGGGTGACCATTTGTACTGATTTGATCAGTACATGTACTGATTTTTGGTCACGTGTACTGATGAAAAAGTCGTGTACTGATTTGTACTGATTTTCTAAAATTTGTACTGATTGTACTGATTTTTGGCATTTACAAAAATATTAAACTTTTTTCAGTAAAAAAAAGCCAAAATGCAGGATAATTTTTTTGAATGTGAGAGGTTTTCTCTACCAGAAAGCATTCAAAACGAATTTTCTACATGTAAATTTCTTAATCTTATATGAAGCTTTATACACAGAGAAGATTCGTGGTGATAACCGAATTTATCAAATGGTTCCATTGCAATAATAGAACATCAGCTGATACAACAGTTATTTGACTGTGATAAAAATATTTTAATCATCTGGTTGTCAGAGGGGTTGTCAGAATGATTCTGCTTTCTACTGAGGAAACGACACCAAAAGCTGAAGATTTTTCCGTACAAAAATTCTTAAAATCTGAAGAAATACATGTGAGTATTTCAATGGAAACATTTTCGAATCTTTGTGAAAAAGTACACAAAACCTTAAAATTTTCATTTTTAAAAACGTTACGTATTTTTGTAGAAAAACGTAGCCAAAAGGTGAAGTTTTTTTTCAGAAATCATGCAGAAATTATCAAAGAGAAAAAAGATTTGTTCTAACAGCTAAATTTGTAGCCAATCGGTTGGTTAGTTGGTAACTACAGCAAATTAATTTAGACAATGGAATTCGCTCGTGACAACAGAAATTCGTTGGCCTGAATAAAAATTCGGAAGAATTAACTATCCTGGGGTCCATTCGTAGCATGGCTTTATTCCATAACTTTGTTAAAAAAAAATTAGAAAAGGAATGGTAACATGTCATTGAAATTTCTAAAAAAAAATTACTTAAAAAACTGGAGTTTTTTCATGCGAAAAAAATATTTTTGTCTTGGGGTCTCTATAGGGAAAAATGTGTAACGTTTTTTTTTAGGATGGTTAACCGAAAAATTTGTTGAGTCAACCAAACCATTGGGTTGACAACAAATTAGGTTGGCTGCATAATCATTTTTTTTGTTTTTTGATGATAATATTTTTTAAAATTTGTACTGATTTGAAGTCAGAAAAAAATGGTCACCCTAAACAAGATGCCACTAATTCGATTCACCTCCAACGGATTAGTAAAAAAAACTCATTTTTGAAATCGTGAGAAAATTTCCTTTCATTTGAGTACCATTTTCGTTCATATTAATATTTTACTTTTTTTGATCCCCCCCCCCCCTATTGGTTGAAAAAGGCTCTAGTGAGGGCTACGTTTTATTAATATAAAAAAAATTACATTTTTGGAAGCGTGAGACAATTTCCTTTAATTTGAGTACCCACACTTACATGTTACTATGTCCCTCCGTTTTTTGCCCCCCACGGGCTTTCCGGCCCCGAACCCCTCCCAAAATTAATTTCGGTTTTTTTCTTTTTTAATTCCAGAGGGGGTCATATTTTTTGTTTTGCCGAAACCCCATAAACTGCAGTTTTGCCAAAAATTTAAGCCAATACTAAAAGTTTTATAACCATATGCATTTTGTAGATTTTTTTCAATTCAATTCAATTTATTTCTTATACTATTTATATTATGTCTGTTCCCGTACTTTACCGAAGTTACACAAACTAGCCCAAAGGCGTTCCCGTACTCAAAATTGCGTGTAAATTGTTGTTGTTTGGGCTGTTTTGGGTTCCCGCGGGTACCCGCGGTAACGTACGGGAACGCACATATTATTTACATTTGACTTAGAAGCAAAGAGTTTAGGAACTTCGTTCTTTTTCTACTTAGATATACCCAGTGTAGAAAATCATTACCAGATATGTGGTTATGTAACTACATACTTGGTAATGGTAACTAGTTACTTTTGTTATAACATTTCTTATTACCTATATATGGCGATGTCGCGAAAAATAATGAGTTATGGTTACACACCAGCTTACGAAAAATCAAAAAATATATCGTTACCTATGTATGTGCTTACCAGTACTGACAAAAATAATGAGTCTAAAAATAGATTTAAAAAAAAATAAATTATATAAAAAAAAATATTTTTTTTTTAAATAAAATTTGTTGCTGCGGGAATCGAACCTGGGTCTACAGATTGCCAGTCAATAGCTCTACCATCTGAGCTATATCGACATGTAATATTTAATAGATAAAAACATAATTGACCTGCTGCACACAAGTAAGCTTACTCGCCAACATACAAAAAATTAAAAAATATGTGGTTACATATATCCTTACCAGTGTTTAAAAAATATTGAGTCTAAATATAGATTTCAAAAAATTTTAAAAAAAATCTAGAAATTTATTTTCTATTTTAAATAATGATAAAAATAAGTCATTATCAGTAACTCATTATTATAGGTTTTAAAATAATGCAGAAGGTAAGTGGGTATCATTACTGGTAGTCCAAAAAATAATGATATGTCATTACCGTTTCTACACTGGGTATAAATATATTTTTTTAATTTATGAAATTTATGTACATTCCCTACGGGAAATTTTAACAAACTGCCACCGAACTGGCCCCTTTATATGAAATAGACTGGTCACTTTTACATGGCGTTGTCATAGGAGGGGGAAATTGACCCCTTGTGACATGTCACAAGGCAAATCCTAGGACAGGTTACTGAACTCTCATAAAAAACAAAGTTCAGGGACCTGTCCTGCGATTTGTCTTGTGACATGTCACAAGGGGTCAATTTCCACCTCCTATGACAACGCCATGTAAAAGTGACCAGTCTACTTCATATAAAGGGGCCAGTTCGGTGACAGTTTGTTAAAATTTCCCGTAGGGTTATTATTAAACGGAAGGAAAAAATTTACAAAAACCTTTATGAAGCAGAGGTATAAGATAAAATTGAGAAAAAAAATAAAGTAGATAAAATTATGATGAGATGAGTTCATTGATATGTACATGTTGTGAGAGTTGGCATCTTCCATTAAAATTTAGAGTCAATCTTTCGATTTTATCCAGAACGAGTTCGAAGCCAGCGAGACTATGTAGGCGTCGGGTGGAATAGTGCCATGGTAGTTTAAATATCATTTTAAGTAGCTTATTTTGTGCTACTTGGAGTATTTTATATGACATTTTGCAGACGTCTACCAAACTGGAGCACAGTAAAACATTATGGGGTGGAATAAGGTTTGATGATGAGTTTTTTATTGTCTATGTTCATTTCCGACTTTCTGTTTATAATTGGGTACATTATTCTAATAATTTTGTTAATTTTGTCCACTACATAGGGAATATGATTATTAAAATTAAGCTTTGTATCAAGCATAATGCCCAAGTATTTGACGTTGTTTTCCCATGTAATATCATGGTTCATGAAACGAGGTAAACTCTGGGGTATAAAACAAGACTTACGTTTTCTTGTAAAATAAATAGCCTGCGTTTTTTCAGGGTTAACCAAAATCTTCCATTTATCAAAATAATTACTCAACCCAGTAAGAGCAGACTGCAAGTTTGTAATAATATCAGCTGAATAAATATCAGAACTAAGAATTGATGTATCATCTGCAAATATAGACGTAATGCAATTGGAAAATGTTGGAATGTCAGCAGTAAAGATGTTGTAAAGAACTGGCGACAGGCAAGAACCTTGTGGACATCCTGCAATGATATTAACTTGTTGTGAACAGGTTTTACCCAAGTAAACGCTGAACGATCTATTTTGAAGAAAGTTTTGAATAATTTTTATGAGTTATATTGGAAAGTTGAATTTTTTCAATTTAAAAATAAGTCCATTATGCCAAACGGAGTCAAACGCAGCTTTTATGTCTAGCAATATCATTCCAGTTGATTTGCCGTTTTGAAAATGGTTTTTAACTAATTTTCTGATTTTTAGTAGGGGTTGAGACGTATTATGTTCACTTCTGAACCCGAATTGTTGCGATGGAAGTATATTGTTTGCATCGATAAAATTAATAAGCTTTTCCTTAATAATTTTTTACAAGATTTCACTTATAGAAGAGAGCAGACTTATTGGTCTATAAGAAAGTGGAGAATCAGGAGGTTTATTTGGCTTGAGTATTGGTATGGTTTTTAAGATTTTCCAATCACTGGGAAAGTAGCATAGTTTAAGGCAAGCATTAAAGATGTTCGTTAGATAGTTGATACCTTTATTGGGTAAATTTTTTAGACATTTATTACACTATGCGACAGTCAAAATCGGGATGGGATGAAACCAACGGGAAATGTTATATCGGTCAAAAACAAGTTATACGTGTCCCGGCGATCCGCTGGGTCACCCCTAGGAATCGAGATATATCTTTTTTTTACATAACTGGAGAACCACTAGTCCGATTTTGCTCAAACAATTTTAAAAAAATTAAAAATTACAATTCCTTTAATCTGTTCATATAACGTTTTTCTATATACTCAACAGTTTTGCCGGTAAAAATAAATGTTTGCTACCGCTACCATAAAAATCAATAACCAAAAAATATTTTTTTCTTCATACATTTATTTTTATCGGCAAAACTGTTGAGTATATAGAAAAACGTTATATGAACAAATTAAAGGAATTGTAATTTTTAATTTTTTTAAAATTGTTTGAGCAAAATCGGACTAGTGGTTCTCGAGTTATATCAAAAAGAAGACCACCAAAGGTCAAATCGATATATCTCGATTCCTAGGGTTGACCCAGCGAAACGCCGGGACACGTATAACTTCTTTTTTACCGATATAACTTTCGCCGGTAGTTTGAACCCTTCCCGATCACTGACCCCTACCATTTGTTTCACAGTGTTATTAATACCGTCTAAAGGCTTCATTAGTCTAATCGTAAAGTAAAAAAACGTATCTGTAATCAATTCAATGTGTTAAAATAATATAGAAATATATTTTTATCTTTTTTCTATGCATTGAAACTGTTGTCAAGTAAAATCGTAAAAAAGTTCTGTTGAAAATAGAAACTTTATATTTTATTACATGACATTTAATTCTATGCACAAGAAAAGGATAAAAAATACAATATTTTTATTTTTTATACTCTTTTTATTCATTATGAGAATGATACGTTACTTTTTTTACGATACTTCCAAACTAATTTGGGCTTAAACCTGGAGTTTTTTTTGTTTTTCAATTTTTTTATAATTACACCAACTTTTTCAGTAGTAGTGAAGTAACAGTTTTGTGGGATTGGGTTAATATTACGAATAAGGTTAGCAACACCATTAACCTCAGTAATCGTAGTAGTATCACTTAAATTTTATGAAATACAGTGGTTCAAATGTAAGTTGTGAGCCAAAATTTCAGCCTTTTCTGACGGGTGAAACATACTACATTGTTGTGTTTTAAAATTGGAATATTGCTAGATTTCTTCTTTAACATTTTTGAAACTTTCCAAAAAGTGGAAGATGCTTTGCCCAAATTGGACAACATGTTATTTCAAGTTTGGTTTCTGAAGTGATTCATTTCATTCGTAATATTTTTATTTAAACGTGTCATAGCTCGACGATCATTAACATCTCTGTAACGCTTCCAGTTTCTTTTAAATACGCTCCTTAATTGTATCATAATTTTTATGTTGTTTGGTAAGGGTTTAGAGGTTGGTGCAATTCTACGTTTGGGCACACTTTCATCTATTCCCATTTTTACTACATTATTGAAAACATTTATCATGTTGTCAATTTGAGTGCTGTTGTTTATTTCATTAAAGCTATCCGCCACAGGAAGATTCCTGTTTATGAATTTCATAAAATGCGGTCAGTTTGCCTTGCTGAAAGCGTAGCATAAATTGTCTACCATTTCATAATTTAAATTAATTGTACTAATGATTGGTAGGTGGTCAGAACTCAAGTCATTTATAACTTTTACTGCGGACATATTTTGAGATATGTTAGTTAGAAAAAATCTAGAGTTGACGGTTGTTTACTTGGATCAGCCGGAATATAAGTATATTCGTGGGGAAATACTATTTTTGTTTGGTTTAGTTGGAGTTTCTCATATAATATGTTACCCCAGCAATTACTTCTTTGACATCCCCAATAACTATGTGTGCAGTTAAAAACTCTTCCTAATATGTATTTATTTGAGCTCGTTAGTTAACGAATATCTGACGCAAATGTTTGTTTTCATCTAGGGTCCCTGTTTGTTGACCCACCAGGATAATAGCAAGAATAAATATTTATAAAGGCATTACCAGATTTTACCTTAGCACCTATGTTTTCAATCAGTTCTGTGTTAATAGGAGGTATAAGTTGATGCTGAATGTGTTTTTTAATTAAAATAGCTACTCCACCTCCTCCACCACGTTGTCGATCGTATCTGTAGCAGTAGAAGTTCTGATGTTTTATTGTAATTTTTTTATTTAGCCCGGTTTCACAAAGTAAACAAATGTCAATATTGGTTTTTTCCAAGAAATGGAATAATTCGTCTTTTTTAGTGCGAATGCTACGAGCATTCCATTGTAATAACGTTATGTTGCTGTTATTGGTACAAAAAAGTGATGCCCGATGCATTTTTAGTGTTGTACTGTGTAATTAACGCTCAATATAATAAAGCTTGTTTAAGACCCGTTAGATTATCATAAAAGTGTGTTATACATGTCAGAAATGTGTTGTATAAAGGAAATGTATAATAGTGTGAACACTGTTCGTTACACACATGTCAAAATGGGTGCACACATTTTAAAAAAGCGGTCACACTTTTTTGCCAAGATTTATTTTTTGAAATATTTCATAAAGTTGCCACTTGTCTCAACACAAGTGTCGTGTTATTCACAAATAACTGTAAACAAAGTTTAAAAACAACTAATGGTGAAAAGGTACTAATAGAAGAAAAAATAAATGTTTTAATTTATTTGTTGTGTGTGTCGATAACAGTCTGAACCAGAGAAACAAGCCAGCCGCCGTAAGCCGTTTAAGCCGCCGCCGCCGGTCATTTTTGCCTCAGCCGCCGCCGCCGATTTTTTTCGGCTCATTTCGGCTGGATCATAACAATCCACTTTCATGAGAAAAAGTGATCAAATATTTATTTATTTTAAACCCATTGTTGTGCAGAATTATTTATTTGTGGTGGCTGGGTGAAGGCTTTTATTATAAAAACTGTACTTTAAATAAAAAAACGAATTTAAAAAACATTGGGGGGGGGGGCTCAGCCCCCCCCCCTAAACTTTAAGGCACGCTAACAACGTAGCGGGCTGCGCCCGCTAGTATAAACATATGTATATATTTGGAAAGCCCAAATATCTCTCCTTCTAGCTCCGTTCAAAAACTAAAAATCCTAAATTTTTAATTTTTATCGATGAATTTAACTTAAAATTAATTTTTATTTGATAATTCCAAATTTTTTGCACAATTTTCTACTGCTATATTTTGGAAAAAACCTTAAACATCTTTAAAATACGTGTATAATGTTCTATCAAGCCGATCAAGCCGCCGCCGCCGCCGATTATTATGTTGCGCCACCGCCGCCGATTTTTATCCGGCTCAACCTTAATCGTCGCCGCCGCCGCCTATTATTTTGTTCGGCTTGTTTCCCTGGTCTGAACACTGAAAAGATTATCTTTTATGCATTAAACACATAGACGACTGCAGCTACACGACTACACGACTACAAATGCTGCTGGCTGCAATTGTAGTCGTGTAGTCAGCTACTTAATTTTTTTGAAAACGACAGCAACATGTAAACAGATAAATATTTGACATTTTGATAAATATTTGACATTTTGATAAATATTAATCTTTTTTGGTTTGTACTTCTAAAATAATGGCTGAGGAATATTTTGTTAATTTTGTAAGATCCATTTTTTTTTACAAAACATCACAATAAAGTTATTTCCAAATATAAATTAATGAAACCTTCAAACAATTGTAAAATATAAACAGCTGTTTCTTCAGTGTTCCCAAAACGGTGATTTTCTAGTCAGAACTAGCGATTTTATTTCGCCTCTAGCGGGAAAAATTGTCCTGTTTTACATATTTTGTTATATTGTCAACACTATTTTTGTTTTGTAGCCAACAAAAATAGAAATTATCCTAAGTTGACTACAGCGGCAAAAGTAGTCGTGTAGCCGTGTAGCTGTGTTGGTGTCAAAATAATCGTTTTCATATAAACGTGTGTATTTTATTTTTGACAGGCTGTAGTCGTGTAGCTGCAGTCGTCTATGTGTTTAATGCTTTATACTTTTTTGACAACCAGACAATTTCAGCATACTTTTTGTCATACTTGTGTGAAGAAATGTATGTATAAGCACTTGTGTGATAATGTGAACGGGGCTTTAGTGGGCACTTTGAATTAGTGCTGGTAAAAATATGAGTAGTGGGTATCGAGTATTTGTCTTTTTTTGGGTACTCGATACTCTAAACTACTACTCGATATATTCAGAGTTGCATTTTGGACAGACAAAATATATAAAAATGTGACTCCGCTAAAATATTTACCAGAAAAATGTGACTTTGCTTGGCACAAAACTACAACTCTGCTAAAAGAAAAAATCAGAAGTAAAATATTTAAAACTATATGTTAAAAAAACTATGAAAAACGCAATGAATAGTTGATGAAAAAGTTTAAAAATATGTTTATAAATTTAAATATTGAATCACCATAAACATTTTCGAAGAATTTTACTAAAATTTTTTTAAAAATTTCAAATTTAAAAACCGTTAAAAGTATCGAGTAGTATCGAGTATCCAAATCAAAAATATCGAGTAGTATCGAGTATTGAAAAGTAACCGAATTTACCAGCACTACTCTGAATTAATAAAATAAAGGGATGGAGGTATGGAAACGTAGAGGGAAAATCAATTCTCAACAGAATTCTTCTCTACATTTACGTTTTTTATGTATTCAATGCCTACGAAAGGGATACAAATTAATGTACGGGGTCTTATAGTCTTCTTTCGGGTGTGGTTCTCCCAGATTTGGATAAAATTTTAATATGTGAAAGAGGGGACAGAAAAATAAAAATATTGACAAAATCTTATCTCAATTATTACATTTTTTCATTTTTATGAAATTCAGAAGAGTTACTAAATTTATTTTTGTTCCTTCCCAACAAACATCGATTCAAGCCTTTGAGAAATTTTAAAATTTATCTTTGAATTCAAACGTATATTCCAAGTCATTCTCTAATGAAGAAATCTAGCCTTTGAATTTAATTTGAGAAACATTGAAAAAGGAATTTGAAAGATACTTAAAAAATATTAAAAATAAGGTTTGAGATTAATAATAAATATCAAATCTATATCAAGTTTTAAAATATAATTTTTCAAAAATTGAAATTTAGTTTTTTACCTTAGAAAAAATTGTATATCTCAAATTGTTTTCAAATGGTTTTCTTATTAGAAGAATATTTGATAATAATGTTTAACCCTGCTGTTACGTTAAGCCCATTTGGTCCAATTATTTTGTCGTTTCCTTTGTAAGTTTTGAATGGTGATATATACTGACTTAATTTTTCAGCTCACGTGGGCTTTTTAAAAAACAATATTATATGCAAAAATTCTGATTTCTAGCTTAAAACATGACTGAGAAAAATAAAAAATTACAAATCTTAGGTTAGGGGACCATTTGGTCCATAGTATTTTTCTTTGATTTTCTTTACATTTATTTAAAAAAAATTAGTATTTATTAGGTTGTTCGATAATATTTGTCATAACATGATGAGCCAAATGTTTTTCGGTTAGTTTTGCAAATAAACTTGCTGCAAATGGAGCATTTTATATCAGACTTATGGCGTTTTCTTTTCTGAAAAAAATTTTGCTTTTTTTTGCATTTTGCTTTTGAATTGCCTTTTTTGTGTTCTTTTCTAAATTAAGGGTAACATTCTAAGAGGGCTAGGTGTAGAGTTGTAAATGTATTGAGTATTCCGGTACTGAGTACTCAATACTGACTTTTTTTTTGAGTACTCAATACTAAAACGGTACTACTCAATACTTTTAAAGATGCAATTTTCCGTAGAAATGTGTATTTTTCGTATAAAAATACAACTCTAAAAATAGTACTCTAAAAATACAGCTCTGAAAATACAACTCTATTTGTGAAGCAAAGAAATTTGTAACGAATTTTTGGGAAAAATTATTTAATTAATTTATTTAAAATGTTTTAAATTAATTAAAATGTAAATAACAATAGTTATTTAACACGTGTATGTGAATTGTGATAATTTTTCATAATAAATACGAATTCATAACATTTTTATTTTTAAATTAAAAAAACCGTTAAAAGTATTGAGTAGTATTGAGTACTCAATTGCAAAGTATTGAGTAGTATTGAGTACTCAAAAAATACCGAAATTTCACAACTCTAGCTAGGTGTTCTTTTCTAGAAATGTTGCCTAAATAAAGGGCAAAAGTGCAACATTTTTCGCCCTAAAAAAATTTACGGGGTAGAGTGTTGCCCTGTTTTTTTCTTTATGTCAACGCCATGTGTATATACTGTAATGTTTTTTGCTAGCTAACTCGCAACTTGGTGGCCTAGGGTGTACTATCATGGCTTCTGATGCCGTAGATCGCAGGTTCAAACCTCGGTTGGAGCACAATATTTTTTTTGGTTTTTTTTTTGTTTTTATAAAATTTTAATTAGATTTTTATAGTTTTGTTGTTATTTAGTATTTAACAATTTTTTAGGCTAAAAATAAATAAAAAATTTTACAATTTGCTTTAAATATGAAAAAAAAAAAATTTAATTGAAAAAAGAAAATACATAAAAAAATTTATTTTTTGCTTTGTCTGCAATTTGAACCCGTCCAGCCCATGTCAAAGGCAGGCATCACAACCACTAGGCTACAATTAGTAATAATTTGAGTAAACGATATTGCATACGAGTATACAATACACATACATATGTTTAGAAAAATGCAACAGTGATTTTATTGTGTTCTATTATGATTGGAAAAATGTAACATTTTAATGGGGTGAGGGCAACATTTTTAAAATGTTGCCTTTTAACAAGGCAACATTTTTTTCCAGAAAAGAAAACGCCATTAGACTTGCAGCAACTACAAATTCCACACTTCGAGCCCCGTAATTATACACACAAAAAAATATTGTTCAACTTTTTTCAATTAAAACGATTTGTTAAATTATTTCAAAAGGTGTCAATTAAAAATTAATCCAATGAATTAAATAATTGCTCAAAACTGCAATTTGCTTGACATTTTTTTTTTATTCTACCACTCAAAAGCATTTCATAAAACAAGAGAAAAACATCAGCATATTGTTGTTGTTTTTCGTTTGCTTTATTTATGTAGTTGTTTTTATAAATGTTAATGTATTAGTAACAGGGATGATAAAGTTGGTACTATATGATAAAGTTGGTACTTTTTATGGTACTATTAGAACCTCAAAAGTACTATGTTACTCCTTAGCATTATTTGATACCATTTTAAATTATTCAAAATAAATAGTAAAAAATCGTAAGAAACGTAATTCAAAGGAAAGGTTTCTAAAATTTTGCAAAAAATATTAAACATTTATTTGAATTTAAGAGAAAATCTTTAAATTATTGTGTTTTTTGTTTAGTTTTATTAGATTTAGTTTTCTGAATTGATATTAGTTAATTTAAATTGTGCGGTAACTTAATTTTTAGTAAATTGGACATGTTCGGGCATGTTGTTTGTTTTAATACCCAATCCATATATAGTTTTTTTAATTATAAGAAATAAATTTAAAAAAAGATTAAAATTTTATAATTTTTGACCCCGCTTTTTAAATATTAAAGATGAGACTGGGACGTCAAAATAATAGTCAACGCTGAAGATTGGATGCAAGAACAAAAGCGATAGAATAATATAAAAAAGGTAATTGGGAAGAAGAAAGAACGAAATACACTATACAGCGTGAAGTGGATCTATATTATATTTTGAACCTTGTTTTAATGTACAAAAGCATTTTCATATATGTACGTTTTTTTTGTTTATTTATAATAAAAAATTAAAAAAAAGTACTTTTCGGGTCGAAAAAGTACTATATTTTAAGCAGGTTGGTACTATTTTGAAAGTCCCATTTATCATCCCTGATTAGTAACTAGTATTTTAAATTATTTTTTTATAAAATTTTATAAATTCTCGTTGAGTTTATTATTTTATTTAGTTAAATATTTCAATTTTGCCATATTAATGCATTAAACACATAGACGACTGCAGCTACACGACTACAGCCTGTCAAAAATAAAATACACCCGTTTATATGAAAACGATTATTTTGACACCAACACAGCTACACGGCTACACGACTACTTTTACCGCTGTAGTCAACTTAGGATAATTTCTATTTTTGTTGGCTACAAAACAAAAATAGTGTTGACAATATAACAAAATATGTAAAACAGGACAATTTTTCCCGCTAGAGGCGAAATAAAATCGCTAGTTCTGACTAGAAAATCACCGTTTTGGGAACACTGAAGAAACAGCTGTTTATATTTTACAATTGTTTGAAGGTTTCATTAATTTATATTTGGAAATAATTTTATTGTGATGTTTTGTAAAAAAAAATGGATCTTACAAAATTAACAAAATATTCCTCAGCCATTATTTTAGAAGCACAAACCAAAAAAGATTAATATTTATCAAAACGTCAAATATTTAGGATTATCTGTTTACATGTTGCTGTCGTTTTCAAAAAAATTAAGTAGTTGACTACACGACTACAATTGCAGCCAGCAGCATTTGTAGTCGTGTAGTCGTGTAGCCGCAGTCGTCTATGTGTTTAATGCATAAAGGCTGACTTACCCAACCGTAAACGTATCTGTAACGAATCAGCTGTTTCGATACCACAAGAAGAAATGTATACGAAAGGTTACTAACACGTAAATGTAAACGAACTTGCCGGATCATTCTGTTGAAATCAGAATTTTCTATCCGGCATCGAAACAGCTGACTGATTTTAGTTGGAAAAAATATGAAATGAATAAAGAAAAATGATTCAAACAACAAATAAGGAATAAAAATTAACAAATAAATGGAAAAATTTAGAATAAAATATAAAACCACATGAAATAGATGCTAAATAGTAATGTCGTTTACGATAATCTATAAGTGTACTTTTTAGCTACGGCACGGTACAGTTACATCACATATACGTTTACGGTCCCATAATCCGCCCTTAAATCTGAATATTCATTTATTCTAAAACATTACTATAATATAGTAATGTAATTTTTAAAATTTTTTGTTTAAAAAATTTAAAATTTTTGAAACAAAAAATTTAATTTTTGAAAATTTTTGTTTAAAAATTTAAAATTTTTTTAAACAAAAATTCTAAAAAATTAAAAATTATTTTAAAACAAATATATTTAATTTAATTTAAAAAAAAAATTTTATAACAAATTCAAAAAAATTTTAAATTTGAAATTTTGTTTAAAAAATAAATAAATTAAAAATTATTTTAAATCAAATTATATTTTTTTTAGTTTTCAAAAAATTTTAACAGAGGCCTTAGCTTCAGAAAAAAAGAAGAAAACTAATTTCTACGAGAGAACTTTTCACATAAGCATTAAACACATAGACGACTGCAGCTACACGACTACAGCCTGTCAAAAATAAAATACACACGTTTATATGAAAACGATTATTTTGACACCAACACAGCTACACGGCTACACGACTACTTTTGCCGCTGTAGTCAACTTAGGATAATTTCTATTTTTGTTGGCTACAAAACAAAAATAGTGTTGACAATATAACAAAATATGTAAAACAGGACAATTTTTCCCGCTAGAGGCGAAATAAAATCGCTAGTTCTGACTAGAAAATCACCGTTTTGGGAACACTGTTTATATTTTACAATTGTTTGAAGGTTTCATTAATTTATATTTGGAAATAACTTTATTGTGATGTTTTGTAAAAAAAAAATGGATCTTACAAAATTAACAAAATATTCCTCAGCCATTATTTTAGAAGCACAAACCAAAAAAGATTAATATTTATCAAAATGTCAAATATTTAGGATTATCTGTTTACATGTTGCTGTCGTTTTCAAAAAAATTAAGTAGCTGACTACACGACTACAATTGCAGCCAGCAGTATTTGTAGTCGTGTAGTCGTGTAGCTGCAGTCGTCTATAGCATTAAACACATAGACGACTGCAGCTACACGACTACAGCCTGGCAAAAATAAAATACACACGTTTATATGAAAACGATTATTTTGACACCAACACAGCTACACGGCTACACGACTACTTTTGCCGCTGTAGTCAACTTAGGATAATTTCTATTTTTGTTGGCTACAAAACAAAAATAGTGTTGACAATATAACAAAATATGTAAAACAGGACAATTTTTCCCGCTAGAGGCGAAATAAAATCGCTAGTTCTGACTAGAAAATCACCGTTTTGGGAACACTGAAGAAACAGCTGTTTATATTTTACAATTGTTTGAAGGTTTCATTAATTTATATTTGGAAATAATTTTATTGTGATGTTTTGTAAAAAAAAAAATGGATCTTACAAAATTAACAAAATATTCCTCAGCCATTATTTTAGAAGCACAAACCAAAAAAGATTAATATTTATCAAAACGTCAAATATTTAGGATTATCTGTTTACATGTTGCTGTCGTTTTCAAAAAAATTAAGTAGTTGACTACACGACTACAATTGCAGCCAGCAGCATTTGTAGTCGTGTAGTCGTGTAGCCGCAGTCGTCTATGTGTTTAATGCATAAAGGCTGACTTACCCAACCGTAAACGTATCTGTAACGAATCAGCTGTTTCGATACCACAAGAAGAAATGTATACGAAAGGTTACTAACACGTAAATGTAAACGAACTTGCCGGATCATTCTGTTGAAATCAGAATTTTCTATCCGGCATCGAAACAGCTGACTGATTTTAGTTGGAAAAAATATGAAATGAATAAAGAAAAATGATTCAAACAACAAATAAGGAATAAAAATTAACAAATAAATGGAAAAATTTAGAATAAAATATAAAACCACATGAAATAGATGCTAAATAGTAATGTCGTTTACGATAATCTATAAGTGTACTTTTTAGCTACGGCACGGTACAGTTACATCACATATACGTTTACGGTCCCATAATCCGCCCTTAAATCTGAATATTCATTTATTCTAAAACATTACTATAATATAGTAATGTAATTTTTAAAATTTTTTGTTTAAAAAATTTAAAATTTTTGAAACAAAAAATTTAATTTTTGAAAATTTTTGTTTAAAAATTTAAAATTTTTTTAAACAAAAATTCTAAAAAATTAAAAATTATTTTAAAACAAATATATTTAATTTAATTTAAAAAAAAAATTTTATAACAAATTCAAAAAAATTTTAAATTTGAAATTTTGTTTAAAAAATAAATAAATTAAAAATTATTTTAAATCAAATTATATTTTTTTTAGTTTTCAAAAAATTTTAACAGAGGCCTTAGCTTCAGAAAAAAAGAAGAAAACTAATTTCTACGAGAGAACTTTTCACATAAGCATTAAACACATAGACGACTGCAGCTACACGACTACAGCCTGTCAAAAATAAAATACACACGTTTATATGAAAACGATTATTTTGACACCAACACAGCTACACGGCTACACGACTACTTTTGCCGCTGTAGTCAACTTAGGATAATTTCTATTTTTGTTGGCTACAAAACAAAAATAGTGTTGACAATATAACAAAATATGTAAAACAGGACAATTTTTCCCGCTAGAGGCGAAATAAAATCGCTAGTTCTGACTAGAAAATCACCGTTTTGGGAACACTGTTTATATTTTACAATTGTTTGAAGGTTTCATTAATTTATATTTGGAAATAACTTTATTGTGATGTTTTGTAAAAAAAAAATGGATCTTACAAAATTAACAAAATATTCCTCAGCCATTATTTTAGAAGCACAAACCAAAAAAGATTAATATTTATCAAAATGTCAAATATTTAGGATTATCTGTTTACATGTTGCTGTCGTTTTCAAAAAAATTAAGTAGCTGACTACACGACTACAATTGCAGCCAGCAGTATTTGTAGTCGTGTAGTCGTGTAGCTGCAGTCGTCTATAGCATTAAACACATAGACGACTGCAGCTACACGACTACAGCCTGGCAAAAATAAAATACACACGTTTATATGAAAACGATTATTTTGACACCAACACAGCTACACGGCTACACGACTACTTTTGCCGCTGTAGTCAACTTAGGATAATTTCTATTTTTGTTGGCTACAAAACAAAAATAGTGTTGACAATATAACAAAATATGTAAAACAGGACAATTTTTCCCGCTAGAGGCGAAATAAAATCGCTAGTTCTGACTAGAAAATCACCGTTTTGGGAACACTGAAGAAACAGCTGTTTATATTTTACAATTGTTTGAAGGTTTCATTAATTTATATTTGGAAATAACTTTATTGTGATGTTTTGTAAAAAAAAAATGGATCTTACAAAATTAACAAAATATTCCTCAGCCATTATTTTAGAAGCACAAACCAAAAAAGATTAACATTTATCAAAATGTCAAATATTTAGGATTATCTGTTTACATGTTGCTGTCGTTTTCAAAAAAATTAAGTAGCTGACTACACGACTACAATTGCAGCCAGCAGCATTTGTAGTCGTGTAGTCGTGTAGCTGCAGTCGTCTATGTGTTTAATGCTTATGTGTTTAATGCAATAAGTATAAATAAATCTATCAACTGAATGAAAATTGAATGCAGCTTTTATTTTTATGACATTCAAGCATTAAACACATAGACGACTGCAGCTACATGACTACACGACTACAAATGCTGCTGGCTGCAATTGTAGTCGTGTACTCAGCTACTTAATTTTTTTGAAAACGGCAGCAATATGTAAACAGATAATCCTAAATATTTGACATTTTGATATATGTTAATCTTTTTTGGTTTGTGCTTCTAAAATAATGGCTGAAGAATATTTTGTTAATTTTGTAAGATCCATTTTTTTTTACAAAACATCACAATAAAGTTATTTCCAAATATAAATTAATGAAACTTTCAAACAATTGTAAAATATAAACAGCTGTTTCTTCAGTGTTCCCAAAACGGTGATTTTCTAGTCAGAACTAGCGATTTTATTTCGCCTCTAGCGGGAAAAATTGTCCTGTTTTACATATTTTGTTATATTGTCAACACTATTTTTGTTTTGTAGCCAACAAAAATAGAAATTATCCTAAGTTGACTACAGCGGCAAAAGTAGTCGTGTAGCCGTGTAGCTGTGTTGGTGTCAAAATAATCGTTTTCATATAAACGTGTGTATTTTATTTTTGACAGGCTGTAGTCGTGTAGCTGCAGTCGTCTATGTGTTTAATGCTTCAAGCTAAAAATAAAGAAGTATATTTTTTATAGTTGGCTGGCAACTGCCACTTTATCCAGCTGATAGTTTATTTAGAAGTTCTACAATATTGATAAATTTTTAATCCAATGAATTAATTTTTAATCAAACTCATATAAAAAACCAATAAAAATCCTAATCAAATGTATCACTATTTTATTGAAAATTTATTCAATTAAAGTGCTACAAATTTTTAATTGAATGAACAATTTTCGTGATTGGAGGAATTTCAACGACAAAATTTATTGAATAGGCGGTTTTCATGATTGAAATTAGTTTTTATTTTTTTGTGTGTAAGTAGCATTATTTGAGGAGGCCTCTGAAAATGTGCATCATATTCGCCTTAGCCAAAGAAAGTGCTAGTTGCCGTAAAAACTCTGGTCTCCTACGAAACCGATCAGACGGAGCCCATGAAACATCGATTTCAGAAAATAGTATGTACGCACAAGCGAACAAAAACTAGCATAATAATAAGAAACAATCTCTGGTTTTTTCTTCGATCCGCTCTCATCAACTGCAGCTGTCTTGTGCATTGTAGTAATCAACATCGTTCCTTTATTTTTGTGGCTGATGTATGATACCAATGTCGCAATGTCATTGAATGCAAATGTAGACTTGTACAAATTGAGTTTTTTGAGAGTTAGCAATTTGGGAGGAATGAAAGCTTTATTTTTGCGTACTGTTCCCACATATGTAAGTTTTCTTTCATGAAGTTTTTTTTTACCAACTCAAATGTGGAAAAAAAATTGTCGCCTGTTATATTTTGCCCTTTCAAACCTTCTGTCAGGTCCACTACAACGAGTTCTCCTTGGTTCTTTTCAGGCTTTGCATTTTTAGGTTTACCAAGGTATGGTTGTATTTTCCATACGTAGCCTGACTTTGAGTCCACCGACAACCAAAACTTCACCCCATATTTTGCTGGTTTTGATGGCATAAACTGTCGAAAAGAAAATCGCCCCCTGAATGCAACAAGTTGTTCATCAATGGTGACATTTTCTTGACAGTTGTAAAACATTGGAAGAAGTTGTTGTCAACGGTCCCAAAGTTCACGAATAGGAGCAAATTTATCGCTTCTAAGCATTTGTCGTCGACTTGAAACATCATCAAAACGGAGCGCACTAGTAATCATATGGAATGTATCTTCAGACATAATTGACTGGAAAATGGGGCGACCAAATTCTGCATCATATAAACAATGAACATCTTCATATTTTCCGCTGTTATTGATAAGTTTTATAGTACCCAACTATTTTACTGAAATAAGAAAAAAAAGGATGTACATACCGACATACGTCTGCAAGAATGAGCACTGCAATATATGCTCGAAATGCGTCTTCATCAATATCGCTCCATTTGTCACCAAACTTAACCCTGCCGTTCTTATTAGTATTTTCAATGACAATTCTTTCTATTGGAGGCGGAAAAAACAACAAAAAAGCATCATTGAGTCTAGACACTCCAAATCGAGTTGGTCCTGCTTGGATTGAGATAATATTCTCAGCCGGAGTTCCAATAAGCTGAGGTAATGGAGTGGCACTCCATACCATCTTATTTTTAGCAACAAAATATGAATTAACAGAGCTAACTGCAGCTAAGACGGGTTCCCGTTCACTATCTGTTTCAGAATCACTTGTTTCGTTATTTTACGAAATATAATAAATATCTAGATTTGAAATATCGAATCACTTTCTGCATAGAGTACTTCTCGTATCTCATCTTCGTTCAAGTACGCCATTTCGCAAGTAAAACACATCCGAACTATTGAAAGCAACACACAAATTGAGAGAAGCAATGCAAATATTCAAGCTTCTTCACAACAAATAGCAAAAAGTGGCGAATCCCACAATTATTTTTTACATTATCTATGTTGACTAAAGAAAATTGCAAAAAAGGGGAAATATTGAACCCAAATAGATACAAAGAATAATATTAAATTGTTATTTTGTATGAAAATAGCAGTATGGACCAAATGGTCCATTAACCTTACATTCGTAAGTTTTTTCTAACCTAACAGCAGGGTTAAGAATGATTTGAGATAATTTGTTTTTTATAGCTTGTTTGTAATAATAGCTGTATTTGTGTGACTCTCTATCAGTGTTATCTAGAACGATTTTGACAGTTTTTCAACGTATTCTGGCTTTCTACTGTCAAAATTGTTCGAGATATCATTGATAGGAATGCCGCACAAACACAGCTAATAATACTCAAATTTGAAAAATATTAATATTGGGCTAAAATAAAAAAATATATAACTGAAGAATATTCCCGTTTTATTCCCTGAAAAGTTAAATTATTATATATTAATTGCTTAATTTTAGAAAATCCACACCAAATTTTGGCAAATTAGAAAATAAAATAATGGGAGGTTTGTTTAATGGACGCCATAAAAGATCAAATGTTGTCAGAAATTAAATATAAAAATGCAAATCACATTATCAATAAACGTAAGTAATTTTACAACATAAAGTTTAATTTGGTCATCTGGTTTTAGCCATATCTTGTATGGGTGAATGCCATGGGACGTTAAAAATCAAAAACTAAGTCTTTAACTTTTTATGTGTATTTTAAGTGGTTTCAGTTGCATTCCGTCGGTGGCATCACGAAAACTGCTGGTTTCCGACATTTTCATTGCAAAATTTAGCGGACACATGGGAATTATCAAACTGCCGCAGTTTCGTCCCATGCAAGAAATCAAAGTACTTTAAAATTGCTAAATTGTCTCCATCTGTACTAAAGCTTTCTCTACAAAGCGTATACCGTAACCAGGAATCGAACTAGCAATTTTTATATTAGAGCCATTAGTTATAATTTTAGGTATGTACATTTTGCAAAAATGACAAAAATAACTAATTTATTAAGATTTACATCCCTTTTTTCTTTACAGGAATCAAAAGAGTAGGTGAAAGTTAAAAGTTAATCGATTGATTTTAAAATTTTGTTCGATTAACCGGTTAAGAAAAAATCCCGAATAATTATTTGCACGATTAATGGATTAAAATAAAAACCGATTAATTGACTACCCTAGTAAGTATACTTTATTTTAGCTAAAACTGAAGACTAAGCTTTCATTTGAGATATGATATGACTCCCCGGTGAAAAATGCTCATATACGCTCAAACATGTTCATATATTATGTTTATGTATATATGAACAAATATGGATTTTTTATGAAAATATATGGATTTTATATGAACATATATAGAAGTATATGTGATTCCAAATATGGAAAAAGATTTCATATACAGACATACATATATGGAGGCATCTGTTATTTCATATATGGAAATGGCACTCATATATGGACAAATATGGAAGTACAGCTGTGGACATGGAAATAGGACACTTTTATGTGTTAAGAAACATAATTATTTATTTTCAAAAATAAAACAAAAATTTTTATTTCATATACGGGAAGTGTTATTATTGATGATTGTAATTCATTCTTTATTTAAATAAAATCCTTCAACTATTTTATATATATTGGTAAATATGTATAAACCAGAGATGGGCTAAAATCATTACCATTACATTTTCATTACCATTACTTGATGTAATGGTAATGGAGCTTTTTTTATCATTACCATTTTTTGAAGAAATGGTAATGTTTTTTTTTTATTACCATTGCGTTAAAAAATGGTAATCAATATTTTTTTTTTAATTTTCATTTGTTTTGAAAATTAAAATGAACCTTTTTTTAATTTTCATTGCTTTTACCTAATGTTTACATAGTAATGAAACACCCATTTGTTTTTCATTACATGCCGTTTTTGTCGAAGTTTTTTATTTTAAAAATATTAGGTTTACAAATTACTAAAAGCATTATTTAGTTCATAATCCGAGGCCTATGGTATCCATATTTGATACCAAGTTTTGGTGGCTACTTGCAAAAAAAAAATCGCGAAAAGAAATTGCATAAAGGAAAATTCTTGCATCAATATATTTCTTTGCAGAACATAAATAGCTGATTAAGTTTTTTAATTCAATTCTAGTACCATAGTCTTTTTTCGCGATCCGCCATTATTTTGGAGTTTTTTAAGTGCAGTTTATTAAAATTTGTAATCTAGGGACTATAATGCCCGTTTCATACAACAAAGTTTGGGAGCTAGTTAAAAAAAAAACCGCGAAAAAAATCGCGGAAAAAAAATTTACAAAAAAGAAAATTTTTACATCAATAGATTTGTTTGCAGAATGTAAGTCGCTGATTAAGTGTTTTAATTAAATTTGTTTACCATAAAGTCTTTTTTCGCGTCCCGCCATTATTTTGGAGTTTTTTAAGTGCGGTTTCTTAAAATTTGTAATCTAGGGACTATAATGCCCCTTTCATACAACAAAGTTTGGGAGCTAGTTAAAAAAAAACCCGCGAAAAAAATAGGGAAAAAAAAATTTCCATAAAGGAAAATTCTTATATCAATAGATTTGTTTGTAGAATGTAAGTCGCTGATTAAGTGTTTTAATTAAATTTGTTTACCATAAAGTCTTTTTTCGCGTCCCGCCATTATTTTTGAGTTTTTTAAGTGCAGTTTATTAAAATTTGTAATCTAGGGACTATAATGCCCGTTTCATACAACAAAGTTTGGGAGCTAGTTAAAAAAAACCGGGAAAAAAATCGCGAAAAAAAATTTTAAAAGAGGAAAATTCTTACATCAATAGATTTGTTTGCAGAATGTAAATCGCTGAATAAGTGTTTTAATTAAATTTTTTTTACCATAAAGTCTTTTTTCGCGTCCTTCCATTATTTTTGAATTTTTTAAGTGCGGTTTCTTAAAATTTGTAATCTAGGGACTATAATGCCCCTTTCATACAACAAAGTTTGGGAGCTAGTTAAAAAAAAAACCCGCGAAAAAAATCTGGAAAAAAAAATTTACAAAAAGGAAAATTCTTATATCAATAGATTTGTTTGCAGAATGTAAGTCGCTGATTAAGTGTTTTAATTAAATTTGTTTACCATAAAGTCTTTTTTCGCGTCCCGCCATTATTTTGGAGTTTTTTAAGTGCAGTTTATTAAAATTTGTAATCTAGGGACTATAATGCCCATTTCATACAAGAAAGTTTGGGAGCTAGTTAAAAAAAACCGCGAAAAAAATCGCGAAAAAAAAAATTTCAAAAAGGAAAATTCTTACATCAATAGATTTGTTTGCAGAATGTAAATCGCTGAATAAGTGTTTTGATTAAATTTTTTTACCATAAAGTCTTTTTTCACGTCCCACCATTGTTTTTGAATTTTTTAAGTGCGGTTTCTTAAAATTTGTAATCTAGGGACTATAATGCCTATTTCATATAACAAATTTTGGTGGTTAGTTGCAAAAAAAAAAATCGCGAAAATATTTGCCAAAACGAAACTTTTTGCATCAGTATATTTGTTTGAAGAATGTTAATCGCTGATTAAGTTTTTTAATTGAATTTTTCTGCCATAAAGTCTTTTTTCGCGTTCCGCCATAATTTTGCTATTTTTTAAGTGCGGTTTTTTTAAATTTATAATCTAGAGACATACATCAAAGTTTGGTGGCTAGTTGCCAAAAAAAACTGCCAAAAAAAATTTCCATAAACGAAAATTTTTTAGTGTAGAACAAAGAACAAAACGTTCTTTACATCATTATGTTAAGTAATGGTAATGAAATTTCATTTGTCTACCTAGCGTAGAAAAAATGAAAATGATTTTTTGTTTTTACTACCATTGCGTATTGTAATGAAAATTATAAAAAAGTTTCATTACATATGTAAAGAAAACAAATGAAATTAACATTTTTTTCATTGCAATTACATTTTGTAATGGTAATGAATTTTTTTTTAATTTTCATTTTATAGATTTAATGGTAATGAAAACCTGCAATGGTCATTACAAAGTAATTAATTACTCCCATCTCTGGAATAAACTAATAAAAATACCTGGACTTCTAAATAGGACACATTTTATATTTTTACAAAAAACCGTACATTTTTTTGGGTTTTTAAAACAATTATTATTTTTGTAGCGTTAATATTACACAAATATTTTGTGCTGTATCCATTATTATCAATAACCGCTTCGCATCTTCTTTGCATAATCTCAACTAATCTCTGGCATCTTTCTTTTGGTATAGAATACCAGGCTTCTTGAATACCAGCCCAAAGTTCGGTGGAATTTTTGTAATTGTTTTGCGAAACTTTTGTTTTTACATCATTCCATAGATTTTCTATTGGATTAAGGTCCGGACTTTGGGCTGGCCAGTCCAAAACCTTAATTTGTTCTTGTAAAAACGAATCCTTCACTATGTTTGACGAATGCTTCGGATCATTGTCTTGCATAAATGTCCACTTAACTGGCATATTTTCATAGGCAAATGGCTACATAACATTCTTAAGAATGCTCAAATATTGAAACCTGTCCATTTTGTCATCTACTTTTACGATAGGCCCAACACCACGCCAGGAAAAAGCCCCCCATACCATAATATTACCCCCACCGTGTTTCAAGGTCTTCAGAGTGTACTTAATGTTTAAAGCCTGATTTTTTGGGTGATGTACAAATGTTCTACCATCTAGTCCGACACGATTTACCTTCGTTTCATCGCTCCAAAGCACATTTTTCCTAAAGGACAACTCATTTCGTTTTTGGGTTTTGGCAAAATCAATACGTTTCTTAATATTTTTTCTTGAAAGAAGAGGCTTCTTTCTACTTATTCGTCCAAATTCTTCTTTTTACTAACCTGTCTGACGCTTGAACGTTGAATTTTTCCCTGATTTCATTATTTATTTGACGGGAGGACATAAAAGGGTAGGACATAAAAGTTTGCTTCATTCAGTCTTCTTCTTACTAACCTGTCTGACGCTTGAACGTTGAATTTTTCCCTGATTTCATTATTTATTTGACGGGAGGACATAAAATGGTTGAGTTTGCTTTTGCGTACTATAGTCCTATCCATATAAGTTGTAGTTTTACGACGGATTGGCTTACGTTCTTTATTTTGCGTATGATATTTCTTGTCGGCAGCACATAGACGAATATCATTGTATACCATATTTCGCGAACACTTTAGTATTTTAGCAATTTCAGTTGGAGATTTCATCTCGTTGTGGAATTGAGATATACAGTGGTGGAAAATTTAATAGGAACGATTCAATTTTTTTTTTTGATTTTAATCTCGTTGTTTTTATTTTTAAAAATCAAAATAGTGGCTAAATTCACCCCGAGAGGCGAATAGGTAGTCTAGAATGTTGTGCGGAATTTTAGCGTAGTCTGTTTTTTACTTTATTACTTTTTTTAAGCGGACGTGGCTTTCAATGAAAAATTAGCGATATCAACCTTTAATCAAATTACATAGTAGAATTTAGCGAGTACTGATCGGATCTACACAGACTGCATATTTTTGGAAATCCTACAAAATTTCCTTAAGTCCTGCATTATTTCTATCTAGAAATAGTCCCCAGAATTGAAATGACAGTGCCTTAAACATAAAAAAAATGTTCTTTGTTTTTAGCGATTTTAAAATAAAGTTAACAACACCGAAATTTGAATACGAAATATTTTATACTTAACGTAGAAAAAAACTTGACTTATTTGTTACATCGCAGTAAGTATAACATAAAACTATTCACTTGAAAATTTCAGTGTTGTTAACTTTATTTTAAATTCGCTAAAAGCAAAGAAAATTTTTTTCATGTTTAAGGCACTGCCATTTTAAGTTTGGTGACTATTTCTAGATAAAAATAATGCAAGACTTAAGGAAATTTTGTGGGATTTCCAAAAATATACAGTTTGTATAGATCCGATCAGTACTGGCTAAATTTTGCTATGCAATCTGATAAAAGGTCCATATCTCTTAATTTTCATTAAAAGCCACGCCCACTTAAAACAAGTAACAAAGTAAAAAAACAGGCGTTACGCTAAAATTCCGTACAACATTCCAGACTACCATTCATCTCACGGTGTGAATTTAGCCACTATTTTGATTTTTTAAAATAAAAACAACGAGATTAAAATTTAAAAAAAATTGAATCGTTCCTATTAAATTTGCCACCACTGTAAGTCTTTGTTCTTCTGGATTACAATGGGCAGGTTTACCAGAGAAACCCGCTACCGCTACAATTGATATGTAGCGCTTTATGATTACCTTAATCTGGTGAATGATGCTACTTTTGTTTTTGTTTTAAAATAAAAATATTTGTAGATGTTTCATTGATTTTTTCGACAACACATTAACTATCTTGATTTCAACGAAGCCGATTTTTTCCTCGCGTTAGATCTTGATTTGTTCAAGGAATTTCTTTCCTATGTATCTGTTGGTTGTTTTTGTACAAATTTTGTTTTCATTTTTTCCAAAATGACAAAGAATTTCAAACAAATTTTCTTTATCTTCCGGATGATAAGAAGGTAATATTGCTGCAATATCATCATAAAAACCTATGACAAAAAATTAAATTTTTGAATTATTTTTTTTTCAAATATCACCAAATCATCTTCCAAATTATAAAAGGAAGACAATTTTAAAATACTACTTGATTATTTTCATTCAAATGAAAAATAGAAGATATCGCTTTAATATCTTCTTGGAAGATATCTTCCAAATGCTTGCAGGGTCCTTTATAATTATATTTGTATATGTTTATTATTCTTTAAAAAAATATATATATCATTAACTGCTCACAAGTAGCGTAAAATTTTTCAGCTACCAAAACAAGGTAGCGCTACCTTGTTGAGTTAGCGGTAACTAATCAAATCGTTCACCAGATTGTTGAGTAGCGGATTAGCAACAGTTGAACGTCTGGTTAACGCACTCAATGTTTTCCACGTCCCATATTGGTACAATTAGAAAAGAATTTACTTATTTCAAACGCAAATTATGAAAAGAAAATTATTACTAAGTGCATCGAGTAAAATTTTAACAATTATTGCAAGTGTCCTATTTATATGTCCAAGTCAAATATGAACAAAGTAAAGTAATTTTGTTGTAAATATTTGCATGTTTCAAATATTGCAAAGTTTTATATATAATCTGAGACTACTTGATTACAGTTTACTATAATAGAAAAGAAATATAATTATTGCTTTATAATTATTAAGTGAAATGCATGAAGATAATTTTGTTTGAAGTGTCCTATTTCTATGTCCATAGCTGTATATGTTATTCAATTTATGCAATAGGGTCTTGTATATGATCATATTTGGAAGAACACATTTTTCCATATGTGTAAAAGGAGCTCATATGGATAAATATGGAATTATATTTAAGGCCAAGAATAAAAAAGGAACATATGTAGCGCCTAATTTGAATGTCATACATAAATTTATATCTATAGTACAACCTTATAATAAAGGACAGCAACGTTCGCATGTATTCGCATATATTTAATAAATGTATATGTTCATATATGTCCATATATGAATATACTAGCTACGTTGTTAGCGTGCCTTAAAGGTTAGAATTAAAATTCTTTTATATAAAATAAAACAAAATATTTGTTGCTAAGGTAAAATAATTGTTAAGGTAAATTTATTATAGATAAGTCGTATTCGTGATTTTCTTAAAATTTGCTTTTTTTAAATACAGTTTTTTATAATAAAAACCTTCACTCACCCAGCCACCACAAATAAATAATTCTGACACAACAATAATTCTTGACAATATACGTGTGTATGTCAAGATAATTTGGTAAAGTGCGCACATAGGTAGATGGACCCGTAAATAGTTTTTTTCATTTGTGTTTTGAATGAAAATAAAAAAAACATTTAAAGCAGCCCGCTACGTTGTTAGCGTGCCTTAAAGTTTAGAATTAAATTTCTTTTAGATAAAATAAAACACAATATTTGTTATTAAGATAAAATAATTGTTAAGGTAAATTTATTTTAATGTTTAAGTACAAACACTATTTTTTGCCTCTTCATTTTTATATAAATAAATCATTTAGTATACCAACACGTGAGCATGTAACAACTAATTGCCTGTTGTTCAAGCCATCGGCGTAGATAGGTCGTATTCGTGGTTGGGTGGGCAAATTCGCTTTGTTTATTTAAAGTACAGTTTTTATAATAAAAGCCTTCACCCAGCCACCACAAATAAATAATTCTGACACAACAATGGGTTTAAAATAAATAAATATTTGATCACTTTTTCTCATGAAAGTGGATTGTTATTAATGAATCCATTACAAATTGCAATATACGTGTGTATGTCAAGATAATTTGGTAAAGTGCGAACTTAGATAGATAGACACGTAAGTAGTTTTATTCATTTGTGTTTTGAATGAAAATAAATAACGTAAAGCAGGGTTGGCAAGCGATTGATAATATTAAAGATAGCGGGCAAAGCTACGTATCTACGTTGTTAGCGTACATTGAAGTTTTTTTTAATTCCAGTTTATGTAAAGGTAGACCTGGCAATTCAAGTAAATTCACAAATTCAGTTGGAAAATTTACTGCGTCGGTTTCTTCCACCGGTGCTTCGTTACCTGCAGTTTAAATATCAGAATATATAAGTTCCATTCTTTTTCTAAGGTTTTTTCTCTTTTAGAAAATTTGTTTAACTTTTTGGAGAGTATGTTTCAATGCTACATAAGTTTTATATTCCGTGGATAGTGTTTGAACCGGTAATTAAAAGGCGTTCTTCACCCCTTTTTGTTCCTCCCAGTAAAAATCCCAAATATATATAATCTGCCTCAATCGCATGCGAAATTTCAAGTACCAAACTCCGGCAGTTTGAGTCATTCAAATTCAATTCCATTTTGTTTAACAATGTCAGTGTTCCAATGCAACTCCTTCCAAGATTCCATTTCGTTCACCATTCCATTGCATTTCGTTCCCATTATCTGTTATTCCAATTCCACTCGTTCCCCGTTTCATTCCATTTAGTTCCTATTGTCTTGTGTATCGATATTGATATCAGTCGCTTCTCTTTCCATTCCATTTCTTTGCACTTGCTCCGTTCCATTCCTCTTTTAACTGCAGTGTTCCAATTCCACTCGTTCCCCATTCTATGCCATCTCGCTCCTCATTCCATTTCGTTCTATAGTCCATTCCTTTTCGTTCCCTCTTCCGATCCATTTCCATTGTCTATAATTTCAATTCCACTCGTTCAACGTTTATATCCATTTCGTTCCACTTGTGTAGTGTGTCAGTTCCACTCGTTTACTATTAAGTTTCTTAATTTTAGTGTTCCATATACACTCGTTCCTTAAATTTTAGGTTTCTAGCTAAAGACGCAGATGTTCAGAGGGGGGGGGGGGGCAATTTTCCCCTTTTGAACCACCATTTTTACCACGTTCCTGTCCAAAGTCCTAAAAATGCCTTGTCGATAAGTTAGCCCATACTCCAAGGAAAACATATTATAGATTACGGGTTTCTAGACGAAGGGTTCGGTTAGGCCATCAGGGGGCAGAATTATTCAGTTTTTACCCGTCCTGGTAGGAATTTCCAAAAATTCCGTCTTAGAGGACGTCTGCGTTGGAGGAGGAACCTACTAGATACATAATTTTAGGTCTCTATATCCAGCAGTTTGCCCAACTCGGCAAGGGGGAAGTTTTTTCACTTTTTATCCCTCCCGGTATGAGTTTCCAAAAATACCGTCTTAGGGGACGTCTACGTTGGAGAAGACACCCAAATACCGAATTTAAGCTCCCTAGTTTCAGCAGTTTGGCCAGGCCGTTAAGAGGGAGACTTTTCCTGTTTTTGACCCTACCTGTGGAAATTTCCAAAAATCTCATCTTAGAGGATGTCTACAATAGAGATCGAACTTTAGTACCAAATTTCAACATCCTACCTCCAGCAGTTTGGGCAGGCCTTTAAGCGGCACTTTTCGTTTCATTAATCCCCATTTTTGCAATGTCCCTGTCCAAAATTCCACAAAGTACCTTCCCGATAAGTGAGCCCATACTCCAAGGAACATATGTTTTACATTTCAGGTTTCTAGCCAACTTTTACTATTTGTGCCCCTCTGGGTAGGAATTTCCGAAAATCCATAGACAGGGAATTTCAGCTTCCTAGTTCCAGCAGTTTGAGCAGGCTGTCAAGTGGGACACTTTTTCTTTTTTTGTCCCTCCCGGTTGGAATTAGGCTGGAAGAGGAACCTAAGTAGCGAATTTCAGCTTCCTAGTTCCAGCAGTTTGGACAGGTCGTTAAGGGGCCACTTTCCCTTTTCGAGCCCTTATTTTATAACGACCATGTCCAAAATTCAAAATAGTAGCTTTCTTCTTTTTGCCCCTCCCTTTAGGAATTTACAAAAATTCGATCTTCGCGACTGTGTGCGATGGATGAGGAACATTCATACCAAATTTCAACTTCATTGCCTCAGCGGTTTGGGTAGGCCGTTATTGGGGACATTTTTCCCTTTCAACCCACATTTTTACCATATTTCTGTTGCAAAATAGAAAAATTACGTTGCCGGTGAGTTAGTCCTACTCCACGGAATACATATTTAAAATTTTAGGTTGGCCAGAAGGGCTTGGGCAGGCCGTCAAGGAGAATACTTTTCCCCTTATCTCCCTCCCATTAGGAATTTCAAAAATTCCGTCTAAGCGGACGCCTACACAGAAGGAGGAACTCACATACCGAATTTCGGCTACATAGTTTCAGCAGTTTGGGCAGGCCGTCAAGGGGGAAACATCCCCCTTTTGGGATATCCTGTAGGGAATTCCAAAAATACAAACTTAGTCGATGTCTACTACAGTGGAGGAACCTTTATGCCAAATTTCAACCTCTTATCTCCAGTGGTTTGGGCAGGCAGTTAAGGGGGACATTTTTCCAATTTGTGAGACCGTCTATGGGGACGTCTATGCCGAATATATTCGGAAATTCCGGTAGGAATTTCCAAAAATCACGTCTGAGCGGACATCTATGCCGAATATCAAGAAACCTTGTTTTAGTGGAGATATCCGTGGGGGCAGGAAAAAAGTACTTTTTGTGAAATTATATTTTTTTAAATGGAATTTTTTGTAAAAAGCGAAATTTTTTGGAAAAAGATACTTTATTTTTACAAAGTATGTACTTTATTGGAAGATGGTACTTTTTTTGAAAAAGTTATTTTTAGGAAAAATTTATTTTTTTTTTGGAAAAAGGTCCTTTTTTGGAAAAGGTATTTTTTTGGAAAAAGGTATTTTTTTGGATAAGGTACTTTTTTTTGGAAAATGGTAAATTTTTTAGAAAAAGGTCCTTTTTTTGGAAAAAGGTACTTTTTTTGGAAAAAGGTACTTTTTTTGGAAAAAGGTACTTTTTTTGGAAAAAGGTACTTTTTTTGGAAAAAGGTACTTTTTTGGAAAAAGGTACTTTTTTTGGAAAAAGGTACTATTTTGGAAAAAGGTACTCTTTTTGGAAAAATGTACTTTTTTTTGGAAAAAGGTACTTTTTTTTGGAAAAAGATACTTCTTTTGGAAAATGGTACTTTTTTGGAAAAAGGTACTTTTTTTGGGAAAAGGTGCTTTTTTTGGGAAAAGTTACTTTTTTTGGAAAAAGGTACTTTTTTTGGAAAAAGGTACTTTTTTTGGAAAAAGGTACTTTTTTTGGAAAAAGGTACATTTTTGGAAAAAGGTACTTTTTTTGTCCCCTTTTTGCCCCTCCCGATAAGAATTTCCAAAAATTCCGTCTCAACGGACGTCTACACCGGTCGAGGAACCTACATAGCAAATTTCAACTTCATAGCTCCAGCAGTTTGAGCTGGCCGTCAAGGAGGAGATTTTTTCCCCTTTTTGCCCCTCCCTGTGAAAATTTCCAAAAAATCCCGTCTTGGTGGATGTCTACGATAGTGGAGGAACCTTTATACCAAATTTCAACTTCCTACGTCCCGCGGTTTGGGCAGGCCGTCAAGGTGGGCTCTTTTCACCTTTTTAACCCCCATTTTCACAAAATTCTTGAAAGTACTTTCTAGAAAAGTTATCCCCTACTCCAAGGAACACATATCTATAATTTCAGCTTTCTAGCCCAAGGGGTTTTGGCAGGCCGTCAAGGGGGAGACTTTCCCCCTATTTGCCCGTTCCGGTAGGAATTTCCAAAAATCCCGTCTTAGCGGACGTCTACGCCGAAAGAGTAACCTACATACCAAATTTCAACTTCCTAGCTTCAGCGGTTTGGGCTGGGCGATGTTGAGTCAGTCAGTCAGTCACTCACGTTACTCTTTTATATATAGAGAGATAATTAGGTGTTACCTCATTTTTCGGATCCATACATATATCCCAATAAACACTAAAAAACTAAAAATTCAAGTGCTGTAAAATATGCTTGAATTCAGCTTTATTTTATGTGTTTTTTTCCAGTGAAAATCCAGTTCATAAAAATTGAAATAATTTGTTTTTCTATTCTTGTCAATATTGAAAAAATAAACAAACTAAAAATAATTTTTTTATATGGAGATTTAAAAGGAATCTGAATTTCTTCCTTGGATTCTAACAAATATGTAAGTAATTGACATTTCTTTGAGCCTAAACTTTATTATAATGTTATTCTTTTCTCCTTAGCTAAGAAAAGCACTACAACGTTTGACGCTGTCTGAAAAAGGAATGAGAAACTCCAAAAAATTGGTTTCCCTCGACTCAAGATATTGGATATTAAAAGAAAAATATAAACGTTAATGTATGTATGACAAAATAATTTTATAACTGCAAATAAATTGCACCAAATATTACAATTTCGTGTTTTAATTGGCTTGATTTGAGCTTGAATATAGGGCTTGAATTCAAGGGTTTTTAATGTGTTGTTTGAACTTGAATTGGACTGTAATTCAAGGCTTGAATTCAAGCATATTTACACTGTTATGTTCGACTGGAATTCCAGTGTCCCTTTTGCTGGAGTATGCTATTGAATTACAGTGTAAATCAAGTATAAATCAAGGTTTGAAATTGGAAAAAGTGACTGGAATTACGCTTGGTTTCAACTTTAATTCCAGCAAAATTGTTTATTGGGATGGTTTAACCATAAATGTTCATACCCAATAAACAATTTTGCTGGAATTCAAGTTGAAATCAAGCGTAATTTCAGTCACAGTCTTTACCGTTACCTAAACAAACGAAATCCGATACCGTTACCGTTACCCTTACCGCTATTCGTTTCGGTAACCAACCTTGCTTACATATTGATTAGAATCCAAGGAAGAAATTAAGATTCCTTTTATATTTCCATATAAAAAACTGATTTTTAGTTTGTTTATTTTTCAGTATTGACAAGAATAGAAAAACAAATTATTTTAATTTGCATGACCTGGATTTTCACTGGAAAAAACACTTAAAATAACCTGAATTCAAGCATTTTTTACAGCACTTGAATTTTTAGTTTTTCAGTGTTTATTGGGTATATGGACATTTTTCACTGGGTTATTATCTTTTTAAATGAGGAAGCTATTTAGAGTTAAAGTTGGACATTTCCTTTTTTTTAGTTATTTTTTTACAACGAGTTTGTTGTTTATATGTTAGTTAATGCCATTAGGTAGGTATTTAAAATTTTTATATTCATTAAGAACTGAACTGAAAAATTTTTGTTTTTTAAACTGGTAACGATATTTCATTTATTTCGGTATCGGTATTTTAAGGATAACGGTAATTCAGTTATTTCGGTAACGGTATTTTAAGGATAACGGTATTTCGGTAACGGTATTTTAGGGGTAACGGTAGTCAGTTGAAAGGGTTTTGAATCGATAACGGTATTTTAGCGGTATTGCCTGCCAACCCTGTTAATTATGTATCGAATGAAAAAGTGACATTTTTGTTTGATCATACTCTCGCTATCGAACGCCATCATCCCAAATTAAAAAAAAAAATCGATATAGAATACTCGATATCGAAAGCGGCGATTAGACCCCTGGGTTCAAGAATTTGTTATGTTCAGGAAAATATTCTTAAAGAGATACTTGTAATTTATTATTATTATTCTTTATTGAGTCTATCGAACATCATTTCCTTACAGACTATGATTAAACTATAAAATAATTTTAAATAGTAATTATTATTATACATGTTTTAACATATAGGCTTTTGAAAGAACAAGAACGGACGCACTTTTACATTAGTAGGCCACAAGGAAGGCTCAAATAGATTATCATATAATACAGCGGAGATCCCAATTTTAAAAGAAACACTCCTCACTGTGTTCTGCTCAATTACCTTTTTAACCAATTTAAAACATTTTAGATGGGTTTTGGAAATATTAGCAGCTTTTGCAACATAACTCAGGATTTGTTCAGCTGTTACGCTAGGCTTTAATGAGGAAATATGCACCCATTTTTGATTAGCAATAACTTCTAAGTCTTTGGAATTATTATCTCCAAACACCACAGGCTTACGTTTCTTTTTTTTTTGTAGTTAACATTAGTCCATCCAGTATTGTTAACTGGGATGTTACTTTCTGCTTGAGAGTATGCAATTGAAGCTGAGCTAACAGTATTGTCAGAGTTTTGAGAACAACAAATGCTAGCCCTTCGTTTAGAATTTAAAACGTCATTTGGCTCATGATACAACCATACTAGATAGATGCATTAATACAACAAAAACAACAAACAACAAAAAATGTAATCGGCTACTTTTGATACATAGCGAAAGCATACGAAAAAATCTCTGAACTGTCATAATAAAACCCTGAACTGTCAAACTCTCCCTAATGCATCTACCTAGTATGGTTGTATCATGATTTGGCTAAGTAGCAGCAATAACATCATTTGGTTTAATAGTAACAATAACATCATTATGAATATCATCATCATCATGTAAAGAAAGACAAAGACTAGCTCTACGTATTCGCATATTGGAATTTAAAACATTATTACTTGGTTCAGTAGTATCAACAACATCTTTACGAAAAGCATCCCAGTGTAGAAACGGTAATGACATATCATTATTTTTTGGAGTACCAGTAATGACACCCACTTACTTTCTGCATTATTTTAAAACATATAATAATGAGTTACTGATAATGACTTATTTTTATCATTATTTCAAATAGTAAATAATTTTTTAGATTTTTTTGAAAATTTTTTGAAATCTATTTTTAGATCCAATATTTTTTAAACACTGGTAAGGATATATGTAACCACATATTTTTTGATTTTTTGTATGTTGGCGAGTAAGCTTATTTGTGTGCAGCAGATCAATTATGTTTTTATCTATTAAATATTACATGTCGATATAGCTCATATGGTAGAGCTGTTGACTGGCAATCTGTAGACCCAGGTTCGATTCTAGCACCAGCAAATTTTATTAAAAAAAAAAAAAATACAATAAAAAATTTTTTTTTTTATATAATTTATTTTTTTGAAAATCTATTTTTAGATTCATTATTTTTGTCAGTTCTGGTAAGCACATAGGTAACGATATATTTTTTGATTTTTCGTATGCTGGTGTGTAACGACAACTCATTATTTTTCGCGACATCGCCATATAAAGGTAATAAGAAATGTAATAACAAAAGTAACTAGTTACCATTACCAAGTATGTAGTTACATAACCACATATCTGGTAATGATTTTCTACACTGGGATAGTAAAGGTTCAATTAGATGTGCCATAACAATATAAAACAGCTGTTCAAACCAATATTATTGGAGTCAATGTATACGATTATTAGTGACATGCCATAACGCCATAACTGTAACCGTAGAAACCAACTGAATTTTGGTTTTCTGCTATGGCGTTATGGTTACGGCTATGGCGATATGGCACGTCTAATTGAACCTTAATTAGCAGAACTTGAAGAAAAGGAATCACTCAGAATTGAACAACCTTTTTGTTGTAAATCATTATTTTTTGAATTTAAGCTTGACTCAGCATGTATGTTTTTATTTTTAATAGAGGCACTCTCAACTGCATTGTTGTTGTATATACAGGCATTGAATAACTTTTTTAATTCTCTTACTCAGTGTTGCCATAAGACAAATGCGAAAAGGTGCTAGATCGTCGAAAAAAAAGTGCTAGAAAGTGCTAGATTCAAAATAAAAAGTGCTAAAAAAGGTGCTAGATTTTTTTTTTGTTTTTAACATGCATTATGGGTTTTTATCAGAGTTGGCAACCGATTCATAAGGTTAAGGCCAGTTTACATTATAAGATTTTCGGTAGTATTTTGCTTTAGTACACATGCAAAACATATAGACAAGGTTGCAAAATCTTTCCGAAAATCTTTTAGTGTAAACCAGTCTTTAGTGTTAATGGATAACGTTATTTCATAAATATTTCGTTAGGGTATTTTAAGGTTATCGGTATAATAAGTTATTTCGGTAAGTTGTTTTAGTGTTACCGGTATTTAAAGTTATTTCGTTTGATTATTTTAAGGCTTTTTAAGTTATTTCGTTATCGCCCATTAAGGCTGGTTCACACTATAAGATTTTCGGTTCGATTTTGTTTTAGTACACATGCAAAACACGGCCAAGATCGCAAAATCCATCCGAAAATCTTATAGTGTAAAATAGCCTTCAGTGGTATTTTAAGGTAAATGATGGTCCCTAGGATATTTAAAATTTTTTAGTTAGGATCTGTTAGGTTAAACGGTATTTTAAATAATTTCGTTAAAGTATTTTGCGGCTAGTGATATTTTAACTTATTTCGTTAATGGTATTTTTAGGTTAATTGTAGTTATTTGAATTCATTTTAAATCGTTATTGATGTTTTGGGGTTAGTGTTGACAAACCATGGTTTTTATTGATATATTGAATTATTAATAAAAAAAAAACTATACATTTCATACAGTCTCCATTTCAAAGGGTCTTCATTTATTGCTGGCTTTAAATCAGTAAAGAAATTAAAAAATCATAATTTGGAGATAAATTAGAAACGTTCTCCATAGAAATAATTTCAGATTTTGAGGCTAAAACATATCAGATTCTACAGAAATATTAGCTATTATACGAAATATTGTAGGTTTTGTTAACTATTTCGTTAGAAAAATCATCAATTATGTGAAATTTTTTCACAGAAATGCCTTCAGATTTTGAAAATATTTTTTTATATTGATAAATCATCAGATTCTAATACCTTTTGCGGTCAAGAAAATTATATTTATATAGAGAAAACATCTAATTTTAAATTCATCCTGCTGTAGAAAAACTATTTAAGATTCAGAAAATTTTTACTGAACAATATTTTTTGTTAGTCCTATACTTTTGTAATTTTAATATACATGCAGGCAGAGAACGAAGCCGATAAGAAATTGTCGGCGGCGGCGGCTGACCAAAATTATATCCGGCGGCGGCCGAAAGTCGACTGCAGCCGACATTTTTTGAAAAATTTTAAATAAGGTTTTTAACCCTTTGACACGGGAATTTTAATGGCTAGGAATTTTCCGACCAAACTTCGTGGAAATGTAGATCAATGCCCAAGAAATAATGTTTATTAATTTTATGGCATTGCAGCGCCCCCTAGCGGAGATATTTGCAATTAAAGTTCAAACATTAACATGCTACCGGACCCGAACGGGTTAAAATTTTTTTAAAATTTTAATTTTATATTTTTCCTATTACTAATCTCTACATAAAACCTTTTGAATTTTTGAATTTTATGCATCACACAATTTTTGAGACTAAACTTTAGCCTTTTTTGAACTTTTAAATTTTAACAAATTCTCAGTAGCGCTGATGATCACAAGACAAAACGCACTCTACTGCTCTCATGTTATTTTGAAATTTAACAGCCTGCATAACATTTTAATAAGAACAAAATAACGAACCGATAACAGTAAATGAATAGCGCTTTGGTTAAAATTCAAATCAGTGACGAGTTGATGAAGTCGACGTACATTATAATGTACGCCACTCGCCAAAGGGTTAATTTAATAAAAAGAGTAAAACAAAGAAAAATTCAGGCTTGTATTGCTTATATCATTACCTGTAAGCATTTGGAAGATATCTTCTATTTTTCATTTGAATGAAAATAATCAAGTAGTATTTTGAAATTGTCTCCCTTTTATCATTTGGAAGATAATTCGGTGATATTTTGAAAAAATAATTCAAAAATTGAGTTTTTTGTCATAACTATCATAATAATATTGCGGCAATATTACCTTTTTATCATCCGGAAGATAAAGAAAATTTGTTTGAAATTTTTTGTCATTTTGGAAAAAATGAAAACAAAATTTGTACAAAAACAACCAACAGATACATAGGAAACAAATTCCTCCATAAAATCAAGATTTAATGAGCGTAAAAAATCGCCTGCGATGAAATCAAGATAATTAATATGTTGATCAGTGGATTATGTATGCAGATATTTTGAAAAAAAAAATCGTTTATTTTGTGCCGGGGAGTTTATTGGGCGATATCACCTTTTTATCTTCCAGGTGATAAATTAACTATATCGCCGATTTATCTTCCTGGGGTATTGCTTTCGTATTGCCTGGAAGTATTGCTTACGGTTAACACTTGTTCCCGACGGAGGAAACTTCCACAATACGAAATTGATATTGCCGTCAATATTTTCTTCCTGGCAATATGATCGCGGAATTTTCTTCGTATTGCAATGCTTGCTGGGATTATAATAGAAATATGTATATAACAATATATCATTACGATGAATTAGTTTAGGTCGATAGTAACGGTTTTACTATGTTCCTGTTGTCGTGCACAAATAATTGTTTATGTAAAGTTCTAGGATTCAGTCCACTTCTTTTCTCATTCAAACAGTTCCCTGCTGCAGAAAAGGCTTGCTCCGAAGAAGCGCTGTTTGCTGGTATTAAAAAACAACGCCAGTTGAGCTACATTTGTATTATTTTTAATACTTTTTTATGCTCTTGCCACCAGTTTCGTTGACTTGAGTAGCAGAATATTTTTTTAATTTCTAATTCCAATTTTTTGTAAATAAAATCTTAAAAAATATAAATGTGTTAAAATAATCGGCTTAGCCGACTCTATACACTTAACATTTGTAGCCGAAATCAGCCGATTACTTCGGCGGCGGCTGAAACACAAAAAAAAAAATCGGCTGCGGCTTCGCCGCTGCTCCGAGTCGCTCGACTTCGTTCTCTGCATGCAGGAGCACCAGAGTCTTAGCAATATTTCTTTTCGAAACAGATTTTTATCATTCTTTCCAAAAATTTTAAAATCTGCTAACAACCTCAGACAAGGTTTTCGGGCTGTACTTTAAGGTCATTTCGATTGTCGTTAACAATCAGATATAGGTTTTCAAATTGGAACTCTTTTGGAAGTGATCTAGTGTGAACTTAAGTCAGAAATGCCAAACGAACTTTTCTTATTTCTTCTTTTTAGAAATTCGTAAATATTGTTATGCTAATATTTAACAAAAAGTTAGCATGACTGGTAAAGATATTTCTTCACTATTCAACTTTAACCCAATTCAGAGAAGCTGTATATTTGTGTGTGAACTGTGATATTAGTAAATCCTGTTATTTCTTGAACTCGAGAAGTGTTTCAAGACATTTTTTATATAGATATTGAAATATTTAAAAAAGTGCTGAAAAATTTCAATATTTTTAAAAAAGTGCTAAACTAGCACCTAGCACTTTTTTTAAATTTTTGGGTGCTAACTCCCAAAAAAAAGTGCTAGATCTAGCACCTAAAGTGCTAAAATGGCAAGCCTGCTCTTATTTCATTTGACAAAATTGTTATTATAACAATTAAATTATTAGATCCTTTAGCGCATTTATTGCAGTTATAAACAATAACATATGGATAAAAAAACATTAGCGCCACAGCGATTAGCTTTGAGTATTTTTTTTGGAAGTTCACCCATAGCTTTCTGAATTCCGTTTGTATCTATAGTTTTGAGTTCATTCCGTATCTTACTAATTAGACAGTCAACATTTTTCGCAGTGTACCCATTGCTGTATACCTTTCCTTTTAAATTCGCCCAAAAAGTTTCAATTGGCCTCAACAGTGGAACATTTGGGGGATTTTCATCTTTTGCTACAACTTCTATTTTTGGTTTTTTTAAGTTTCCAATTGTTGATTTGGAGTAATGCGACGACGCCAAATCGGGCCATCTGTAGTCACATCTGTAGTATTTTTTAATAAATTTCTCAAGAGATGGCAAACACTCATCATTATAGAGTTGAGAATTAACCGCCAATCCACCTTTAAAAAATACAGGTTCACTTATGCCACTTTCGCTTATGGCCAGCCACAACAAAACCTTTCCCGGAAACTTTGTTTTGTATATGTATTTGGATTTTTCAGGTGCTTTTTGTGTGGAAGACTCATAGTAATATTTCGGCTGCCATTCGTTCCCTTCAACTGTAAAATAGGACTCGTCATCCATAATACATATACGCTGAGAGTTAGCAGAAAAATAATTTTGGGAAAGTTTACGCAGTCTTGATTTGATAACCGCTTTTTGTTTTTCCGTTGTAGCTGGTGCGTATTTTTTCTTCTTTCTCTTAACACCCATGGATTCCAAATATTTTTTGACAGTCTGGTGGTGAACTTTGTATTTACTTCCTAGCCTGCGCAATGATTTTCCGCTTTTACCCAAAACTTCAGCCTTCAACTTACATCGAACTTTTGAGTCTCTTAATGGGCATTTTCTATCAGATCCAGCTTTCATTTCCAAACTCATATTATTTTCCACTAAGTGTAGTGTGTGGTATATAAAGCTTTTTTAAATCCCATTTCTTTAAAGTGGTGAAAAATTAAATTTTTACTTTTATTTGGATTTTTTTTTATAAAAATTACAAATCAAGTTTCGTCGTTCTTTCTTATTTAGGGACATTTTTATTAATTACCCAAGTAAAAAAAAAAAAATGATATGGAGCCATATGAAGTTATATTTAATTATATATAATCTTTTATGTAATTAGATATAATTATATCCGAAAAATGAGAACATCTTATTGTATCTTATTGTATCGAATTGTATACAATTGTATACAATTTGGTACAATTTGATACAATTTTATGCTATTCGATACAATTGTATCCGAATTTTGTCCTCATCCAATTACATCAAATTATACCTTTTTATATAAAATTATATAAAATGTTATAAAAGTGGACATAGTTTGATACAATTATATCTAAAAATTTACCTTATACTTTAGATCATATTATATATGACCACATCTAACAATATACAAAAATTATTTTTTTTAATAAAAAAGATATGCAATATCTGGAGATCAGACCTGGGGGATTTCAATTACAATTGCAAATAAATGTAATTGAAATTAAAAAAAACTCAATTACATTTCATGTACTTTTGAAATTCTAGTTTTGTTTACATTTGTTTTTAATAATAGTTGTGTTTGTGTGGCAAGCTATCAACGTTTGCTTATGTCATTCCCATATAAATTTGACATTAGCCAACGTTTAGTGTTAACTGTTAACGTTACTAAATAATGTAAAATTTGTATGGGAATGACATACGCCAACGTTGATAGCTTGCCGCACAAACACAGCTAATATAGTCTGAGTTTTCAAATAAACACTTAACATTTTTTATTGTGATTAGAAATCGTAAACATAAAATATTTTAAATTCCGTTAGGTAAATGGACCTAATGATCTCAGTGAGAGGAAACTATCGGTCTAATCTACGTTTCATCAAAGAAAAATCTTTGATTTCTATGTATATTATTCAGGTCTTAACCAACTAGTACAGTACTATTTCCAAAGAGTCACTTCAGAACTGGTTCCGCGAGTGTTACATTAGCACCAGTTTTGCTCCCTATTTTTCGTCCTTAAATTGTAATTTTCAAACTAGTTCTACAACTAGTACCGAAGTGAGCGTTTGGCGACAATTGTCCCATTCATATGACATCTCCATGTTAAATTCTACAGTTGTTTGTATGGAGAGGCGGCAGAACTCGTACTAGTTGCCTGGTTCAAATAAACTAGTACATAACTGGTTCTGAACTAGTATTTTTTGCTACTGGGGTATAATTGAAAATTTTCAATTTCTTGTAATTGTTTTTTTTTTTAATTACAATTACATGTAATTGTGTAATTGCATGTGTAATTAATTTCCAAATATAATGATTAACCCAAAGGTCTGCTGGAGATCCTATAATTTCGATAAATCTTCCATTACTTTTATCCAGATTTACCATGACAGTGCATTAAACATGAACACAATTTTCTTTATTTTTAGTAATTTTAAAATAAAGTTAACAGGACTGAAATTTTAAAGTTAATAGGATTATGTTATACAACCAAGATATAACAAAAATAGTAAAATATTACAAAATAGTAAAAATGCCTAAAAATATATGATGCAAAAAATAAACTCACACACGAATCATGCACGGGTTATATATTCTTATTCCCGCTCACGCACGAATCAAGTACGAATTATATATTCTCAGACTCACTCACGAATCACTTATGTATAGTAATTATTACTCACGATCACGTCTGAATAACGTGACTCACGAACATTTCTAGTCACGCGCCAATCCCTAGTAATTACTAAATCTAAAACTAGTTCAAAATCATTGTTAACATAGAACCATATAATATAATACGGTTTTATATGGACCTTATATATTTTTATATAAAATCACTTTGAAATAATTGCTTATGTGGGATGATATATAATTATAGATGTTGTTATAAAGAACGTTATATTGTTATATATTAAAGAAATCATGAAATATTGTAGATATGGAACCATATTAAGTTATATATGGGTTCTTATTCGTCCATATATAATCATATCTAACACAAATTATGAAATATATCTTATATGGCTCCACATATAGTTTTATATTATTATGTATAGTGTCATACTAAATTATATATAAACGTATACGTAATTATATCTGTAATATGTTACTTTATGTACTTATATATAGCACATGCAATTATATGTAGGCCAGTATGTAATAATATAAAATCACATATGTCTCCATATTAAAACCTTTGAGGAAAAAATATCTAACATATGACTATATAAAAGTATATCTGCTTGAATTTAAAAGCATATGTGGCCATATGTAACTATAACTTACTATACGCAATTACATAAAATAATATATGGTTATATTAAAACTTTTTTACTCGGGTAATGATAATTGACATGTTATTATTTTTAAAGTGAATAATAGATCATAAATTTAGATTTTACCAAAAAAAAAAAAAAAAATCAACAAGTGTGTATTTTAAATACATTTTTCTAAACTGTTCGGATTTTTTTATCCAGACGTTATTACACAAAAAAAAAAGTTTGCACAAAAAAAAATGTTCCACAAAAAAAACTTTTTCCACAAAAAAAAAATATTTCACAAAAAAAAAAATTTCCACAAAAAGAAAGCTTCCACAAAAAAAAAGTGTTTCCAAAAATAAAAACTTTTTCCAGAAAAAAACAATATTTCACAAAAAAAATTTCTACAAAAAACAAAAAAAAAAAATTTCCACAAAAAAGAGTTTCCACAAAAAAGGTGTTTCCAAAAAAAAACTTTTTCCACAAAAAAAAAATATTTCTCATAAAAAAAAAAAGTTTTCACAAAAAAAATGTCTCCACAAAAAAAAAATTGAGATGAGATAAATGAGATGCTATAAGTGGTGCCTGGTTGTCATAGTAACGCCAAGGCCTGGTTGTCATAGCAACATGAAAATTTTATATGTAGGGACGCCATATCTCCGGAACCACTGGGCCAATTTCGTGCCAACTTCACATAAACCATCTAAGTACATACCATCCTCAACGTACTCTGAATCGATTGCCAGAAATCCGTTGAAAAATAAAAATTTGTATATCGATCACACATTTTATATGGGAAAAACACACCATCACAAAAGTGTGCGTATAACGCGTACGTGTCTCCATTTTTCGTCATTTTTTTTAAAGAACCATCAGTAAAAGTAGACCTTTCCAACGCATGTATTGGTTTGTAAATCGGTTGAGTGGTTCGCGAGTTATAAAATGACGAACATATACCAACTTATTTTTATATATATAGATAGGGTTTACATGAATAAATTTCAGGTAAATCTAGTAAAAAAAGAAAAGGTTGTGAAAATATAAAAATGTACTCGAAGCAAAAAATAGTAAACAGACAAAAAAAAATTAGGGAAACAGGGAAAATCGCACACGGAGTGCAACCTTTAGAGCATTTAAGGAGTGAGATCATAAAAATGTTAACACACATAAAGTTAAATAAAAAACAAACCACTGAATTTTCAGACTTCAAACCAAATTTTTATTAAATGAAATTTAATAAAAAATCAAACAAAAAAAACCGCATGGAATTCTAACCACTGCGAACAAAGTTATCCACTTTTTCCGGAAACCCTCCCATTAAGGCTTTTATGGTAGTTTGTGTCACCTTTTTAGAGCAGGTGGTCCATCTACGTTTGAAATCTCGCATGTCCTGGGAGACCATTTTTGTGCCCTTTAATTCTCTTTTAACAATTTTAACAAGAGCCCAATATCTCTCCACTGGCCTGAGCTCCGGGCAGTTTGGTGGATTTGCCTCTCTTGGTACAAAAATCACATTATTACCATTATACCACTCCAGCGCTTTCTTGCTGTAGTGACAATATGCTAAATTGGGCCAAAAGTAAGTGGATACATTGTGCTGACTCAAAAATGGAAGAAGTGTCTTCTGCAAACACTCCTTGATATAAATTTCGCTGTTTATAGAGCCAGATGTCACAAATGACTCGCTTCTTTCGCCGCAGCTACATATGGCTTGCCATACTAGGAATTTTTTAGGGAATTTCGTTTGCTTTTTCGACCTAGATTTTTCCGCAACATTTCCTCGAACATCGGAAACATAAAATTCTTGACCAGGGTGCTGCGAAAAATCAGCCAGGACATAAGTTTCGTTGTCCATTATACAACAGTTGTATTTTTGTATAAAATTTGATTTTAATTTTAGAGCTCTGGTTTTGTCCTCCAAATTTTTAAAAGCGTTTCTATCGGGAACTTTTTGAACTTTGTAGGACTTTAGTGCTGCCTTACGTTTTACTTTACGTACAAAAAAGTCCGAGCATTGGGCTAACGGAGCTGTTTTTCTGCCAGATGTGTTAGGAGCTCTCTTAAGGATGCTTTTAACTTTATATGCCTTACCGATGTTACGATAACCAGTCGTTGTTCCTGTTCCCAGCTTCCTTTCAATTGTTAGGTGTTCCACATACATTTTTACCACTTTTGAAACTGTTTGGCGGCATACATTAGTCTCTTTGGCAATTTTTTTGTATGTCCATGTTTGGTTTTGCTGAAAACATTTAATTATTTTTGAACGCACTTTTCTTTCATCGTTCATTGTGTAAAAAATTGCAAATTAAAACTCATGATGTAAATTAATTTATTACTTGACATATTTTTAAAATGTAAAAAAAAATATGAGAAGCTTTAAACCAAAGTTATAGGCAAAAATGTGTGTTAACATTTTTATGATCTCACTCCTTACTTTATTACTCCTTAAATTCTTCACTAGTTTTTTCTATTTTTTTTTTGTACTTGAACGAATTTTTGAGTGAAACTAGTAAAAATCAATGTAATATATTTTTTCCTTTAGACAAATTATCACAATTTTAGGTCTAAAATACTTTATTTCTGCAATTACAAGTTGTGTTTTAGTTTTATTTAAGAAATTCATATACAAAATGTGTTTGTTTACAAGTATTTGTTTTCAACTGTGTACGTTCAGTGAAGTAAATTACTTTAACATTTCGATACGATAGCGATCGAATGCCGTGATTCGGCTATTCGATAGGTAATGAATTTTTGTTCGATACGTTTGCTTGTTCGATATCGAAAGCAGCGATTAGACCCCAGTTTATGAATCTTGGTGTGCATCCTTATTTGTCAATATAAGTACCCAGTTAGAAATTGCCGACGTTGCAACAAAAATTGTACTGGGAAAGCACTGTTTTTTACGAAATGCCGGTACTACTTAAAACGTGTTTTGCCAGTACTGTTTTCTGAAAATTAACGACCTTTTTTTAATTTATTAAAATTAACAATTTTATGTATTTTTGCATCTATTACACAATTATTAATGTAAGGGAGACATATCCATTCTTTTCTTGTGAAGTTTCGAAAGAATACATTAAAAATCTGTGATGTACAATAAAAGGACAGTAAAGTACTAGCAAACTACTAAATTTGTTATTAAATGTACTGGGATAATACCAAAAAAATAAAATCGCGAGCCTGCACCAACGTTGGGAAATAACTACGGCCAAGCGTTTATTGGTGTTATCATTTCGACAACATGCCAGTACAGTGAAAGTGAAAATCCGATGCATTGCCAGTACATGTACTACCATCTCCAATACCGGGCCGACATTGTGCCGTTTGTATTTTTCTACCTGGGTAGTTACTATAAAAAGTTACCTTGTGAGGATTTATGTAATGTATCTACGGGATTACCTAATAGTTTTTTGGCATCGGACGTGGATTGTTTTGTTGAGTGGCTTAGCGAATGCAATCTTGTTGGTACCGTGGGTGAGGATGTTGATTGTGATATTGGTTATAGTTTTAATCCGACCAGACCTTCTGAAACTCCTACTAAATATAATATGGGTATTAGATTGACTGATGATAAACCATTTAGTTATTCTCCTCGGCGTCTTTCTTATCATGAACGTGATTGTGTTGCTAAGATAATAGAAGACTTGTTAGCTAGTGGTACTATACGTCCTAGTAATTCTCCATATGCTTCACCCATAGTTAGGTTCTTAAGAAATCTGGTGAAATTTGAATGTGTGTTGATTACCGTGTGCTTAATAAAATTACTTATAGGGATAATTTTCCATTACCTTTGATAGAGGATTGTTTATAGTATTTGGAGGGAAAACATGTTTTTCTATTATGGATTTAAAGAGCGGATCTCATCAGGTTGAAATGGCTAGGGATTCAATTAGGTACACGTCATTTGTTACACCCAAAGCTGTATAGTTACTTAAAAATATTTACTTAAATTAACAATTTGAAATATTTTTCGTAATTATATTTGAAAGTTCAAGTATAAGTATTTTATTACTTTAAAGTAAGTAAACAAATATTTATATTTGAGTTTTGAAATATTAATATTTTTTTATTTTTTTCAAATAATTTGGAGTAACCCAGCAAAACCTTCTATTACCAGGTAAAGGGAAATGTAATAAGAAACCAAAAATTGTAACTACTTACACTTTGGTCGCATAACACATTATTTTAACATGGGGGTGTCATTGGGGGTAAATGGTTGCCTTAATCGTACCGGTATAGGCTAAAATAAGTGATTACGAAGGAAGTACTGAAATAAGTTGTTACTTGTAAAATTAAATTCCCTAGTTAACTAAAATAAGTACATACTTGTATGGAGTGAAATAAGTTGTTACACATTAGTGCAAATTTCATTGGTTACAAATAGGGGATAATATAAGATGGTATCAGTAATGACTTTGTTTAAAAGTACACCGATCCGAGCAATGTAAATAAATCTACATTTTTATTAAATCGTACTTTCGCATAATAAGTAGGTATAATATAATACGAATAACTTATTATTTTTACCCTTATTAATAAGTTATTATTAAACACAATATCGGTAATATACTATTTTAAAGGCTCCAAATAAGTAGTGATATATCTCCATGTCGGTAACTCATTATTTCATACCTGCCACATAAGTATTGATGTATTACAATATTAGTAACGTATTACTTTAGGTTTTCAAGTAAAACGAAGGGTAAAGTGGTACCCATTGCCAGGCAATGCGTGAAAAAGGTCAAACCCATTACCAAGGTTTTGCTGGGAAGTAAATAAATATTAATATTTCAAAGGTGAAATGTAAATATTTTGTAAATATTAATATTTCAAAGCTGAAATATAAATATTTTGAAATAAATGAAATATGTAGTTAAGTAAAATACTTAGCTACATTTTTGAAATATTTTGAAATATTTGAAATATTTGTAATATTTGAAATATTTGAAATATCCGAAATATTTGAAATACACTGAACATTCTATAAATGCCACCTACAGGAATCATTTTTTTTTTTAAAGAAAACACATATAAAATATATGGGCACTTCTAAAATTTCGGAATAGCTATATTTGGCCTTAGATTTTGGTAGAGATTTACAAAAAAATAATGAAAATTTTGTGTTTAATTTTCTAATTCTGGCTCTGAGCCATAATTTTGACTTTGGGGAATATGAATTTAAAAACCAGACTTAAAAATTGCAAAATAATGGCGGAACGCTAAAAAAGGATTTATGATGCAAACAATTAATTAGAAGACTTAATCATCGATTTATATTCTGCAAACAAATATACTGATGCAAAAACTTTCCTTTTTGGAAATTTTATTTGTCGCTATTTTTTGTTGTATGAAATTTGTATTATAGTCCATAGATTATGAATTTAAAAAAACCACACTTAAAAAATTGCAAAATAATCGTGGAACGCGAAAAAACACTTTATGGTATAAAAAATTAATTAAAACACACAATCAGCGATTGAAATTCTGCAACCGAATATAATGATGCAAAAATTCTTTATCTCGATTTTTTTTAACTAAGCACCAAACTTTGGTGTGTGAAACTGGTACTATAGTCCCTAGATTATGAATTTAAAAAAACCACACTTAAAAAAACTTCAAAATAATCGCGGAACGCGAAATGTCAAAATTTTGGCTCAGAGCTGGAATTAGAAAATTAAACCCAAAATTTTAATTATTTTTTGTGAATCTCTACCAAAATCTAAGGCCAAATATAGCTATTCCGAAATTTTAGAAGTGCCCATATATTTTATATGTGTTTTCTTAAAAAAAAAATATGATTCCTCTAGGTGGCATTTATAGAATGTTCAGTGTATTTCAAATATTTCAGATATTTCAAACATTTCAAATATTTCCAAAATGTAGCTAAGTATTTTACTTAACTACATATTCCATTTATTTCAAAATATTTATATTTAAGCTTTGAAATATTAATATTTTTAAAAATATTTATATTTCAGCTTTGAAATATTAATATTTATTTACTTACTTGAAATTATTTGAAATAAATAAAAATTATTATTACTTACTTAAAATTATTTGAAGTAAATAAAAGATTATTAATATTTCAAAGCTGAAGTATTAATATTTTCTTACTTACTTATGTGCACACAGAAAACAGATTCGTAGTTCCAACCGAATTTTTCGCCAACCGAATTTTTTTAGTTCCAGGTACAATCACTTTTATTTATTTTTATTTTTAATACCATTGTAACTACCGAAATTTATTTACAATTTTTGAATTAATAGATTACTTTAATGTTTGTGGATTATAAATTCTATAAAGAGAAAAACACGTTCCACAAAATTTATTTAAAAATTAAAATTTTTTTTGTCGCTAACTGGGATCGAACCCCCGACCCTCCGCTTGCCAACCCATTGCATTCCCTCTAAGCTAAGCTCTATTTAAATTTTTTTAGTCAAATTTCAAATTTGAATTTCTTCAGGTTTGAATATTTTGTCTATAAATAAAATTATATCAACAACAGAAAATCAGTTGTATCTTTTAATTTGAATAAAAAAAAAATTAAAAAAAAAATTTAAAAAAAATTTATATCGCGAACTGGGATTGAACCGGCGACCTTCCGTTTGTCAGCTCATTGCTTTTCCTCTAGGCTAAACTCGACATAAATTTTTTTTGTCAAATTTCAAATTTGAATTTCTTCAGGTTGAAAATTTGAATATTTTGTTTTTGAATAAAATTATATTCACAACAGAAAATCAATTGTGTCTTTTAATTTGAATCAATAAAAAAATTATTTAAAAAAAAAAAGTAATGCCTTGGTTGAGGTTCAGTGTTGCCATTTCAGTGCTTTTCGGGTATTTTTTGGTGCTTTTTTCCTTCCCGTACCCGGTGATTTTTTACAAATACCCGTTTATAAAAAGCGGGTATTTACAGTGCTTTTTCAGATTTCTGGCAGTGCTTTTAGTTCTTTTTGTACAGTTTATATTTTTGGTATTTGTTCTCCTTTTTTTTTAATTTTTCTTGAATTTTCTGTCAAAGTTGAAAAAATAATGCGAAATATACAAAAAATACATTTTTTCACAATTTTTTTAGTACAATTTTAAATAGCAACTTCGCTATATTTAAACTTCAAAATTTTGAAATATTAGTTTGGTGCTTTTTTACCCCTTTTCTGGTTATTTTTTGAATCTTTTTTACACGATTTTACAAAGCTAAAATGTGTTTTTAAAATATTGACTTAAATTTTTCAAAAAATTATTATCGTGCTTTTTTACCCCATTTTTGGTAAATTTTTACCCTTTTTACCCGTTTTCACAATGCTTACGGTGCTTTCCTGCCTTCAAGAGTTGGCAACACTGTTGAGGTTTGAACTCAAATCTCTAAGGCTATAAGGCTGTGTATCTACCTCCTGCGCCACAGATACTTACGTTTAGTTGTTGTCTAACTTAGAATTTAAACACGCATATTTATGAAACCAAAAAATATGATAGATTCCAAAATTTTATTATGATAAATAAAATTTCTGTTTTCTGTATTATTACAATTACCAAAATAATGGAAATTAATGGTTAAAGCTACTAAAGTTAAAAAAAAATTTTAAATTGATTGGAAAAACTAATACTTTGGATAGAGTGATCGATTTTATTGAAACACAACTGATACTAAATTGTTGCTGCCGATATTTTTTTCAAATGACTAAATCTTCGATAAATTGGTGGTTGTTGGTATTGAAGGTAATGTGGAAGTTAGTAATTTTTCAATATTGGTTAGAAAAGCCAATATTTTGGATAATGTAACAGTGTTTTGGTTCATCATATGGGTGATATCAAAAAATGTGATAAAAACCGTGTAACCACCTAATTTCTAATGCATGGATTACTTTTGAGTTACATATTTCGATATATATCAGCGCATTGTCACGTGTTTTACAAAATTTATAACAATCTGACCAATTTTTGGTTAATACATAAAATTTGTGACCAATTTTATAGGCCAAAGGTAAACTCCGTAACAAGTAACTCATAAGGTTTTTTAACTTTAATAGCTTATATTTTAATAACCAATAAAGCTAAACACTACCGGTAAGAATTTTTATACCCTACACCACTATGTGGTCAGGGTATTATAAGTTTGGACTGATGTTTGTAACACCAAAAAATATTAGTCATAGACCCACCTTATAGTATACCGATCGGTTCAGAATTTTTTTTTATTTCGATTTAACGATGTCCGTCTGTCCGTCCGTCCGTCTGTCCATGCAATCTTGTGCGCACTCTACAGGTCGCAAATATTAAGATATTTTGATGAAATTTGGTACGCGGACCTATGTTGGCCCAAGGACGAACAAGTTTGAGTTTGGTGAACATCGGTCCATGTTTAGACCTAGTGCCCATATAAGGGTCCTACCAAAATTATATTGTTTATACGCTGCAGGTCGTAAATATTAAGATATTTTGACGAAATTTGGTACACAGACCTATATTAGCCCAATAACGCAGCCTATTGATTTTGGTGAACATCGGTAAATGTTTAGACCTAGTGCCCATATAAGGGTCCTACCAAAATTATACTGTTTATACGCTGCAGGTCGTAAATATTAAGATATTTTGATGAAATTAGGTACACAGACCTAGATTGGCCCAATAACGCAGCCTATTGATTTGGGTGAACATCGGTCCATGTTTAGAACTAGTGCCCATATAAGGGTCCTACCAAAATTATACTGTTTATACGCTGCAGGTCGCAAATATTAAGATATTTTGATGAAATTTGGTACACAGACCTATGTTGGCCCAATAATGCAGCCTATTGATTTTGGTGAACATCGGTCCATGTTTAGACCTAGTGCCCATATAAGGGTCCTACCAAAATTACACTGCTTATACGCTGCAGGTCGTAAATATTAAGATATTTTAATGAAATTTGGTACACAGACCTACATTGGCCCAATAACGCAGCCTATTGATTTTGGTGAACATCGGTCTATGTTTAGACCTAGTGCCCATATAAGGGTCCTACCAAAATTATACTGTTTATACGCTGCAGGTCGCAAATATTAAGATATTTTGATGAAATTTGGTACATAGACCTATGTTGGCCCAAGGACGAAGCCTATTGATTTTGGTGAACATCGGTCCATGTTTAGAACTAGTGCCCATATAAGGGTCCCCCAAAAGTGGCTTGGTTACAAACTGCAGGTCTTATTTAATGAAATTTGGTGCGCTGACTCACATTATAGAAAATTTTAACACAAGCCCCATTTTAACCCATTCGAATTTCGGATCCAAACATTAGTTGGCTTTTACCCAGACTGGTGTAGGGTATTGTATAGTCGGCATGCCCGACTTTAACCTTTTTACTCGTTATGAAGAGGAAAAGTGCCGTTTTTAATAAAAATTAATACATTTTACAAACTTTTTCGTATATCTTAGCTATCACGACTTCAACTCTGTAACGATTTTTCGTCATAATTTTTGATAAAAATGCATATACCAGAATTTTGGAGTTATCTATTATTTATATTCCGAAAAGTATAATGTTATTTATACTCAAATGATCGTTGGACTGTAAGTAATCATCCAGTATAACAGACTTGAAGCTTTTCTGCAGCATGTAACATTCTCGAGATGAAAAAGGATGTCTTTAATAAGATTTGAAAAAATGTTGTAAACTCCGTTCCTAATTTTTACACCAAACTATTTAACGAGTAAGAAAAACAATGTCATATTTAGATTCACCTTGTAGGCATCATGCGATTTCGTTTCGGAAAAAAAATTCTGACAAAGAGTTTCTGAAAGAAAACGAAAAAAGTAAATAAATGTAAACTCCGTAACTGTAATAGATAAATGTTTAAAATATTTTAAAATAACCATAAACAGAGGTGATTCAACTAATATTTATGCGTCAAAAGACGATCAACTAATAATTTTGCGTCAAATCAAAAAATGTTATCAGTTTTTTACCCTAAGCTGCTAAAGCGAAAAACGATTGATTTCATTGGTTTTGAATCGATATTTCGAGTGATTACTGACATTAGTTTGACAAATTAAATTTGTTTCACACAATTTAAGAATTTTTTGATCGCGAAATGTTATGTTTTTAATATATTATTTTGTAACTGCGCAACCGCTGTTTGGATTTTAAAAAATTTTATATTTTTGAAAAGCATTTAAAAGGACCAAAAATACAAAATTAAAAAAAAAATAAAAAATTTTTTCGCGGAATGAATTGTATTTTTATTCGCGAAACCGCCAATTTGATAAACATAAATTATATATCATTGTCGTACGCAATTTTTTATACCCTACCACTATGTGGTCAGGGTATTATAAGTTTGTGCTGATGTTTGTAACACCAAAAAATATTGGTCCTAGACCCACCTTATAGTATACCGATCGGCTCAGAATTTTTTTTTATTTCGATTTAACGATGTCCCTCTGTCCGTCCGTCCGTCCGTCCGTCTGTCTGTCTGTCCATGCATTCTTTTGCGCACTCTACAGGTCGCAAATATTAAGATATTTTGATGAAACTTGGTACACAGACCTATGTTGGCCCAAAGACGAAGCCTATTGATTTTGGTGAACATCGGTCCATGTTTAGACCTAGTGCCTATATAAGGGTCCTACCAAAATTATATTGTTTATACGCTGCAGGTCGCAAATATTAAGATATTTTGATGAAATTTGATATGATCTTTTGCGCACTCTACAGGTCGCAAATATTAAGATATTTTGATGAAGCTTGGTACACAGACCTATGTTGGCCCAAAGACGAAGCCTATTGATTTTGGTGAACATCGGTCCATGTTTAGACCTAGTGCCCATATAAGGGTCCCCCCAAAATTATATTGTTTATACGCTGCTGGTCGCAAATATTAAGATATTTTTATTAAATTTGATACACAGACCTATGTTGGCCCAAGAACGAAGCCTATTGATTTTGGTGAACATCGGTCCATGTTTAGACCTAGTGCCCATATAAGGGTCCCCCCAAAATTATATTGTTTATACGCTGCTGTTCGCAAATATTAAGATATTTTGATGAAATTTGGTACACTGACCTAGGTTGGCCCAAGGACGAAGCCTATTGATTTTGGTGAACATCGGTCCATGTTTAGACCTAGGGTCGCCCCAAAATTTGCTTGGTTACAAACTGCAGATCGCAAATATTAAGATATTTTAATGAAATTTCAAATTTTTAATGTGCGCTGACTCACATTATAGAAAATTTTGACGCAAGCCCCATTTTAACCCATTCGAATTTCGGATCCAAACATTAGTTGGTGTACCCAGACTGGTGTAGGGTATTGTATAGTCGGCATGCCCGACTTTAACCTGTTTACTCGTTTTGTTATATCTTTTGCTTGCAGAAATGTAAACTCCGTTACAACAAAAAATATTAAAATTGTGCAAAAAAAGTTATTGCGACAACTTGTAGAAGAGATTTTTTGGAATTAGGTTTATAATGACTAAACTTACTGATTCCATTAAGAAAAAACCGAAATATTAACACTTTTTGCTTCTCACAAATTTGGCCCAAAAATTTATCACATTTTTTGATTTCACCCATATATATTTTTTGTTCACAAATAAATATAACTTTCCTGATGATGAATTTTAAATAAATGCAATTAAAATTATTGAATGATGAAAATATTTCGTTGGTTACGATAGAATTCCAACCAATTTATTTTCTTTGTGTGTGTATTTTCGTAAATAAAACAATACTGTTATTTCAATTTTACAAATATTAATAAGTGGTTATTTCAAAAATATATTTTAATTGAAATTTAAAATTTTTGTCTTTATTTCCTTTTTTATAAAAATTTTTTTTTGTATACAATGCTTTTTTCTTCAATTATATGTACATTTCATTACTATTGGGTGTACATTTCATTATCATTTTTTCAATCAATGCTAATTGAAAAAATTTCATTGGCATTAAATGGTAATGAAATTTTTTTGCATTGTCATTGAGATCAAGTAATACCAATTAAATTTCAATGCCAAAGAAAAATTCCCAGAAACTACCATAAAAGCCTTAATGGGAGGGTTTCCGGAAAAAGTGGATAACTTTGTTCGTAGTGGTTAGAATTCCATGCGGTTTTTTTTGTTTGATTTTGTATTAAATTTCATTTAATAAAAATTTGGTTTAAGTTTTAAAATTCAGTGGTTTGTTTTTTATTTAACTTTATGTGTGTTAACATTTTTATGATCTCACTACTTACATACCATCCTCAACGTACCCTGAAATCGGTTGCCAGAAATCCGTTGAAAAATAAAAATTTGTATATCGATCACACATTTTATATGGGAAAAACACACCATCACAAAAGTGTGCGTATAACGCGTACGTGTAGCCATTTTTCGTCATTTTTTTTTAAGAACCATCAGTAAAAGAAGACCTTTCCAACGCATGTATTGGTTTGTAAATCGGTTGAGTGGTTCGCGAGTTATAAAATGACGAACATATACCAACTTATTTTTATATATATAGATAGGGTTTACATGAATAGATTTCAGGTAAATCTAGTAAAAAAAGAAAAGGTTGTGAAAATATAAAAATGTACTCGAATCAAAAAATAGTAAACAGACAAAAAAAATTAGGGAAACGGAAAATCGCACACGGAGTGCAACCTTTAGAGCATTTACTTTATAAAATTAGTTCCCCCTTAAATTCTTCACTAGTTTTTTCTATTTTTTTTTGTACTTGAACGAATTTTTGAGTGAAACTAGTAAAAATCAATGTAATATATTTTTTCCTTTAGACAAATTATCACAATTTTAGGTCTAAAATACTTTATTTCAGCAATTACAAGTTGTGTTTTAGTTTTATTTAAGAAATTCATATACAAAATGTGTTTGTTTACAAGTTTTTGTTTTCAACTGTGTACGTTCAGTGAAGTAAATTAGCTTAAAATTTCGATACGATAGCGATCGAATGCCGTGATTCGGCTATTCGATAGGTAATGAATTTTTGTTCGATACGTTTGCTTGTTCGATATCGAAAGCAGCGACTAGACCCCAGTTTATGAATCTTGGTGTGCATCCTTATTTGTACCCTACGGGGAATGAGGGGTCAATTGCCCTAAAAGTACCTATCCTGTGAGTGGTTAAAGCAAGACTTGTCACAGGATTGGTATAATTTACCATTGCTGTGGGTTAAGCAGTGACAATTATACTTAATGGACTAGTCCCATGACTGGTATAACGATGACATACCACTTAATCGTCCTCAAAGTACCTATCCCGTGACTGGTAAAAAGAGGACATACCACTCAATTGCCCTCAAAGTACATATCCCGTGACTGGTTAAAGAAGGACCTGCAGCAGGACTGGTATAATTTACCGTTGCGAAATGATGACATACCACTAAATTGTCCTCAAAGTACCTATCCCGTGAGTGGTTAAAGATGGTCTTGTCGCAGGACTGGTATAATTTATTATTTCTATGGATTAAGTACGGTCAATTATACTTAAAGGACTGGCCCCCAGACTGGTGCAAAGAGGACATATAACTCAACTGGATAAATGTGCTAAAGGGTTCTTCAACAGGGACGCTACAAAAGTAGAAAGATAGGGACAGCAAACGACGCCATATTTCTTGCCGCTCTTTTGACATTTCTCTTCGGTAAGGTTTGCCATTTCATGATGGAAAGATATACGAGCCAACAACGAGTCGAAATTATTAAAATTTTCTACCGAAATTCGGAGTCAGTGGCCTCAACGTTAAGAGCACTACGTCCAATTTATGGTCGTCATAATGAATGGCTTCGTCAATAAACAAAATATGTGTTATTGGTCAGACAGCAATCCACACGTACTCCATGAGTCATCATTGCATCCCGAAAAATTACGGTTTGGTGCGGTTTATGGGCCGGCGGCGTCATTGGGCCGTACTTCTTCCGTGATGATCAAGACCGGCACGTTACTGTGAATGGGAATCGCTACCGTTCAATGATAACCGAATATTTTTGGCCCCAATTGGATGATATGGACTTGGAGGACATGTGGTTCCAACAGGACGGCGCCACAAGCCACACAGCGAATGTCACAATCAATTTGGCCGCCTCGGTCGTGCGATTTGACGCCGTTGGACTATTTCCTGTGGGGCTACGTCAAATCTATGGTCTATGCCAACAAGCCAGCGACGATTGATGAACTTCGTACGAATATCGGCCGATTTATGCTTGAAAACCGTCGAAAATTGGGTTCAGCGTCTGGACTTCTGCAAGCGTGCCCGTGGTTGCCATGCAAAAGAGATCGATTTCCATACATAATGGCATCAAACGTACTTTCACAGTAATAAAGAATTTCATTGATATCCAAAACCGTTTTTGTTTTATTTAAAAAAAACTTTTGTAGCGCTCTTATTGAAAAACCCTTTATAAAAAAACCCACAAGTAAGAATTTATTTACTGAAAACTGTTCAATATTTTTTAATCGGTTATCGGTTGCCGCGCTATTTTTTGACGAAATTTGATTGAAAGATTGGTCGGTTTCCCAGTACACTGAGAGAATTATCCTTCATGATGAAAAATTTCATAGAATTTTCTTCGTAAGTTCAATGAAGAATTTCGTTAAATAAAATTATCAAAAAATCGTAATTTGTGAAAAATTACTAAAACTTAAAAAAATGTCCAGGAAGCGCAGAACACGAGAGAACTAGTTCTTAGCACTTGGAGTTTTCTTTAAATTTTAGCATCAAGAACCCTGGGCGGTAACCGCGTACGACGATTCGGAAAAAAATTTTCGAATTCGTAAATATTTGCAAATATTGTAAAAATATAATTCTGTATAAAAATTCTAATTTAATTTATTTTTATCCTAAACCTTGTACACTACACATAAAAATTCAAAAACTAAGATTTTTGCTAAAGTTTTTCTTTTTACAAAAGGTACAAAATTTACGAATTGGAAAATTTTTTTCGAATCGAGTTACACGGTGACCCCCCTGAGCTTATTGCTAACAACTTCAGCCCCAAAAATTCCGTGTTAATCCGTAATCTTTTGGATGATTTTGCAGGAATTTTAAAATCGGCAAAAGGTTCGACGCATCTTATATCTTAAAAGAACATCTTAAAAAAGGAGTATGTATTTCATATTTTGTTTTTGTGAAGAAACATAAAAAAAAAATTCTTCAAAAGAAAACAAATTTTTATATTTTAATTTGTTGACAAATGAAAATATTTGTTTGTTATGTGCTTTTTATTACATGACAATTTTGTCAAGGTTTTGCTGTGACAATTGTACTTATCAATTTATTGTCGAGACATACACCTTTCATTAAAGATATAGCTTGACCTCTTAACCCATCCAACAAATAGCCATATTTGGAAAGAAAAAAATTTTTTTTCTTCCAAAAATGGCTATTTTTTTACGAAATTCTAAAGTCTCACCATATAAAAGTCTCTTGGAAAGTTTCTTGTTTCTCAATGCAAACTCGCTCTAAAAATTCGAAAAAAAAGGAACCAGTTCGTAATGGGTTAATAAATATTAAAAGCTTTTACAGCATATTAAAGCCATTTCATTTACCTTTCCAATGGTGCTCATATTGTCCAAATCCGATAATAAATAGCGAAGATACGGGCAAGTCCATGTTTCAACTTTAACACCCAAAATAGGGGTCTACGACAAAAAAAATTGTTTTCCTATTCAGCCCAGAAAGTACAATCTGGAGGAAAAAAAATCCAAAAAAAATCGGAGCTGTGCCCCTGAACTGTTTTACAAAAATTCCAGTGGCAATGAATGGGCTTACGAGTGCAATGCCAAGGTTTGCAACCAGTGGTTATCCCGTGCTACCTAGTCAGAAATTGCCAGCGGTTCAAAAATCATTTCACTGGTAGAGCAATGATTTTATAAAAATGCTGACGTTTCGTTAAAAAAGATTTGTAGTCAGAAGGTTCCGAGTTAAAATCCGGTTGCAATTAGTTAAAAATGATGCTGCAGAAAAAACTGCTGAAATTATCAGTTTTTTTTTTACTCAATACTAGTGAAATAAGAACAGTAAAATTAAAACTGTTAAATTTACAGAATTTTAGTTATATTTAGGCTAACTTTTAGTTAATTGAAAATAGAAAATTGTACTGTAAAATCTGCAGAATTTTTTTGCTAAATATTTGTAGACTAAAAATGGCAAAAGTAAACTGTTAAATCTTCAAATTTTTTGCTATTTTTAAGCTAAATTTAGTTGAATGCAAATAGCAGTTTATCCTGCTAAACTCAGCAGAAATACTTGCTAAAAAATTGTAAACTACTGTTTTCAAAAGGCTCGATTTTATTTGCATTTAAAAAAAACTTAGAAAATTTTAAATTTTTTCGTGGTTTTTTAGGCTACTAATTATTTAGCAAAAGTTTTTACGGATTTAAGCAGTTTAATTTGTTATTTTCTGTTAACAATAATTTAACCTAAATGTAACTAAAATCCTGTATATTTGACAATTTTATTTTTGCTGTTCCTACCTTACTAATATATAGCAAAAATAGTCTGCTAATTTAGCAGTTTTTTCATCGCTTTTAACTAATTTTTAGTAGTTTTAAATTTTTTACAGATTTATTTCTATTAGTGTAATACATTCACCTAATTGTGAAAAGTCTAAGCTATCTAATATATTTAATGTAATTGTGTTGTATGAATTTTATATTTTTGTTTTGTTATAATAAAAAAAAACTAATAATAAAAGTACCCAGTGTAGAAAATCATTACCAGATATGTGGTTATGTAACTACATACTTGGTAATGGTAACTAGTTACTTTTGTTATTACATTTCTTATTACCTTTATATGGCGATGTCGCGAAAAATAATGAGTTGTCGTTACACACCAGCATACGAAAAATCAAAAAATATATCGTTACCTATGTGCTTACCAGTACTGACAAAAATAATGAGCCTAAAAATAGATTTTCTAAAAAATAAATTATATAAAAAAAAATATTTTTTATTGTATTTTTTTTTTTAAATAAAATTTACTGGTGCGGGAATCGAACCTGGGTCTACAGATTGCCAGTCAACAGCTCTACCATCTGAGCTATATCGACATGTAATATTTAATAGATAAGAACACAATTGACCTGCTGCACACAATTAAGCTTACTCGCCAACATACAAAAAATCAAAAAATATGTGGTTACATATATCCTTACCAGTGTTTAAAAAATATTGAGTCTAAAAATAGATTTCAAAAAATTTTCAAAAAAATCTAAAAAATTATTTTCTATTTGAAATAATGACAAAAATAAGTCATTATCAGTAACTCATTATTATATGTTTTAAAATAATACAGAAGGAAAGTGGGTGTCATTACTGGTAGTCCAAAAAATAATGATATGTCATTACCGTTTCTACACTGGGTACTGGTATTGTTATTCTAGAAATACTCCTGTGAACAGTTTCATAGTAACAGGTCCGGCGACATGTTCTTTTAGGTTAGTTCAGTAACATGTCACAAAGTATTTAATATGTGACTGGTTCTGCGTCAGCCCCTTTTTATTTGTTCGGTGCAATGTCCTTCTGGATGAGTTCGGTGACATGTTGTTTTGAGTTAGTTCAGTGACATATCACCAAGTGTATATAATGGGACTGGTTCTGTATCAGTTCCTTTTAGGTTAGTTGGGTGACATGTCACAAAATGTAAAAAGTGTGACTCATTCTGTGGCGGATCCTTTGGGGTTAGTTCGGTGACACGTCTCTTTAGGTCAGTTAGGCGACATGTCCTTTTGGGATAGACCTGCGAAAGGTGTCTAATCTGTGGTAATACGTCATTTCCAATGACAACGCCATGTTAAAGTGATTTGTCTCTTTCAAAGAAAAAGACCGATCAACGACCTGTCTCTGCCCCATTGGGACCTATCCTGCGTGGCAATATAAGTAGTTACTATAAAAAGTTACCTTGTGAGGATTTGTGTAATGTATCTACGGGATTACCTAATAGTTTTTTGGCATCCGACGTGGATTGTTTTGTTGAGTGGCTTAGCGAATGCAATTTTGTTGGTACCGTGGGTGAGGATGTTGATTGTGATATTGGTTATAGTTTTGGGCTTGGGAATGATCGCAAATGTTTAGATCTTCTTCGAGATCGATATTTTAATCCGACCAGACTTTCTGAAACTCCTACTAAATATAATATGGGTATTAGATTGACTGATGATAAACCATTTAGTTATTCTCCTAGGCGTCTTTCTTATCATGAACGTGATTGTGTTGCTAAGATAATAGAAGACTTGTTAGCTAGTGGTACTATACGTCCTAGTAATTCTCCATATGCTTCACCCATAGTTTTGGTTCCTAAGAAATCTGGTGAAATTAGAATGTGTGTTGATTACCGTGCGCTTAATAAAATTACTTATAGGGATAATTTTCCATTACCTTTGATAGAGGATTGTTTAGAGTATTTGGAGGGAAAACATGTTTTTCTATTATGGATTTAAAGAGCGGATTTCATCAGGTTGAAATGGCTAGGGATTCCATTAGGTACACGTCATTTGTTACACCCAAAGTTGTATAGTTACTTAAAAATATTTACTTAAATTAACAATTTGAAATATTTTTCGTAATTATATTTGAAAGTTCAAGTATAAGTATTTTATTACTTTAAAGTAAGTAAACAAATATTTATATTTGAGTTATGAAATATTAATATTTTTTTATTTTTTTCAAATAATTTGGAGTAAGTAAATAAATATTAATATTTCAAAGGTGAAATGTAAATATTTTGTAAATATTAATATTTCAAAGCTGAAATATAAATATTTTGAAATAAATGAAATATGTAGTTAAGTAAAATACTTAGCTACATTTTTGAAATATTTTGAAATATTTGAAATATTTTGAAATATTTGAAATATTTGAAATATTTGTAATATTTGAAATATTTGAAATATCTGAAATATTTGAAATACACTGAACATTCTATAAATGCCACCTACAGGAATCATTTTTTTTTTTAAGAAAACACATATACATTATATGGGCACTTCTAAAACTTCGGAATTGCCATAGGCGTACCTAGACCATTTTTCTGGGGTGGGCAAGGGACCCATTAATGTTCGGTTGCTTATTTACACATTCTCAAACTCTTAATCTTGAAAAACACTTTCGACTTTAAGGTGCTTTCACAATGGTAGATTGACTCTACTCTGCATCACAGATTAAAATGTTAACTGTGCACAATCCAGAGTAGAGTTACTTCAAAAAATATTTGACACCTAAATACTTACATTTTGTTTCGCGAATTTCTATGCTTTATTCCGAGTAAACAACTTTTAAAATAATTTTTTATTTTATAATAAAATTGCCAACACAAATATTTTGTGTTGGTTTTATGTTTTTAAATATTTTTTTTTCCAATTTGTTGACAATTAGAGATGTGGACAAAATAGTGATGTGCTTTTTAAGGTATATTTGTCATGTTAAACAGTTAACAGATCAATGTTAACTCCAGAGTGCAGCAAATCCGCACTCCAGAGTCGAACAAGTTTGACTCTGGAGTGGAATAAATAAAGATAGCAAAATATGAAAATGTATTAGTGTGAAAGAGAAAAGAACTAAATTTGCTACAGATTGGAGTACTCCATCATTGTAAACGTACCTTTATGCTTACATTTTTTTTATACACAAAAACTTTTAAAAATGGCTCCCTCCCTCCTCATAAAATTTACATAACTTTCAAAATTTAATAATCCTGGTAGCTTATCCTTAGCAAAATCGCCATGTTTTTATAGAAAACTCTGAAAAGTTTATCTATTTTTCTGACGAAAACCTCGTAAAAGGAATGTACTCCAATAAATGTATACTCTCAGATTAGTATAAAATTTAGATATTTGATAGAGAAAAGAAATCTAAAATCAACCTGTCTCATTTTTTCGTCGACCTCGGACGAATTCATTCTAACCCTATATTTTGACCGCTTAACTTACCGAGGTGGCCAAAAACCGTGAGATGTTCATCTTAAAATTTTTGTTTCTACAACATATTAAAATTTCATCAAAATAGTATGTTTAGTTTAAATAACTTCCTTGTTAGATATTAACTAATTATTGGTTTAGAAAACTTTTAACTCTAAGGCATGGTATCTTATGTGATATTAAACAATGATTAAGAAGAAAATCATTGTTTAGGACTTAATTACAGTAACTCATCAAATTTTAATCTCTGATTTTACTCTAAACATTGCTTAAATTTAATTACAGAAATTTCTGTGATTAAGACCTTAAACGTAGATCCATCTAAATAATGAACATCTTTAGTAACTTGCACATATATCTTCTCTAAAAATACCAATTGGAATAATGAAAATATTTGGGGGAAATTTTAATAATATGACATAATATTGGATTCTGTACGAATTGTTTATTAGAATCGGTCATAATTTTGATCTTTATTTAGCACAAATAAACCATGATTCGTGGAAGGAAAATTTGACCAAAAAATGTGTTTAAGGTGTTTCACAATAATTTTTTAATTCTGCCATTTTTAATAACAAATAATTTAAATTTCGAATTTTTTTATAAGCTAAATAAAGATATTAGACATATTTCAGGTACTCCTGCAATATCTTAAATTGCAGGTAATGAGTATAGTTTTTTATTAAATGTTTTCTTATTTTGCTTATTTATTGAACCAATTTTTACTATTTAATAAAATTTAACCATAAAACTTAATCTACCACATTCTATTAAAAATTGTTGAAATGTCGGACAGAGTCAGTTAACAGAGATTAAGATTTATGCATACTGCTTAGATTCTATTGTAGTTGTTTAGACCAGTTATAGGCACACTTAAATATTTCCTGCAGTAAAATTTTTAAGTACGGTATATATTTTTTCCTCCGAGGAATATTTTTGGATTCATATATTTTATTTTCCACAAAATTCGAAATTTCTAATTTTTTCAATTAACACAAAATTTTACAAACATGACTCTTCAGAAGATTTTTGCTTTTTACACAAAATTGTTGGAAGATATCTTAAAAATAGAATTAAGGAAATTAAGCGTTTAAGTTTCGCGGTTTGTAAAAATTTACTGCTTTGGGAGATGTCACTGTATGTGTATATTAAATTTTATCCAGATATATTTACCTAAACGAATAACAAATAATATAGAGGCATAGTTATTTTACTTTTCCTTTGAACTTAGTTTTCTAATAAATTCTGACTTTAAAATTTGTATTGAATGTATCAAAAACATTAAAAATCATCTTGTCCTTCATAAATATTTTTAATAACACCTTCCTGGACTTTTCCAGGAATTTATAATTATACACACTTATCCAATGAAAAAAATTAAGATATGCATGTAGCATGCAAAAAGACACTTCTTATTTGAGGCATTTAGCGATTAATGATTTTTAAAACAACAATTTGGGCATCTATTTTATAATTTTATGACACCGTATCATGCGAAAAATTCAATAAAAACTCTTATTTCGCGAGTTTCCAAACTTTTTTTATTTTCTTTTATTTCTTATTCGTATTGTCAAATGAAAATATCTAAAATTAACAAATCGTTGATTAAATTTTTGTAAGTTACCGATATTATTTTAAGTAAGTTTAAGGGCTAATCAATGATTAAAGTAAACTAAGCATTGGAGATAAGATACCAGCTCTAAGATATTTATCTCACCAAAAAATATTATGCGATATTTTGCTATTAAAAATCCTTTTCCATTTTCGTATCAAATGCCTTCAAATGCTTATTGAACAACTCTATGATTCTATTGTAATAATTGTTCTTAAAGGGAAACTCTTAGGGCCAGTTTTATAATCAGAACTAAGATCGATTTGCTTCTTAAATATTTCTTGTGTAAGAATTTTTCAAACAAATTATCTTCCTAGGAAACCAGTAGACATTTTCCTGGGATACGTATATAATACTGTTATGCAAAATACTGTTTAGACAAAATACTGGTCAAAAAAATTTTAAAAATCCTGCTTTTCATAATACTGTTTTGCTAAATACTGGATTTCACAATACTGTTTTGCAAAATTCTGTGAAGTAAAAATGCTGGTTTACAAAATTTATTTTATTAAAAATAACTTCAACAAAAGTATATAATTTTCAAAAATTAACAAAAAATTAATTTCAATGCATTTTATAAACTTAAATTAGTACAAGATTTTTTGCAATTCGCTTTAGGTAGCCTGTATGGCTTAATTCACACCTTTTTCTTATAACTCTTTTAATGTTTGTGTACGCCTTTCTTTTCTTTAAATTTATGTAACGTCTTTCTCCATTCGCGCATTTCGAAATGGTATTTACAGCTACCACGACCTCATTACCCAACTACCTGATAAGGTGGTATAATCCTGACTTTCTACGCCAGCAACAGCTTTCAGTCTTCTATGCCAAGCTTCCACACTATTTTGAGTTATTGGGTAGGATTTCTTACTGCCATCGTAAACCGACCAAAAGGTTCCAGAATACTTTGGGTGATATGAGCCCTTGACGTAGTTTTTTTCAAACCACTCACACAGTTTAAGTAAATCTTCATCTTCATATTAAAATTTTTGTAAAAATAAAGCAAAAAAGCGCGCGCTTTTCTGCTTTATTTTTACAAAAATTTTCGCCGCCCAGTAAAACAGGATTTTGCAAAACAGTATTGTGTTATACAGTATTTTGTAAAACAGTATTACGAAAAGCAGGATTTTGAAAACAGGATTTTGTTATACACAGGATTTCGACCCGAACCCCATTTTCCCAACTAAAAATACAGGATTAATTGATATTTAAAAAAAAAAAATAATGTGATACTTTTTGCCATCAAAATCATAGATACAAGAATTATAGATAGATTTCCCAGTGTAGAAAATCATTACCAGATATGTGGTTATGTAACTACATACTTGGTAATGGTAACTAGTTACTTTTGTTATTACATTTCTTATTACCTTTATATGGCGATGTCGCGAAAAATAATGAGTTATGGTTACACAACAGCATACGAAAAATCAAAAAATATATCGTTACCTATGAGCTTACCAGTACTGACAAACATAATAAGTCTAAAAATAGATTTTCAAAAAAATAAATTATATAAAAAAAAATATTTTTTATTTTATTTTTTTTTAAATAAAATTTCCTGGTGCGGGAATCGAACCTGGGTCTACAGATTGCCAGTCAATAGCTCTACCATCTGAGCTATATCGACATGTAATATTTAATAGATAAAGACATAATTGACCTGCTGCACACAAGTAAGCTTACTCGCCAACATACAAAAAATCAAAAAATATGTGGTCACAAATATCCTTACCAGTGTTTAAAAAATATGGAGTCTAAAAATAGATTTCAAAAAATTTTCAAAAAAATCTAGAAAATTATTTTCTATTTGAAATAATGATAAAAATAAGTCATTATCAGTAACTCATTATTATATGTTTTAAAATAATGCAAAAGGTAAGTGGGTGTCATTACTGGTAGTCCAAAAAATAATGATATGTCATTACCGTTTCTACACTGGGTTCTTTAAATTCTGGGGTGGGCAAAAAGGAGTCTAGGGTGGGCAAAGCCCACCCCAGACCGGCCTAAGTCCGCCAATGGGAATTGCTATATTTTGCCTTAGATTTTGGTAGAGATTCACAAAAAAATAATTAAAATTTTGTGTTTAATTTTCTAATTCTGGCTCTGAGCCATAATTTTGACTTTGGGGAATATGAATTTAAAAACCAGACTTAAAAATTGCAAAATAATGGCGGAACGCTAAAAAAGGCTTTATGATTAGGGTATGCATGCCGGGATTTCTCGTCACGGGATTCCCGGGAAATTAATCATTTTTCGTTCCCGCATTCCCGGGAATTTTGTCCGGGAATCCCGGGATTTCAAAAAATGCAATTTAAAATAAAAAAGTTAATTATTTAAAATTTTCATATGCAAAATTTTTCCAACGTTTTGAAAACAGTAAAAATTTTACATTAGGTTTGTTTTTTACTCACTACAATTTGCTACTTTTACCACATCTGAAAAGTTCAAAAAGTAAATAAAACTTTCCAATTGTAGTAAAAGTAATAAGATTTTCGAATAAACGACCCTACGGGGAAAGGGACCGGTCCCAGATGATACGCAGGATAGGTCCCAAGGGGGCGGAGACCGGTCGTTGATCGGTCTTTTTGTTTGAAAGAGACATATCACTTTAATATGGCGTTGTCATTGGAAATGACCAATTGCCACAGTTTAGACACATTGTAACAGTAAGGTGGTTCGTCTAAAAATAGCTTTTCAAATAAACTAATAAAAAATTAAGAATTAAAAATAATCTACTTGGCGACGAAGTAGGGCTCGATAACACAACCTTCTGCTTGTAAGGCAAACGCTCTACCGTCTGAGCTAATTTTGCTTATGCGTGATGGCTGGCTGATGGTTAAGTTATATCCCTACGGGGAAAGGGACCGGTCCCAGATGACACGCAGGATAGGTCCCAAGTGGGCGGAGACCGGTCGTTTATCGGTCTTTTTGTTTGAAAGAGACATATGACTTTAACATGGCGTTGTCATTGGAAATGACCTATTGCCACAGTTTAGACACATTGTGGCAGTAAGGTGGTGTGTCTAAAAATAGCTTTCAAATAATCTAATAAAAAATTAAGAATTAAAAATAATCTACTTGGCGTCGAAGTAGGGCTCGATAACACAACCTTCTGCTTGTAAGGCAAACGCTCTACTAATGTTGCTTATGCGTGATGGCTGGCTGATGGTTAAGTTATATATTTTTAGTTTCTGTTCAAATAAAAAAGAGAAAGAAAAAACAAACACACACACAGCAAATAAAAAAAACATGGAAAAGAAAAAAATAGAAAAGAAAACAACATTAACACACACAAATATGGTGGAAGTGCCTTGAATATGACCCCGATTGACCGGTCATGGGATAGGTCCCTTAATGGCAGTTGACTTGTTTTTTGAGTTGGCCATAATTAAATTAAAAAATCAATTAGAAATTAGAAAATTACCTCAAAACCTTTGATAATATAAATAAAAATTTAAAAAATTCCCCTTAAGTTAAAAAGAAAAGTTAAATGAAATACCAATTGTTAAAACTAAAACAGCTTTAACATTAAAAAAACGTTGAAAATACAAAACTTAAAGTTTCTTAGCAAAACATTATAGAAATTTAAAATAAGAGCTAAAATAAGCAAATCGTGAAAAAATAAAGTTAAAAATAAATAAAAGAGTAAAATAAATAAAATATATTTTTAAAAATATGCCGCGAATTTTGTTTTTTATTTCGGTATCGGTCAAGTTTTTTTAAAAGCAACAGTGAAAATAACGGATCAGAAAATACTTAGAAAATTAATTCATTTTCTTTTGTTCATATTTGTACTAATTTAGTAATATGCCTTCGGTTGACCGGTCACGGGATAGGTCCTTGGAGGACAATTGACTCCTCATTCCCCGTAGGGATATTTTTCGTTTCTGTTCAAATAAAAAAGAGAAAGAAAAAACAAACACACACACAGCAAATAAAAAAAACATGGAAAAGAAAAAATAGAAAAGAAAACAACATTAACACACACACAAATATGGTGGAAGTGCCTTGAATATGCCCCCGATTGACCGGTCATGGGATAGGTCCCTTAATGGCAGTTGACTTGTTTTTTGCGTTAGCCTAAAAAATCAATTAAAAATTAGAAAATTACCTCAAAAACTCTGATAATATAAATAAAAATTTAAAAAAAATCCCCTCAAGTTAAAAAGTAAAGTTAAATGAAATACCAATTGTTAAAACTAATACAGCTTTAACGTTGAAAATACAAAACTTAAAATTTCTTAGCAAAACATTATAGAAATTTAAAATAAGAGCTAAAATAAGCAAATCGTGAAGAAATAAAGTTAAAAATAAATAAAAGAGTAAAATAAATAAAAAATATTTTTAAAAATATGCCGCGAAATTTGTTTTTTATTTCGGTATCAGTCAAGTTTTTTTAAAAGCAACAGTGAAAATAACGGATCAGAAAATACTTAGAATATTAATTCATTTTCTTTTGTTCATATTTGTACTAATTTAGTAATATGCCTTCGGTTGACCGGTCACGGGATAGGTCCTTGGAGGGCAATTGACTCCTCATTCCCCGTAGGGGAACACACTGATTAATTTGTGTACTTGATCCAATTTAAGAAATAAATTTTTTATAAAAATCACTCAATTAAATAGAGTTTGTATAAAAAAAATTTGAATCGCACTCATTCCGTACAGAATTAAGCACAGTAAATTGTTTGAGTTTCACATGGAAAAACTGGTATACTCCATATAAAAAATAGTTTTTCACGACAATGAGTTTCACGTGAAATTTGTGTAGACTTTGTTTTCACGTAAATTTAATATACAAGACTATTATTTTTCTTGTGAAAAAGTGACATTTTGTGTTTATTGTGATTGTGTCTTTCTAATTACATAAAAAAAACTTTCATTTTCAGAATTTAAATTACAATTTAAGGCCTTTAAAGTTTGAATGAAATTTTTACACGTGAAAAACAATTTACGGTGCTTTAGAAACAAATTTTTTCATTGATTTTTTAAAATTTTCAAGTAAGTTAAAATTTGTTTCGATAATTTAAAAAAATTTTTCCAATTTGATAAAATTGTTTTATATATTAATGTGCTAATTCATAAAAAAATTTATTTGGTATTTGAAGCTTGCTATAGTTGAAGTAGATATTTCGCTTAATAAAGAGTTATTATAAATCCTGATTCATAATCGTATTTTAACTATAAATTAATTTTTCGATTTGATACTGGCAACACTATTGTTTATTTTCTCTCTTCTCCCAAAAAAGTCGTAAGTGATTTACAAATTTAGTAAACGATTGACTCGGTAATCGGAAGTGAAAATGTATTTCCTTAAATTAGAGAACTAATGATGTGCTAAGATAAATTTAAAAGCCATTCAAAATATTTTTTTTATTTATAAAGCAAATCAATGGAAATCTGTGTAAAAAAGTAATTTTTTAAAACATATTATTCAAAGCATACAAAAGTAATCGAATTTCGAATAATGTTTTGACAGTCTGTACATCACTATTGTTTTGTTTTTCTTTTTAATTAAATTTTTACATTTTTTTTGAAATTTTTTCGAAAATGGTTATTAGCTACGCAATTGTTGTAGTTTTTTTCAGTTTGATGGATGCAAGTTGTTGGAAGCCACACATTCTAGGGATGGGATGGCTTTAATAAATCATTTCATGCCTGAAAATTAAATAATTAACAAATAAATGGTGGCTTCCTCACTCCAAACTTTATAAAAAGTGTAAAGTTAGTGAGTACCAACTATAAACCTTTATTATTTTCTTCATTATTAAGCAAATATGAATACTGTTTTTAACAAATTAGCTTAAAATCCTGCAATAATACTGTTGTAAAAGTTTATGAATTAGACCATTAGTTTTGTGGAAAATATTTTCAAAAAGCATGAAAAAAAATTTTTTTTCCAACATTTTGCTTCATAAGCACCACAAAAATTTTCTAAATCAATTTTTGTTGCACAGGTCTCTAGCAATATTTTGGTCGACGAGTTATAGCCAAAAAACCATATAAACAATATGCTGAAAATCGGCATTTGACTGCAAAGTTCGAATGTCGATTAAAAAAAAAATCGAACTAACATAAACAAACGCCGCGATACGGGTCTTCTAATTTAGCCTCTATTTTCACCCCTCACTCTCAGAATCGACCTAACTTTTGCTAACCTGAATTTGTTTCACAGTGTAATTGGATAATAGGGTTGTCGTTTAAATAATTTTCCCTATTTTTAAAACTTATGGAATATTTTTGATTTAGTACTCAATTATAGGTAACTCCAGAAAGGTACACAGAAAGAATTTACTAAATTCTAATTAAATTTTTTAACACCTTTCTCATACCAAATTTGTAAATACAAAAAAAAAACTTTTTAAAAAGGCACAAACAAAAAAATTTGTGAATCCAAGAAAAAATTTCCTTTTTTTTTGTAACTTTGAATTTTTATTTTTAAACAATTTTTATATGAAAGATAACAATTTACAAACGAGTTACAAATATTTCAAACAAAAAAAATGGTGGGAATAAAATTTCAATTTAAAAGAAAATGTGATTGCTTTTACAAATTCCCATTGTTGGTGCCTACTGTTTTTTCTGTGTGTTCCAAAATGTAATTGGTTTATAAAAACGCATATTCCTCTCTGCAAGAATAAACAAAAAAAAAAACGATCCTAATTGTCCCTATTCAAATTTTAACGAGGGTGGTTTAAAATGAAGTGTTAATAAAAATTTTGAATTTATCCGCTTAAAACGTCACTATAGGTCAGTGGTGCGCATTTCAAAGCACAATTGTGAATTTACTTATTCACACATATTCTTATGATCTTTAATTTAGTCGTCAATTAGACAGCGACGAGTGCACATTAGACCGTACCTCAAAAAAAAAGTTCGCCGTACACCCTCTAATATGAAGTATTTTTGGAAGGCGATTTCAAAAAATTTTTTTCTTTTTTTTTGCCGAACGTAGGGGTCGCCTTTTTTAATTTTTTGTTATAGCTTTGGCATTTAAAATCGGATTATAAAGTGTGATATGACGATTTTTTTGCCTCGAGGAGACCACTGTTTTGCTATATACCCGATTAAAAAAGATGATATGGTGACATATATAATTTGATATAATACAATAACTAATCGCATACAATTTAATCCGAAAAATGGTGAATACAATTGTATCTACGTGGATAAAATTGGATTTAATTACTTTAAATTATATACAATTTAATCCGAATTTTGACCAGACATTATTGTATGAAATAATATCTTAATATTTAAAAGTTGATGCAATTAGGTACAGTTGGATAAAATTTTCGTATTTCTGTTTTTATTAAATATTGTACTGAAAAATAATGGGGGATTCACGTACGGTTTCGTGTATCGTGTGAACTAAGCAAATCTAGTAAGTTTGCGAGTCTTGATATCAAACTGCATACATAAAAAGTATCTACACATTAATCAGTTTAGGAATAATCCATAAAAAAATTCAAAATAAAATTAAATTTCAAATAATTTTCCATAAATCATTACTGGAGAGATTTTCATTTTGAAAGTGAGATATGTTCAAAGGAATCTTTTATTTTTGGCCCTTCACTAGGGTTTGGGATTTCCCGGACTTTTTTATTTCCCGGGAAACGGGAATGAAAAAATTTTATTCCCGGGATTCCCGGGAATCCCGGGAAATACTTTTGAACAAAATTGTTAATGAAAACCACCTATATAAGTAATTTTTGTTAAAAAAAACAGTATTTCAGTACAAATGCAGTCTGTGTAGTGAGAATTCAAAGTAAAAAATATCAGAATGTTGAACATTTGATTTCACATAAATTACTCGCAGCACTGACAAATGAATTGCATGATTCCAGTAGGCACCTACTACTGGACTGTCGGAAACAAACCGTTTCATCACACTTGGCCCATTAGATATGGTGGCCACAATGTTATTTTCCAAAGACAAATAAAACTCTTCTAGTCTTATTTCTACAATTCTTCTTATTTCATCAGCATTACATCTTCCTGATATATAAACCAACCCCAGGTTATAAAATGAATTATATTCGTTTGTACATATGTTCAAATATCTCTTTTGTGATATTCTTGTCCATTCATCTAAGATTATAGTAAATCTCCTATTGTTAGAAATATTGCTCGATATTTCTTTTATCATGATATCTTTTACATGATTGTAGTAATTTAATATAATGTTCTTTACATCGGTTTCATTTTTTTGCAATGCCAGGTTTTTATTATAAAAACCTTCTCGAATAAACGAAGATCTACACCCAGGAAAAAGATTGGTTGGCTTTCGATCAAAACCATTAAAATGAATTTGCCAGGACTTTATTTTATTTGGAATTACCTATAATTGAATACTACATCAAAAATATTTTACTAGGTATTAAAAATAGGGAAAATGAACTAAAAAACAATCCTTTTAACAAATTATTGGTATCTCCAATCAATTTTAAAATTAGTATCAGTTTAGTAATTCTATGCAGTAGAAGCAGCCATTTATGTAGTGAATATACAAGAAAATTGGTGTTATCTATAACCTTTTTTAAAAAAATTTCAATATTCGAAAAAGGTAACTACAAATACGGGTATCCTAATCAAATATGACCTTAAATTCAAGTTTCTGTAGAACCAACTGAATTGTGGATTATATTGATAACACACACAACTATTAATTGGTATTGATAAACGAATTTTATACTGTATTAATAAAACACATAAATTCAAAATTAGTCATTAAAATTATTAAGTGTTTGTGGTGTAGTGGGTGAGGAGTTGGCTTAATACGCCGGATTTCCGGGTTCGAATCCCGGAAAAGACAAAAATTTTGATGTTTTTTTTTTAATTAAAATAAAATATTCATATGTATAAACAGTAAATATGGCTAAGAAAATTAAAAGTAGTTGTGGTGCAGTGGGTAAGAGTGTGAACTATTAACCTGAGTGGCCGGGTTCAATACCAGAAAATTCGAAAAAAGCTTTTTTAATTTCAATGAAATTTTGTGGAACATAATAATATTTATGTGGAACGTAATATTGAATTAGACAACCGAATATTGGCTTTCACTACGAAAAATATAATTTAATATAAAGATAGTTGTCGTAACCGCACGAATTCGATTGGCAACAAATTCGGTGGCCACAACTGAGACTGTTTTCTGTGTGTAGTTATGGTGCGGATTGACTGCAGCTAATTTGGATACCATTTCAGGAAATGTTTGCCCTACCATAAAACCTTTAATGCCTATTCAGCTTACACTTTTTTCTTCGGGTACTTTGCTAATTTTAGCTGAAACGTTACTCTTATTGTTTTCTTCAAGAAAAGTTGCATGACCATCAATTTTTTTTTTTTTTTGTGAACCAAATTTAGATGTCGGATAACCAAATTTAGATACCACCGTTAACCAATAGTCTTTTCTTTTCACATTTATTAATGAAAACGTTACTTATAAAATTATTGACCCTTAATATAAAGGCGTATTTTAAATTTAAAGTCGACTTTATTTTTAATCAAACGGTTTTGTTCATTTTGTGTATGAAAACCTTACAAAAATATTTATATTTTCAAATATTTTGATTGGTTGAAAATAAATTAACCAATCAGAATGCTCCAAAAATAAACCAAGCCACCCAATATTTTAACAAAGTCGAATTTAACTAAAATATACATTTGAAAAATTTAGATAGTAAGGGCGATTATTTGTAAGAAACAAGACTTTTTGTTCATATTTCTTTTAAACATTTTACCAAGTTTTTAGATTTTACTACTTAAATTTTGAATAAGTTATGCGAAAAATCTTTATTAGTTGAAATGCTCCTTATTACTTGGCAAAGATTTTATTTGTGTGTCAAATAAATGTATTCCCTTTTAAAAGATTTTAACAAAGACATTTTTGTTTTGGTATTTAAAATGTTTTTTATGACTAAAATTAAAAAATCCTATACGAAACAAAAACAATTTAAAAAATTTTATATTTTTAAAATTTCCCGTTTTCCCGGGAAAAATATATTATTTTCCCGGGAATTCCCGGCAAACTTTTCCCGGGATTTCCCGGGAATTCCCGCCCGGGATTTCCCGAACCCCAAACCCTAGCTTTCACTTAAAAAAAATGGGAAAAATGCATTAAAATTGTGATAATAAATTTGACATGAAACAGTTTTTAATAAAATTAAATGTCATGAAATAATCGTTTAAAAGTGTTTTAAATTTGTAAATGGTGAATAAAAAACTAGATTTCACTAATGGGGGAATTACTTATTAGGTTTTTAAGTTATTTATTACACAATTTTAGTCTTTCTATTTGCATTTATAGTCTGCTTGCGGGTAGACAATTTTTTGTTTTAATTTTCATTTATATTTTATGGTATCCTTCAAGCCTATGGATAAATTTGGTGGTACGTTATTCCTAAACCAAAATAATTACTTCGAAGAATTGGCTAACTTTTATTAATATGACCCAATATTCAATTTGAAAATAAAATAATCTGTTGTTTCGATATAAATTTATAACATTTTAAATGAAAATGAATTTCAATTTGAATTTACTAAGATATTAAGAGTTCATTTAAAACAAGAATATACCATAGATTATATAGGGAAAATAAATGTTTCTTTTTCAAATCAAGATGCTTGTTTTGTTGCTATACATATGTGGTACGAAATCCCATACAAAGTCTGACTGCGTATGTTAAGTATTTAACTCTTTTAACATATTTTCAATGTCGATAATGTATGGGCCATCTGTCAGATAATATCACTCAGATTCTATTCAAAAATATTTTACCGGTTTCTCGTTTTCATGTTATTATTTTTTAAATCACTTGAACTTTATATCAAAATTTGTTTTTGTAAAAAATATTTTCCAATTAAAAATGGATTGTAATTGATTTCGATAAAATCTTAAATGAAATTTAAATTAAACATGAAACTGGGCTATATTTGGTCTTACAAATTAAATTCCATGGTCGAGATCTGATTAAATATGACAACATATGTAAAAAGATATATTTAGATATTGGGTCATATAAAATTTTTTCGAAAGACGAAAATTACGTCGTATTATATATAGTGCCATACAAAGCAATATATAACGAGATATAATTGTATTAAATAACATAAAATAATATATAACCCGTTTTACTCGGGTAGTAAAAATCCAATTAAAAGAAATTTAAAAAGGCGACCCCTACGTTCGGCAACCAGCGAAAAACTTCCTTAGCAAAAGTTTAATGATTTTTTACTAGCTTTCATTTTCTGACATTAGGGTCGTACAATAGGGTCGTAGCAACTGAGATCTGGTGGGTAACTACTAGACCGGGATACTTGAGCTCAAAATGTTCTTAGAGCAAAACACTGGTCTGAGAAAAACATCGATGTATCATACTTTAAGATCCGACTGTAAATGCCAAAGATATAACGAAAAATGTAAAATGGCGACCCATAAGTTCGGCAAAAAAATATAAAATTTTTTTTTTTGAAACCTCCTTGCAAAAATACTTCATATTGGAGGGTGTACGGCGCACTTTTTTTTTTTTTTTGCCTGTAAGGTGGTACGCTCTAGTGCACATGCTTAGCGGGTGTTTTGATAATTTTTTGAAGTGCTCTGAAAACAAATATTTATGACATTCAGAAAATATATGATGAAAAATGCTTTTGATATCATGCAATGCCTTTTACGTTATAACACATTTAAGGAATCTAAGGAATATATTATTAAAAGGTATTATGACTATTTTCATAGTAATATCTTTCATAGTAGATCTTTAATAGAAATAAAAAAAAAAACAAAATATAAAAAATTGCAATAAAACTATTAATATAGAACATTTTGTTTAAAATCTATAAAAATATGTTGCAGAAAATTTCATTAAGATTGTATAAATAATATGGAGATTGATAAATATGTATGTAAAAAGACATATATTTTAATTAGCTCAATTTTTTTCCCAGTGCAGTTCTCTCTCTTGCTCACTAATAGAATTGCAAATCAATTTTGCGCATTACTGTTATAGGTACAGTAGTTTTGATTTAACTGCCTTTTTCTTAAGTGCACATTTGCTATAACTGCACAAAATTTTGGTTTCGTTTCTATTTTACAAAATTATGTACGCAATTGTCTTCTTTAAGATCACTTTTTGTACCTGCGCATTTAAGATAACTACCTCATATTTTTGGCAGTTTTACATTATTTTCATTAAAAATATCACCGTTAGCTGCCTCTTGTGTTTTGCTTTGTTTTTCAATTCTAGAAAAAAAGACACACATAAAATAAATGTGTTGTCAACTTTTTTTGTGACAAAAATATCCTACTTTAGCCATTTTTTAACAATAAAAATCGCAAGATCTGGTGCAAAGCACAAAGTTGTCATCATTAGCTTCATTTGTTTTGTTTGTTTTCAGTTTGTATTGGTACATGCTAGTGTTTTTCTTTTCCCGGACTTTTTCATTTCCCGGGACAGCGGGATTTTTTTCTGAATTTCCTGGGATCCCGGGAATTCCCGCTCGTTAGAAAATAAATTTATCCGACATATGTTGTACTTGAAAAATTCGATTTCTATTAAAACACCGTCCGACAAAGTTCATCTTTTGGTTGTACCCATGATAAAATCTACTACAGTCTACAGTTTAAATCGCGAATTATTATTTAGATAATATATTTACATATATTTAGTTAATAATATATTTAATAATATATTTATATGGAAGGCCGTCTTAATTTTAAAATGAAATATATTAACTAAATATTAATTCGCGATTGGAACGGTAAAACAAATTGATGTAGAAAAAGTGAAAGACACGGGTATTTTATTTTCTTCCCTTATTTCAGGATATGTTGGAATTGTTAATGGGTGTAAACTTGTGTCGGACCAGTTTTATAGGCAGAACTAAGATAGGCTTTTTGCTTAAGTATTTCTTAAATATGAAATCCAAAAATTTGTTTCTATGCAGATTTTCAGAAGTATTCGTATAGAATTACTTTATAAAAAAGTTTAAGAATATTCTTCACACAAATTATTAGGCAAATTCTCTTAAATATTTTTATAAAAATCGATACTATAAAATTATTAAATAATAATTTATTCATTTTAATACACTAGATATAGTGAAAAATATAATTTAATAAGTATGCCTAATTGTTTACTATCAACATGGATTTATGTTTTAGGTTAAAAAATAATTAGAATATGAATTTAAAATTAAAGGCTCTTTGTCGTTCATAAATCTGAGCTTCATAAATTGTCGATCAGAGTTGAATTTCATAGGAAGCAGCTGGATAAAAATAACATTGTTAGAATTTCGTTGATGTTAGCCTAATTGAGTTATTTCAATTTGCTGGTTTCAATTCAATATAAATATATCATCAATTATTAACCCATAAAGGTATAGAATATTGAGGATGGGTTTGTAGCAGGACCCAAAAATACGTATTCTATCCTGCTGGCCTCATCGAATTTTTTAAAATTTTATTCAATGTAATTTGCTTGTAAAAATGTTATCATCTCTCTTTTAATTTGAATCTTAATTTAAAGGAAAATGTGATATTTGATCTCAAATTGAATGAAAAACATTCATTAAATAGTTTTTTAACTGTAACTGGTATCTTTTGAATAGAAATTTTTTATGCCACAACTATTTAAAAATAAATTATTTAATTTGCATAATTGCATTTTAAATTAACATATAAAGAAATCCAAAATAATTTGAAAAATCATCTGAATAATATTCAAAAAATACAATTGAAATAAAGGAATAGCAGTTCCAATTTAAATAAAATTATTTGAAGTTAAAAAACCTATAAATACTCAATTGAAAATACGAAAATATTAAATACTAATTTTATAATTCCTAGTTTTTTAGATATATTTGGAACTGAGATACGGATGTTGAAGTATTGTATACATATTTTAAAGAAAAAAAATTTTTCTGAAGTTCGAGTATTTGTTTTCGGTTTAACTTAACCAAATTCAACAGATTTCTAAAAACAATTTGGCCTAAATAATATTTTTTTTTTTATTAATTAAGTTTATTAAATTTTAAATCGCATTTTTTAATTTCAAAAAATGTTATTTAAATTAATTTCAAATCAATGTTTTAAATTTAAATTTATTTAGCTTCCAAAATTGCAATATATAATAGCTAAAACTTCTGTAAAAGAATCAAAAAAAAATCCCGGGAAATCCCGCACAAAATTCCCGGGATTGCGGGATCGAAAAAAGGGCGGGATTCCCGGGAATTCCCGGGACGGGAACCACCAAGCACCCAACCATCTTGAATCGCTTTCATCGATAATGGGAGTCAAATAGGGCGCTATATATAAACGCAAACATATAGAAGCCAAAGTGTAACCCAACGAAGGACCCAATAGACCAAAAAAATATGAAATACCTAAAATTTTAACAATAAATAACAAGTTCTTAAACATTGTACATTATTTTTCAGTTCCACTCACTTAACATTGCTGGTGCTTTGGCCTTTTCGCTATTATCATCCATATATGATACACCCAAGGTATAGTATAGTGCACCTCCAACTCCAGCTATGAATTGTGCTAAAAATAGTAACATTTGTGGTATTAAACTTCCTTCGCGTATTTCACATTCTACACCAGTGCCATCATTTCTACATAAGATTTTTTGACGTTGTGCTTCCAAGTCTTGCATGGAGACATTAATATCCAATACGGCTCCATATTCTTTCGTCAAACTTAGTGCATCTGTACCAGGGCCATAAATAAAGTGCGATGTTGCTGTCAGCATGCAAAAACAGACTAATGTCAATAAACCTGGAATTTTTTCAAAAAAAAATATTTACGAAAATGTTGATTATTCGAAAATGCATATGATTTGAATGAAATTCGTAAATGTTTAAATTTTATTAAATTATACCACTGCCTACATTCCACAAGGCCCGTAATTTGTTTTGGTTAAGAAAAAATTAATAAAAAAATAATAATAACGTTTTATGGTTGGACTCCCCTTTTTTTAAAACTTTTACAATAAAATTTTGAGTGAGAAAGTCACCATTTAATTGTTAATTATTGCATTTCAGGCACTAAATGATTTACTAAAGCCATTTTTTTTCAAGGATTCTAAAATTTTAACCATCCATATCTCCCAAACTAGAAGAGCTAGAGGAAAAATTACTGCAGCAGAGGTCAAAAGCCACTACGAATACCCCGATACCGAAACTAAGTTTTGACTTGCATTGCTAGATTTTAAAATCGCGTTTTTCTCGAAAACTAAGCCTCGTAGAGAGAAAAGGGCTTTTATTTGGTATATCGCCCATATCTCGAAAACTGAATGAGTTAAACGAAATTGGGCAACGGTTTTGGAAAGGGGAAGTCATAGTGAGTCATCTGTGGAAAAATAAGTGCAAAAATCGCTTAAATAAACTTTCAATCGTCCATATCTCCCAAACTAGAAGAGCTAGAGGAAAAATGACTGCACTAAATGAAACTAAATTTTGACTTGCCTTGCTAGATCGCGTTTTTCCCGTAGAGAAAAATAAATACGAGAAATGAATTTTGGCGATTTTTTCAATTTTGTAGATTTTTTAAAACCCAAATTTTGACGAATTTTTACATTTTGTATTTTGGCGATTTTTTGGAAATTTTTTTCTAATTTTGCCGATTTTTTTTCAAATTTTAACGATTTTTTTTTTAATTTTGGCGATTTTTTCAAATTTTTAACGATTTTTTTCAATTTGACAATTTTTTCAATTTTGCAGATTTTTTCAAATTTTTGACGATTTTTCAAATTTTGACGATTTTTACCAATATTGGCGATTTTTTTAAATTTTGACAATTTTTTTTTTAATTATGCGATTTTTTTAAATTTTAGCGATTTTTGTAAATTCGGCGATTTTTTCATATTTGTCAATTTTTTAAAAAATTTTGGCGATTTTTTGAAAATTTTGACAGTTTTTTTTTTCAATTTCCGCGATTTTATATCCATTTTTGCAATATTTTTAATTTTTATCGATTTTTTTAAAATATTGGCGATTTTTGACAATATTAGCGATTTTTTTCTAATGTTAGATATTTTTTTAATGCACGTGCATACGCACTTGCACTCACACATGTGCATGTGTGAATTTGTATTCGCACTTCGCACATGGAATAGTATTTGCATTTGCACATCTTGATGTGCGAAGTATAAAGTCAAATTCGCACATGCACATGTGTGGTGAATAGACTACGGCAACATCAGTACCACATTTTAGCGAAATTTGATCACGTTTAGAGGTCCCTAAAAATGTCAGATTTTCCTAAGCTTTGGTAAAACCAGTAATAAATCATAATAATGATGATTTTACTAAATGAGGTCGTGAATCATTAAGGCATATTATGGCAATAAAATATCTTAAAAGTAAATTTTGTGACAGTGTTTTTAAAAAACACACATGACATTATGCAGGCCGGTCGCCGATATGTTGCTCAGTTCAAGTTTTTGTTGAGACTCAATTGTTTTCTAATTTTTTATTTCATTTCATAATTAGATTTTTTTTTAATTTAAATTTTTCAAAAATTTTTTTCATTGTTTTGAAATTAGTGAAGGGTCGCACGAAACTTGTTGACGGGCCGCATTTGCTCATGTATGGTATATATTCCTTATAGGGAATGCAAAATCCCACACTTTTTGATTTCCTGGGAAAGCGGAAAATTTATTTTAAATTCCCGGGATCCCGGGAACCCGCAAGGAAAAAAAATTAGAAGATATTTTATAATTTAAAAATCTTAAAGACCTCGAATTTTCATGATTGTGAAAAATTTCAGGTGGTTTTTCTTGGAATTTTCGTAGTGGGAAAGTATTAATCTTATATTAGAAATTATAAAAGTCTAATTATATATTTTTAAATATCGAACAAACTAAAAAACTTGTCCGTAAAAAAAAAAATAAAAAATAAAATTATTGGAATTGGTAAAATTTTTTTTAAATTGAAAGTTTTTAAAAATCAGTAGAAAAATTTGTCTTTAATTATGTACAGAATAAATGCGATCCAAAAATTTTTATGCAAACACTATTTAATTGAGTGGTTTTCCCAAAAAAGATATTTTCTTAATTTCTTTTAGTTCCTGTTTTAAGAGGCACTAAAGGAACTTAAAAATTTCGATCAAGAACACAAATTAATAAATGTTTTCGTTTACTCGAAAATCTTACTACTTTTACCACAATTTTTGTTTTGTTTACTTTTTGAAATTTTCCAATTGTGGTACAAGTAGCAAATTTTAGTAAGTAAACGAACAAGCCTAATGTAAAATTTTACTATTTTCAAAACGTTGGAAATTTTTGCATAAGAAACTTTAAAATAATTATCTTTATTATTTTAAAATGCATTTTTTGAAATACCGGGATTTCCGGTCCAAATTCCCGGGAATGCGGGAACTGAAAAATGCTTAATTTCCTGGGAATCCCGGGACGGGAAATCCCGGGATGCATTCCCTAGGTATATACTATCCCAGCAAAATCTTTCATTAAAAAATAAGTGGTTATATAATAGAAATTTATAGCTCCGCACAACTTATTTTTTGGCGTCTAAACTCATTATTTTTGTTTGGCGTGCTCGCTTAAGAAAAAATGAGAAGTAAGTAGTTATGAGATTCTGAATAATAAGTGGTTACAAACATGCTTACAAAAAGTTGTATTAAAAGTGGTTATCCGACTGCTTACTTGATTCTTAAAAATAAGGAGTTACACAAATACTATTAGCTTCAGGAAATGCATTCAGAGAAATTAAAGTTTTTACTAGTGTGTTATTTTAGAACTCATCATAAACATTTTAACACAAAACATATTTACAAGTAATAAATATAAAATTTAACTTGGTAAAAAGTACTTATTCAAACTATTGTGAGTAAATCATTATTTTATATTTAAAAGCAATGACTAAAATAGTCCGTTATTAGGAAGTCATTATTTTATATTACAAAATAATGCAAAAGGTAATGATCAGGGCAAGGACTTTCATGCAAATGCATGTTTGTAGTCAGTGGACCAAAAATGATTTTGACCAAATACTTTTCCGAATCAAAGAATTTGCAAAAAAATGGCATCGATTTGTTGTTGCATATTTTTGCATATTTTGTTATAAATGAATATTTTTGCATATTTTGCTTTTAAGTGCATATTTTATTGCATATTTTATGATTTTTATTGCATATTTTTGCATAATTTGCACATTATTGCATATTTTTTAATATTTTTAAATATGAAATTCGATTTAAGAATTCATACTTTAAAACTAAAAAAAATTCTAAAGAATTAATTATTTGGAAGATCTGTTGGTAATATAACACTACAAGAGAAAGAGAAACACATAGTATACAATATGTTGTCATCCATCCATCCACAAACAGAAAGTTTAAAAATTTTATAAAAATTATTTTAAGGAAACTTTTCCCCGAGCATTAATTTCTGCCACTTTTTTCTCTGAGTTACGAAAGTGAGTACGATTTTATAGTACACATATTTAAGTTCTATTTTATAATAAAGTTTTTTTCAGGTAAAAGCCACACACAAAAATATATTTAACTATGTGTATTTGAAGACATATTCAGTGTGTTCGTTCGTTTACTCGAATTTCTTACTACTTTTACTACAATTGCAAAGTTTTGTTTATTTTTTGTATTGAATTTTTCCAGCTGTAGTAAATATAGTAACTTGTAGTAAGTAAACGAACAAGCTTATAGTAACGGATACCTGAATTTTTACGTTCGTTAGTTTTTAATAAATATAATTTAAAAAAACATTTATTTTTAATTGCATAATTTTTGGTTTTTAGTGCATATTTCGTTATAAATGCATATTTAAGTGCATATTTTCCATTTTATAGTGTATATTTTAAGCGCATATTTTCCATTTTTTAGTGCATGAAAGTCCTTGCCCTGGTAATGATATATCATTATTGGTAATGCAGATAGCAATGCGATGTCATTACCAATATTTTGCTGGGATGATATATCTTTTACTCCAAAGTAACTTTTGTAGTTTTTGATTACCCAATAAAAATTGGTATTCATTTTGGTTTTTGGTCTATGGGAAAATCATTGTATGCAGTTCAATCAGAGCTCAAAAAAAAAGAACGATTTGAATGAACTAGTTCACTGATCTGAATTGCCTATAATGACCGAGTCAGCAAAAAACTTGTTAAGTTTCAACAAACATGTCTGTTAAGTCTCAATAAACAAGTTTAATAAAAAAAAAATTTTTTAATTTTTTATATCAACAAAATATTTGATTCAGTTATAAATGTTGTTCAAGTGAGAATTGACTTTTAAGAATTATTTTTGTCACTTAAAATCTGGTCATATTTTTATCTGTGTACTTATAATTGAACTTAATTTCATTCATATTAATAGTATTTAAAATTTTCCCCTATTTGTTCCCGAATTTATCGTTATTTGACAAGTTTTAGATACAAAGCTTTCTGAACTTTTTGTTTTTTTTTGTATCCTTAGAAAATATAAGTTCATCATATAAGCCTGGTGGAGTTCAAGAAACCGAAAATTGTCCAAATTTAAAGCACCGTAATGCGCAATTTGGTAAATTTTATGCGTTTACTACAACCATCATGTGTAATTTTGGCCTGCTAAAATAATTCCGTTTTAGTTATAGTTCCCTGATAAAAAGTATTATCAATTATACAATTATTTAATTAAAAACAAATGACCGCTCTTAGTTTGATTCAAAATAGTTTGGATTTTTCTTAAAACTATAACTGAGATCTTAAACTTACCAAAACCCATCCATCTGGGTCTATGTTTTTTACCAGCATAATAACCCAGAAATGAAGAACATAACATTTGGCTAATATCATTTCCCACCATAATAAAGCCAGTATTACGCGAAGGTATTTTGAAACGTTTTTCCAATGTCGAAATGGTACCATTGAAATATGAATGTGTCATGGCAAAAACACAGCCAACTAAGCCATATATCACAACATAGGAAATTTGATTAGCAAATCTAAATTATAAAAAAATAAATAGTTTAAAACATAATAAACATTAAGTAACACCAAAAGCACTTGAATTTAATACGAAAATTACTTTTGAAAAAATGTGCCCTTAAAACTACCAATACCGCATGTTGTATCTTCGGTTAGGGGCATTGTATTATATATACGTTGCAATTCTTCATTGTTGGTAGATTTTTGGGTATCCAGTAATTTTTTACTTAATTCCAGATCAAGTTTAAGATCCTCTTCGTTTACTGACATTTTCTTTCACTATTTCAATAACGAACAATTTTTAATACATTAATTTACTTTTAAACAAATATTAACCAAAGGAGATCTTTTAATCTTAACGTTCAGCAACCGAATGAGTTATAATCGTTCTTGAGTAGTTATAAACAATATTCTATAGTATAATTCAAGACTTATTTTTTCTTATCAACCAATTTTTGTTCTTTACCAAATAAACGCCCTACTGATTGATAGGTATATTTCTATAATATTTTGATAATGTAATGAAATATTTGAGATAATAATCACAATTTTTATCTTTAATTATACGGAAGTTATAATTTAATATAAATAAATTTATTATTACAATTATCTTAAATAAATATTTTTAAAACATATTTTATTAAATACCCCACTCCATTTCCATTTATGAGACCCATAAAACAGGGATAAATTTAGCTAACAGAGAAAAGAAAATTTCGAAGACTTATATACAAAATAGTAACAAATTTTTCGGACAACTAACACTTAAGTCATAAATCCTTAGTATGGAACCCAGTGTAATGCGTCAAAGATCATTTGACTATGGCATTTAAAAATTAATTTTTTGAAAATTTTTCTAAACCGTTAAAAATCGACATATACATTTTTTTTAAATATTTGAAAATTTGAGATAAAGACCTAGTACATGCACATTAAGGTAGGTAAACAATTTGACTTAGCTGCGTTTTAGGCGTACCTGCACAAAAGTTCTTGGTTGTGCAGCTAAGTCAAAATTACTGTATAACTTAAGCCTGGATTAGCCAGAAGTAAACGTAAACGTATTTCTGCATAGCTGTATTAATAAGTTAAATAAGAACAGAAGAATGAATAAGAATGAAACAAAAAACACAACACATCTTCTGTTTTTATTTAACTTATTAATTCAGCTATGCAGAGATACGTTTACGTTTACTTCTGGCTAATCCAGGCTTTAGGCCAAAAATTGGTATACAGAATGTGTTTTTCGTTTTATTCTGCACAAAAACACTAATATAGTATTTTTTTCGGAAAACCTCAAATTTAGGAGTTATGGCGCAAAAACTTTGAGATGCTTTTAGGTAAATTTTAGAGTCAAAAGTCCAAACTGACTATCCTGTATGCGTCCGAGAGTTGCAATTAGTTTACACATATAATTTTTATGCCAAATCTATTGGAAACTGACGGTAGAGCGAACAAAAAACTACTTTTGAAAATTTGGGTGGTTTACCGAGTATAGGGTTTACTATTTTTCCACTGTTGCAGTGTATATTCTGTTAACTGGCCTACATGTTGTTTCTTTAAATTCTATACTCCCTTTTTTAAAAAAGCCTTACGTAAAAATATACTGAAAAAGTTAGAAATGGCGTGGAGTAAAGTGGAAATACATAGTTTTTTCTCTATATTCCCTTTAGTTACCAGTAACAACAATAATGCATTAAAAAATTAAAAGGACGGACATTTAACTAGATGAATGTAAGGGCTAACAAATTTTGTACCATAGAATTAAACAAAAAAGCTTCATATTGTAATGTTAAGCGATGAACAAGGCATCTTTACTTCATACAGGCTGCATCCTGACAAACAAAAAAAAAAAAAAAAAAAAATGAGAGTGGTACTCGAGTAAAATGGAAAATTTATTGCGATGACAGTTATGGGCCATCTCAATAATAATAAAATCATGAACAACAAAAAACAAACTACCAACTATTACTATCACCATCATTATCGTCATCTCGCCATCATCACAACTACTACGAGTAGCATAAACAAAACATCTGCAGCAGTAACCAAAGCAACGGCAAAAGCAGTAATCGAAACTTTAGTTGCGCCAACACAACAACTTTAGCAGCAATATGATGACTACAAGTAGAAAATGTAGTAGCAAGATTTTCTAGTGTCATCACCGTCATCATCAACAACATTAAAGTCCATCATTGTCGTTGTAGTCGTCATCCTCGCTATCATAATAATCATCAACTACAATAAGGGCAATAAGGCATTTAGTATCTCAGGGTCGTTGTTTGATATTATAGCATGCTGTTTTTTTTTATAATCATAACAATAAGAGTAAAAAGAGTGCCGTATCGATAGTGACATGAGTATAAAACTGGGCTCTCATGAAAAATGCACTTATTTCTCTCATATTAGATAATTATGTTATTCTGGCTTACAAGAAAGTTTTGCTAGAGGTCGAACATTATTGGAAAATTTAAATACCCTATTCTACATGGAAAACTTAAAAATTTTGTAATTTCGTTTATTAAATTGGTTTTGGAAATTATGGTAGTAGAAAATTTAAAAAATTTTCTAATAAATTTGAAATTTATATTCTGACTAGAACAAGCGCGGCTCCAGGGGGGGAATAAGGAAATTCCCCCCCCCCCCCCTTCCCACCCCTCAGCGAAATCGAAAAAGAAAAAAAAAAAGGAAAAGGAGGGAAAAAGGAGAGAAAAAGAAGAGAAAAAGGAAAAAGAGGGAAAAAGGAGAGAAAAGAGAGGAGAAAAAAGGATAAAGTGAAAGAAATACAAATTTGTTATGAATAATAATATGAAATATAAAATTTTTTCCTTATTTTCATTTAACCAGTCGTCATTTAAAAAATCTCAATAGATATTTTTACAAATTCATTAAAAAACTGATAATTTTGATTATAAAAATAATAAAGTTTGTGGAGAAATGTAGTTAAAAGATCTAAATTTCAAATTAGAATTTCAAAATTGCATGTAGATCAATTTCGTTTGAAATTTTTCAAATTGAACAAAAATGAACAAAGCCGTTTAAATATAAAGTCGACTTTAAAAGTAAAATACTGTTTGATGGTAAAGCACGTGAAAAAAATGTTATACTCCTCCATATAAAAAAAATGATAATTTTCCACGACAATGAAAAAAATTGGGGAAAAATCATAGTTTTTGTATATTGTGATTGTGTCTTTGATATAAAATTGAAAAATTGTTCATTTTTATAATTTAAATTAAAATTTGAGTAACATTAAAGTTCGAGTAAAATTTTTCCACGTGAAAAACCACTTACGGTGCTTTTGGGAAAAAGACTTAATTTTATTTTGAATTTTTTTCATTAAAATTGCGGAACTGAACTTCTAATGGAATTTTCTAAATTTGAAGTGGTAAATGCTACTATATTTTAGAATTTTCTCATTTCGAAATAAAAAATCGAAATTTCTCTTAAAATTTTCTCAATATTGTAAGAAAACAATTAATTACCGTTATTTTTGTTCAGATTTAAGATCAAATTTGACAAATTCCAAATAGAACTCACAATTAATTTCAGTTGAAATTCTCCAAATTTCACTCGGAAAGATATGGTGGAGTTCTTTTTTAGGTCTTTCCAAAGGATCGTATTGAACTTATTCCAGTCTATCTTTCGGAAATCCTGAGTATACATGTTGATATTTTTGATTGCCTTCGAGTAATTGACTAGCGTTAGATCCTGCACTTCCTTCCAACCTGCAAAGTGTATTAACTTTAAAATACGGAATGTTGGTGTAGCGTCAAAGTAAAATTGGCCAGTAATTCTTTCTGTTAATAACGACATCTGACTCCCACAGCTATACCAAAACCGATATGAAAATTTAATTATACAAAGTTTTCCAAATGTTGATCACGAACCCCTGAGCGTCCCTAATCGCATCCTAGGAGGTCTGCGAAACATTCCGAAAAAATAATTAAAAAATAAGAATTTTTTAAATATTAGAAGTTTTTAGTTAAAATTTATAACTGAAGTATAAAAAATCAGCTTCTAATAAATAAAGTGAATATAAAAATAATGAAAATAATTTCAAAACTTTTCAGGAAATATTAACTTTTTGTATTGTTGTTAAAAAGTAATATCTGAGTTAAATCCTTGTAATCATCTCAATCAAATTTTGAGGACTTTTCAGACTCCGGCGACTTTTTTCGTAAAATTTTCAAAGTTTAATTTAATGAAATCCGCGATTTAAATCGTCATATGTATATCGAAAAATGGATTCTTTAAAATTTCTGAAAAAATATATGCGGTGTGTTTGATTAGTCGAAATTCTTATTACTTTTACTACAATTGGAAAGTTTTGTTTACTTTTTATATTGAAACTTTGCGGCTGTAGTAAAAGTAGTAACTTGTAGTAAGTAAACGAACTCGCTTATGTTATTCCTCATTACTTTATTTTTGCCTTTACGAAATCTTATACTGGCACTCTTATTGGGTCTTTTTTCATACAAATGCTGAAAAATCGAACTGTTTTTTTTTAAATTTAATACTATACTATAACTCAGGAACCAAAAGGAGTACCAAACTGATATTTGACAGTGTCATTGATAAAAAACTAAGGACTAATACAAAAATATTAAAAGGCTACGATAAAGTATCCCGAACCGCATATTAAGATAAAATGGCTTTAGACCTTTGATAACGATAAATGGTTAAAGTTCATTTCACGTAGCTCAATCATGGCTTCAATTATAAAAGGATAGAAACAATTAATTAATTGTAGAAAAATTCTCAAAAATTTAAATTTTTTTTAATAAATCAGAAATTATCAAATTAAAAAATGAGCTGCAGACCAACTTCAGGCACGATTTCAGAAGCTTTAAAGTGATATATCAACCAGTCACATAACTGAAATAATACAAAAGTTAGACCCAAATATGTACAGAAAGTCTAAAGCAAATTTGATAATTTTCCCCAAATTGAACACCAATTTTAGCTATACAAAGTATTCCAAGTTATAGCAAGTTTCATACAATTCATATAGAGAGCGGAAATTTCAATTGTTGATTTTATATGTTATTTAATATAAACTTTTTTAGGCATTACTAACCCATCATTGTTGGATGTCAAATACGTATCAAATATTAAAGTTTTTGATGAAAAATATAACTAAGAATTTTCCGTTGGACTTTATATTGTCTTTTATACCTAAAGCGTCGCTTATAAAATCGTTAACCTTGCGCTGCGGAGTCCAAAAAAGTCCAACAAAAAGTGTATGGCCAAATCAAAAGGGGTTAAAAAATATTTTTTGTGAAAATTTAAAAAAACAAAAAATTTTTATATATTTTTTCAAAAATTTAAAACAAAGTTAACAACACTGAAATTTTAACATGAAATGCTTTTTACTATAACGTAAAAAAATCTTGACTCATTTTTTATATTGTGGTAAGAAAATCATAAAACTATTCACTTTAAAATTTCAGTGCTGTTAACTTTATTAAAAATCGCTAAAAACAAAGAAAAATTTGAACAAGTTTAAAGTGCTGCAATTTAAAGTCTGACGACTATTTGTAAATAAAAATAATAAAAGACTTAAGAAAATTTTATGGGATTTCCAAAAATATGCAGTTTGTACAGAACGGATCAGTACTTCCTAAATTTTACTATGTAATTTGATAAAAGGTTGTTATCGCTAATTTTTCGTTAAAAGCCACGCCCACTTAAAACAAGTGACAAAATGAAAAAAACAAACATTACATTAAAATTCTGTACAATTTTCTGAACCATCTCCTTACCTTTCGTGTCGAATTTAGCCACTATTTTAATCTTTAAAAATAAAGGCAACAACTATAAAATTATAAAAAACTTGAATTGTGTTAAATTCGTGGCCACCACTGTATATGACGTCTTTTTCCAAAATGTTTCCTTATATTATGCCATATATAATTTTATCTAATTAGATATCGGCCTTCATAATATTAGATATGGTATATATAAACAATATATGGTCATATATGGTACCTCATGAACAAAATCTTTAATACAGTGGCAGATATCATAATATATGCTACTAAATATAGTGCCATATATATTTATATATGTTGTTATTTAAGCAATATATTAGCATATATAGTGCCATTTAAACCATATATTATTATATATGGTGCCATTTAAACAATATATAACCATATATGGTACCTCTTGATCAAAATTTTTAATACAGTTCCAGATATGATAATATATGATACTATATATAGTGTCATATATATTTATATATGGTGCAGTGATGTTAGATAGTGGCAAAAAAAAGTGGTATAGATGTCGCTAAAAGCTGGTATTTGAAACAAAAAATTGGTATACTCACAACATATATTTAATATGGTATTATACCTAGGAGAACAAAGGGGATCTTGCTCCCATTCAGAGCGATAGTTTTGCTTCCGGTGTTTTGGATTTCCACGTAGAGTATCACCACTACCGACATGAATGTTTTTAGGCGTTGAAGGGCCATCAGAATCGACATTTTCTTTTTCTTCATCTGTTGATGACATGATAATCTGCAATAACAGTAGTGAGCGTGCTTTTAACAAAAATTTCCTCACAAAAGAAAAAAATCTACATTCAAAGAACAGCTGTTCTCATAAACGACAAAAAATGGGATATAAGTCATAGCTAAGTCGGTAGGCTACAACTACAAATATATTGTATTTTGTATAATATAAAAATATACTGTTTTTTTTTAAGGAGGCTAAATACTGTAACAACAGAATTTTAAGGGGCATATTTAAACGGTTGTAAAAAATTCAAATAACAATATTTTTACTACATTATTTTTTTATTTAAAATATATATTACTGTAGTATTTTTAAAAAATATTAGTTTTAAATTTCTCCCACCAAACTCGCCAGGGTTGCCACTTCATTATTATCCTTTTTTAAAAAAGTCAAAATCGGCTGCCACTGTAGAGCCTTCATTAATTATTGGAAAATAAAAATGTAAAGTGATTCTTAATACCAGATAAATTCTCTAGTCCTTATCCTGGCCCGATTTTTATTTTAAAAAATTTTTTTAAACAAAGTTGCCACACAAATTTGAAAATTCCAAAAAATGCAGGAAAAACAATTTTACTTGGGAATATAAAATTTATTTGACTCAAATTCAAAAAAGGGTCACGATAAGGACTACAGTTTTTTGTTGACTACGAAAAAAAAACCGGATCGAAACCGGTTAACCCACCTTGGCTGTACAGTGGCAGCCGATTTTAAAATCATGGTTATGAGAAAAACGCGTTTGAAGTCTAAAGTTAATTTTAAGCTAAGAAAACAGCAAAATTTCAAAAAATTGTAAATAAAGAAAATTTATATCTCCTAGCTTACTACATGGCGACAAAATTTGGGGCGAATCGGTTAATGGGTATTTGATATATTAAACCTAATAGTCTTAAAAACGATGGTAGATATATAATTATACATAACGCTACTCATATTAAGCTTGTTCGTTTACTTACTAAAATTTACTACTTTTACTACAGCTGGAAAAATTCAATACAAAAAGTAAACAAAACTTTCCAATTGTAGTAAAAGTAGTAAGAAATTCGAGTAAACGAACACACTGATTACTTTGTAAAAATGCTATAATTTTGTAGAGTTTTTAATTTATTTCGTATTTTTTGTCGCAATTTTTATATATATTGATTACTTTTATAACTTATATTAAGCCATCAGCACCTGCCCCAAATGACGTGTCTTCAACATCCATCAAGGATTCGTCATTGGCTTTTCTTTGAAAACTGCGTGCAATTTTACATCTTTTGATGAAGTTTTTATCTTTCTATTCTGCCCTGTTATAATATAAACGATTTCTAATAAAAAAACAAGTTAATAAAAATGCAAACAAAAAGTGGTACACACAAATTTATCACATAGAGTATTACTTTGGGACTAAAACATATTTTACAAAAAAACATGTAATTTATTTCTTCGAATTTTTTATTGAAATTTTCGGAGCATATAGAGAAAAGTATGATCCATCTAAATAAAATATAAAAAAGATTCGAAAACAAAAATTTTCCTAGAGTCAATACCCCTTTAAACAAAATGTATAAAAAATTAGATTGTAGTTTGTCACCACACTTGTGAATAGTATTTCAAGTTTTGTGCTGGTTAAAATGTCAGTAAAACAGCTGTTTTCGTTTCTTCCTTTACACTTTTAATAAAAAACAAAATTGAAATCATAAGTTATAGAAGTTGGTATTATTGCGTACCAACACAATTTTTAGTTGGCACATGGTACAAGATCTTGAAAAATGGTATGTGTACCAACAAATTGGTACGTCTAACATCACTGATATGGTGTTATTTAAGTAATATATTACTATATATGGTGCCATTTAAACCATATATTATCATATATGGAGCAATTTTAACAATATATGCTCATACAGTAATTTTGACTTAGCTGCACAACCAACTTTTGCAAGAACTTTTATGCAGGTAAGCCAAAAACGCAGCTAAGTCAAATTGTTTACCTGCCTTATTGTGCAGGTATACCACTACAGACTGAAAACAAACAAAACAAATGAAGCTAATGATGAAAAATTTGTGCTTTGGTACCTTATGATCAACATTTTTAGATATGATATGATACCTATCATATATCAAAGTATATGGTACTATACATATACTTTGATATATCGTATCATTTCAACAACCCGAGTAAAAATAGTTACATATAGTCATATATGTGATTAAGTTATATCTGTATAAATATACAGTTTTATCCGAAGAATGGCCCGATATATTTTTATCAATTGTTTATAAATTTTTATCTAATTGTATTAATTACTGATTAAATTATGTGTTAATCAGATGAAATTGTATCCGATTTTTGACCTGATAAAATTTTATCGCTTTATATGTATGTGATATAAACCAATAAAATTGTATCAGGTCAAAAATCAGATACAATTTCATCTGATTAACACATAATTTAATTAGGTCAGTTCTGAACTGATACAATTAGATAAAAACTGATAAACAACTGATACAATTTTATCGGACTAATTTTATGATCAAATGGTATATGGATTATATTACCATATAAAGCTCCATATTATTTTTTTTAATAGGGAACATACCATATATGGTGCCATTTAAACAATATATTGTCATATATGGTAACTCAACTACAATATTAACTGTATTTCAGAAGCTATTAATTGCATTTCAGAAATTTTAAATGTATTTCAGAAATTACGGAATGTATTTCAGAAATTATTAATTGTATTAATATGTGTAAGTCATTCAAATCAAACAACTTTTAAATTGGTTACAATGAAGCTATAAGTGCTCTTTTTCTGTTTCGAATGTATGTGCTTTAAAACAAATTTCAAAAATGTATATATACAGGCATGTCTCAGGTTTTTTACGGAATTGCTTTGATTTCGCAATTTCACTTCCGCAATTTTTTTCCTAAAGTGATCGAAAACTATTTTTTTCCTTCTGAATTTGCAGTTTAGGGTGCTACGGATAATTTTGTATAGAAAATGAAACGTTCTGGTAAGTATCGAGTATGCTACAGGCTTAATAGTGGTACTTAAAACGTTAAAAGTTTCTATACAAAACGTAAAAGGCAAAAAAAATCGTTTTCATTCCACTTTCAAAAACCAAAGTGGAATTGATATTTAGAGCAGCTTAAACTCATAAAAGCTTTTCAATAGTGCTTGGTATGTATTCCCTAAAGTGTCGTTAACTATTTAACTTAAAAAAATTTACATTTAAAATGCTTTTTGTTGGTAAATTCGACAATTTTCTTATTGATTAGCAAAACGTAATTTTTTCTGAAAAATTAAATTTTTAAATTTTGATCGCCGATCTTATCTTTTTTAACTAAAAATGGCAACTTATATCAAAATTTAGCAGTTGGAATACGAATTTACCTCAAAAAGTCTTTTTTTAACATTTTAGAATTTATGAAAACGCAAAAAACCTGAAGAAGCAAAAGTAAAACGCTACGAAATTGTACATCGAAATCATATTAATTTTATGCGAAATATGTGTTAAAACTTTAAATATGCTCTCTAACAAAAACTTTTTTAAGTGAAATTATTAAACACAGCATTCCTAACTTATAATTAATTATGTTTATCTGTTATATTTGGTCTAAATATGCAAAAACACCATTCACTTCTGGAGAATCAATTTGCGTTTTCAAATTCACTTTCAAGTGAAATTGATGTCTGTGACATGCCTGATAATGTTGTTTTTTTCTTTGTAAATGCATTTGTTTGTAAATTACGAATTTATTAGAGATTCCACTTTTTATCTCTAAAAAAACAAAATAGTTAATTTTATTAACGACTTTATTAATTTACGATTATTTCCATATTTTTTAATTATTCGTACATATTTTAAAAAATACTTCAATTACAGTTCCCATTGAAAAAGGGAAGGAATAAAGAATTGGATTCCATTGAACCTCCTAAAGTATGACCCAAATATGAATTCTTCTTTTCCCTAAATGCAAATACATAAAAGTTAACAATTAAAATGTATTGTTCAGGTTCTATGAAGTCGCTCGCGTGCTTTTGCACCGTGCACCAAAGAAATATGTTAATAAAATTTGTTGTAATGTTAACACATTTTATCGTTTAAAACAGACCAATCAAGAGGTTGTTCCTTTAAATGTTCCTATAAATGTCACCTGCTTTAAATGTCGATATGCTTTAATTGTTATTACACCTAAAAGTAGTAAAATCAAGCTAAATAAATAATTCTATAGTGACGAAAAATATATTATTTCTTCAACTCAAAAATAGATTTAAAAAATAACTGCCGTCAACTTTAAAATGTCCATTAAAGTTCCAAATTTTAATTAAAGTTAAAATTTTGCTAAATGAACTTCTTCAACATAAGAATTTAACTAATCACGATTGCAAATTATAGCATTGGAACTTAATGCATCGTTTAATGAAAACGTTGATTTTAAGCTGACGATGGTTGACTTGCAAAATTCAAATGACGACATGGTATTCGCCTTCGAAATATGTCTTGGGAAAAACTGTCCTCCAACGGTTCTCGGATTTTTTAATGAATTTAAAGCTAAAATTTCAATCATAGATCTGCGGCTTCAGCAAATTTATATGATGGCCTTATTACTGTAGAGTTGTAAAATGAAAAAATAGTTTCCTAGTACGCTTTAATATTCTCAAAATTCCTTGAGTAATGTTTTTAAAAAGATTAATCAGAGGGTTACATATAACTTTTAGGCCCAGCTTCTAGGATGTAGATTATATTTAAACTTAGTTTAACGCAGTTTATAACTGGAATACTGCTTATAAAATCTATTTTATTTTTCGTTTTCGGTTTAACTAAACCAAGTTTAACTGACATCCCAAAAACTCGGTCTTAATGTATTAATCTTATTTGATTCAATATCGTATCTTTTTCGAATTTAAAGACTGAAGTAAACATGTTTCAAACTTATTAAAAAAAACTGTTGAACAAAAATTAAAAAAATTTTGGTTTTGTCTGATTTTGACTTAATCGAATTGATTCAGATGCAAAAGAAGTGTTTCCTTAATATTGCCCTACAAATAATAATAAATTGAAGATTTTTTTACACAATAGGTTCAGAAATGGGCTCTGTAAAGGCTAAACGTTAAAATTGCCTCTGAAATAGCACATTTAAATCACTTTGAAAAATGTATTATATTAAATATTATAAAGAGTACTTTTAAATCATTCTAAAAATGCAAACAAAATGTACTTGTATTGATGTGATGAAAATGTATACCTAAAAACCATACTTTTATTAACATCATGTAATCACTTTTAAATTACATACTAACAAAATGCTTAAATTGAACTACTGACAACATGGGACATCACGTGTAAAATAAATCAGTGTTAGAGCTAAATTGTAACTACTTCACAATCAGTTGATGCTATTCGGAGTGCTTTTAAAATAACTTTTTTGTAATGACTTTTTTGCTGGGATAGTTAATAGAGAAAAATTTATAAATTACATTTCATAATTCCTGAAATACAATTGATAATTTCTGAAATACAGTTTGATAATTTCTGAAATACAGTTGTGAATTTCGGAAAAACAATAAATAATTTCTGAAATACAATTGATAAAACTGAAATTCAATTGACTAGTTCTGAAATACAATTCATAAATCTGAAAAATAATTGATAAGTTATAAAAAAAATGCATAGCCGTGAACGATATTGAACTCGAGACCTTCTGAGTTTAAACCTTATTTTAACAAAATATTGTAATTTTTATAAATTCAGTGCTCTGCCAGTGTATTATTTTTTGAACTGTTGTCAATATCTGTCTGGGATCTTATTTAATCCCAAATAAATGGAGATCTTACGTAGTACCCAAATATAATGCGGGATCTAATTTTATCTGTAATTTTTCTGGATAGTTTTAGATGTCAATTCCCAAATATATTGCTGTTTCTAATTCCATCTGTCATTTTAATACCGAAATAAATTGGTGGATCTAATTCGATCTGCAATTTATGGGATAAATTAAGATCTTACCAAATCCCCAAATATATCACTGGATTTAATTCGATCTGCAATTTATCTGAAATGTTAAGATCTTACGCAATCCCGAAATATATTACTGGATCTAATTTGATCCGTCATTTTTTGGATAAATTTAGATCTTACTTACCCAGCAAAATATTGGTTATGACACCTCATTACTATCTGCATTACCAAAAATGATATATCATTACCTTTTGCAATATTTTATAATATACAATAATGACTTCCTAATAACAGCCTATTCATATTCTAAATTCATTTGTTCTAAATATAAAATAATGACTTACTCATAATAGTTTAAATAAGTACTTTTTACACAGCTAAATTTTATACATTTTTATTTATTATATGTAAATATGTTTTATGTTTAAATTTTTATGACGAGTCCTAAAATTACACACTAGAGAAAACTTAAATTTTTCTGAATATATTTCCTTAAGCTAATAGTATTTGCCTGAGTCCTTATTTTTAAGAATCAAGTAAGCAATCGACTACGACCACGGCAAACAAAAATAATGAGTTTAGACGCCAAAAAATAAGTTGTGCGGACCCGACTAAAAAAGATATTATATAATCATATATCACCATATATAAACCCATATATACGTCCATATCTAATTTGATCTTAACATTGGAATATATAATTATATCAAGCGAGATAAGCATGTTACCTAACCTAATACAATTAGATCCGAAAAATGGGTCTATCTGACTGCATCAATACATAAAATTTGATAAAGGTTTTCAAATAAAATTTTAGTAAATATTGTTGAGATCACTTATTTTCATTCATATTAAATACTAATGCTTAATGTTTAGAAAAATTTTTGCTAATAAACTTGGAAATAGCTGACAAAATAAAACATTACAAAAATTTGTCGGAAGAACTTTTTCTAGGTTAGAGTTTTGGTCTATCTTATAAAATGTGTGTCTTATAAAATAAAAAAAATTAATTTTTTTCACGGAAAAAATAACTGAACATATTTATTTCCACATATGTTTTTCTAATTTTTATTTTTAAATTTAAAAATTGCAATTAAACTTTATAAAATTTTGTATAATTAGATATCATGTCAGATATAATTATATATAAAATTAATACAATTTTCTATTAACTTTCTTAAGTATATATTTTGATATAAGATTGGTTATAAAAGCTTATATGCCATTATATATAATTATGTATGATCTATATTTGCAGATCTCTTAATATATGGCTGGAGACCAAATCGCATATGATTATATATAACGTTATATCAAACATACCCTAGTAAAAATGATTTTTATATATTCATATATGATTTTTATACAATCCTTTGTGATTTTATACAATTATAACTTGTCGAGTATTGTGAAACATATATTTTTATATGATTATATCCAAAGATATTAAATTATATAAAATTATATTAACCAGATCCACCATTTTTCGGATCAAATAATATATTTTTTATATAATTATATTAACCCATACATGATTTGATCCGGAAAATGGTGGATCTGGTTAATATAATTTTATATAATTAAATATCTTTTGATATATTCATATAAAAATATATGTTTCACAATACTCGACAAGTTATAATTGTATAAAATCATAAATGATTGTATAAAAATCATATCTGATTATATAAAAATCATTTTTACTAGGGTATTTATAAAACCAAAGTGTTAATATAAATGTATATGGTTATATAAACATTTAAATTTATATCAAATCATATAAGATTATATAAAAACTTTTTTAGTCGGGGAGCTATGATAAAACCACTTATTTGATAATGAAAGATTTTGCTGGGTAATCCCCAAATATATTGCTGGATCTAATTCGATCTGCCATTTTTCGGATCAAATTAGATCTAAGTTTATCCACAAATATATTGCTGTATCTAATTCGATCTGCCATTTTTGAGATCAAATTAGATCTAAGTTCATCCACAAATATATAGCTGGATCTAATTCGATCCGCCATTTATCGGATCAAATTAGATCTAGGTTTATCCCCAAAGATATCATTGGACCTCCCAATTTTGAGATATAACTTGATCTTAGTTTATCCCCATTATACAATGGGATCTAATATGATATCATTGGATACACCCAATTTTGAGATTTAATTGGATCCCCGAGTAAAAAAGTTTTGATATAATCATATATTATTTTATGTAATTGCATATAGTAACTTATAGTTACATATGGCCACATATGCTTTTAAATTCGAGCATATATACTTTTATATAGTCATATATTAGATATTTTTTCCTCAAAGGTTTTAATATGGGGACATATGTGATTTTATATTATTATATACTGGCCTACATATATATGTATGTGCTATATATAAGTACATAAAGTAACATATAAAAGACATAATTACATGTACGTTTATATATAATTTAGTATGACACTATACATAATAATATAAAACTATGTGGATCCATATAAGAAATCTTTTATAATTTGTGTTAGTTATGATTATATATTGACGAATATGAACCCATATATAACTTATAACGTTCTTTATAAAATCATCTATAATTATATATCATCCCACATAGGCAATTTTTTTAAAGTGATTTTATATAAAAATATATAAGGTCCGTATTATATTATATTTTGTTCCATGTTATCAATGCTTTTGAACTAGTTTTAAATTTAGTAATTACTAGGGATTGGCGCGTGACACGAAATTTTCGTGAGTCACGTTATTCACACGTGATCGTGAGTAATAATTACTACACTTAGGTGATTCGTGCGTGAGCCTGAGTAAGAATAACCCGTGCATGATTCGTGTGTGAGTTTATTTTTTGCATCATATGTTTTTAGTAATTTTTACTATTTTGCGTGAGAATTTTCTGAATGTAAGTTTTTAATATACTCATGTGTGCTGAGTAAGAAACGAAATGCTCGTGCGTGAGTAATTTGTTTTTGTTTAGGAGCATGAGTCAAAAATGGCTTACGCACCCATAACATTAACAACACTGAAGCTTTAATACGAAATTCTCTATACTATAACGTACACTTGACTGATTTCTTATAAAAGGTTTTTCAACAGGGACGCTACAAAAGTAGAAAGACAGGGACAGCAAACGACGCCATATTTCTTGCCGCTCTTTTGACATTTCTCTTCAGTAAGGTTTGCCATTTCATGATGGAAAGATATACGAGCCAACAACGAGTCGAAATTATTAAAATTTACTACCGAAATTCGGAGTCAGTGGCCTCAATGTTAAGAGCGCTACGTCCAATTTATGGTCGTCATAATCGTCCTAGCAGATCAACAATTGAGCGTCTAGTGGAAAAATTTGAATCCACAGGCACAGTACAAAATGTTCCCGTGCCAGTGAGACAAAGAAGTGCCCGTAGTGTCGAGAATATTGCTGCCGCTGAGGCTTCAGTTGAAGAAAGCCCAAATGTGTCTCTCACACGTCGTTCTCAAGCGTTGGGCATCTCTGTGACGGCGTTGTGGCGAATTTTGCGAAAAGATCTTGGCCTACATCCTTACAAGATCAAATTGACGCAAGAACTGAAGCCGCTTGACCACCAGAAGCGTCGTATGTTCGTGAATTGGTCTGAGCAACAACTTGAAAATGATTCAGATTTTCATCGAAAAATCATCTTCAGCGATGAGGCTCATTTCTGGCTAAATGGCTTCGTCAATAAACAAAATATGCGTTATTGGTCAGACAGCAATCCACACGTACTCCATGAGTCATCATTGCATCCCGAAAAAATTACGGTTTGGTGCGGTTTATGTGCCGGCGGCGTCATTGGGTCGTATTTCTTCCGTGATGATCAAGACCGGCACATTACTGTGAATGGGAATCGCTACCGTTCAATGATAACCGAATATTTTTGGCGCCAATTCGATGATATGGACTTGGAGGACATGTGGTTCCAACAGGACGGCGCCACAAGCCATACAGCGAATATCACAATCAATTTATTGCAAACCAAGGAGAACGTGTTATATCACGAAATGGTCCAGTCGATTGGCCCCCTCGGTCGTGCGATTTGACGCCGTTGGAATATTTCCTGTGGGGCTACGTCAAATCTATGGTCTATGCCAACAAGCCAGCGACGATTGATGAACTTCGTACGAATATCGGCCGATTTATGCTTGAAAACCGTCGAAAATTGGGTTCAGCGTCTGGACTTCTGCAAGCGTGCCAGTGGTGGTCATGCAAAAGAGATCGATTTCATTGATATCCAAAACCGTTTTTGTTTTATTTAAAAAAAGCTTTTGTAGCGTTCTTATTGAAAAACCCTTTATCTTGGTTGAATATCATAATCCTATTACCTTTAAAATTTCAGTGTTGTTAACTTTATTTTAAAATTACTAAATTAAAAGAAAATTTTTTTCAGGTTTCTTGCACTGTCATGATAAATGTGGATAAAAGTTATGGAAGATTTATCGAAATTATAAGATCTCCAGCAGACCTGGGGTTAATCATTACATTTTGTAATTAATTAAACATGCAATTACACAATTACATGTAATTGTAATTGAAAAAAAACTGATCTACAATTACATATTATTTGTAATTGCAATTCAAAAAAGAACAATTACAAGTAATTAAAAAATTTTTTTTATTTAAAAAAATTATTTTTGTATATTATTAGATATGGTCCTATATAATATGACAAAAAGTATAAGGTTAATATTTAGATATAATTGTATCAAACTATGTCCACTTTTATAACATTTTATATAATTTTATACAAAAAGATATAATTTGATGTAATTGGATGAGGACAAAATTCGGATACAATTGTATCGAATTGCATAAAATTGTATCAAATTGTACCAAAAAAAAAATACAAATACAATATGATACACTAAGACGTTCTCATTTTTCGGATATAATTATATCTAATTACGTAAACGATAATATATAATTAAATATAATTTCATATGGCTCCATATCATTTTTTTTTACTTAGGTCAGCTAGATATTAAAGCAGATCTTAAACAATATAAAATTGGATATGATTAGATATTGCGCGAGATCAATTTTTTTTACTCGGGTCCTTTTTATTACACCGGTTGAAAATTAATATTTCATTTTTATGGAAATATACAGTACACTCATAAGAATAGATTAGTAAAATTTTTATTTTTTGTAAGGTAAATTTTTGGCGCTTCCTAGCAAAATCTCAGTAATGGGTGCTCATTACTAATATTTAAATAATAAGCAGTAGAATTATGGTCTACTGCTTATAATTCGGTGTCAAATCTCATTATTTTTGTTCGACAAGGTCGTTTTTGTAAGTATTGTCCATATTCGCTGCATGAAAAAACGTACAAAATTTGTTCACCCGCTTACCCGCTGCATTACAAAAGTATATAAAAAAAGTAGTTACCAAAATAAGTAGTTATTCGTGTGGTTATACGCAGTTAAAAAATAAGTGGTTACAAGTTGTTAAATAATACGACTCATTTATATACTTACTAGTGTTTAAAAAATAAGTAGTTACCAAATTCACATTATCTTTATAAATAAATAAGTAGTCGCGCGTAAGCTAGACTGCTTATAAAAACGGCTTCGCCTAACAAAAATAACTAGTACTGACGCCGAATTATAAGTAGTAAAAAATTTTAGTTTCATTATATAACTACTTATTTGGTAATGAACGATTTTGCTGGGTTGTAACGATATGTTTTCTATCCAGCAAAATCTTTCATTACCAAATAAGTGGTTATATAATAGGAATTCATAGCTCCGCACAACTTATTTTTTGTCGTCTAAACTCATTATTTTTGTTTGGCGTGTCCGTTTTTATAAGTACCCAGCAAAATCTTTCATTACCAAATAAGTGGTTATATAATAGAAATTCATAGCTCCGCACAACTTATTTTTTGGCGTCTAAACTCATTATTTTTGTTTGGCGTGGTCGTTTTTATAAGTAGTCCCGCTTACCCGCTCGCTTACGAAAAAAAGAGAAATAAGTAGTTATGAGATTTTAAATAATAAGTGGTTACACACATACTTATAAAAAGTTGAATTATAAGTGGTTATCAGATTGCTTACTTGATTCTTAAAAATAAGGCAAATACTATTAGCTTAAGGAAATAAATTCAGAAAAATTTAAGTTTTAGTTTTAGGACACGTCATACAAATTTAAACATAAACGAATAAAAAGGTTAAAGTCGGGCATGCCGACTATACAATACCCTACACCAGTCTGGTTGAGAGCCAACTAATGTTTGGATCCGAAATTCGAATGGGTTAAAATGGGACTTGTGTCAAAATTTTCTATAAAATTATAGAAGAGAAAATCATAAATATAGCCCATATGGGCGATAGGTCCAAATATGGACCGATTCTATCTAGAATATATGGGCTTTGTTCTCGGGACCATGTGAGTCAGCAAACCAAATTTCATTAAAATATCTTAATATTTGCGACCTGCAGCGTGTAAGCAAGCCAATTTTAGGGGACCTTTATATGGGCTCTAGGTCTAAACATGGTCAGGTGTTAACCAAAATCAATAGGCTTCGTCCTTGGGCCAACATAGGTCTGTGTACCAAATTTCATTAAAATATTATAATATTTGCGACCTGTAGAGTGCGCACAGGAATGCATGGACAGACAGAGAGACAGACGGACGGACAGACGGACATCGTTAAATCGAAATAAAAAAAAATTCTGAGCCGATCGGTATACTATAAGGTGGGTCCAGGACCAATATTTTTTGGTGTTACAAACATCAGTACAAACTTTTAATACCCTGATCACGTAGTGGTGTAGGGTATAAACATATTTACATATAATAAATAAAATTTTTATAAAATTTAACTGTGTAAAAAGTACTTATTTAAACTATTACGAGTAAGTCATTATTTTATATTTAGAAACAATGAATACAATAGGCCCTTATTAGGAAGTCATTATTTTAAATTATAAAATAATGCAAAAGGTAATGATTCATCATTTTGGGTAATGCAGATAGTAATGAGGTGTCATTACCAATATTTTGCTGGGTAGTCACGCTTACCCGCTCGCTTACGAAAAAATGATAAATAAGTAGATATGAGATTTTGAATAAACATGCTTACAAAAAGTTGAATTATAAGTGGTTATCCGATTGCTTACTTGATTCTTAAAAATAAGGAGTTAAGCAAATACTATTAGCTTAAGGAAATACATTCAAAAAAATTTAAGTTTTCTCTAGAGTATAATTTTAGGACTCGTCATAAAAATTTAAACATAAAACATATTTACATATAATAAATAAAAATGTATAAAATTTAACTGTGTAAAAAGTACTTATTTAAACTATTACGAGTAAGTCATTATTTTATATTTAGAAACAATGAATACAATAGGCCGTTATTAGGAAGTCATTATTTTATATTATAAAATAATGCAAAAGGTAATGATATATCATTTTTGGTAATGTAGATAGTAATGAGGTGTCATTACCAATATTTTGCTGGGTAAATACAATAAAATGTTTCGTTTTCATTTGTTTTAAATAAACCTATATAGATTGTAATGGAATTTAAAATTTTTTTTATTTCGCGAAAAGTTTAGGGCGATCGGTTAGGTAAAATAGTGGGCTATCTAAATATGGAAGTAGATAGCAAAGGCTTGGGTGGGTATTGAAAATGAAGAGGTTAATCACCATCTATATTCCTCTTTACGTTTTACTGTATATCCTTCTTCCTTTCTTTTCACTTAGTTATTTTTTATTTCTTTAGTTTTTTTTAAGAAGGTCGATATTGATAGTTTGCTACCGAAATTGTATAGTGGTAGGCTTTTATACTATCGCGAAGGAGACAAGATCTCCCCCCATTTTCCCTGAGCACGACCGCTACTAAGGTAGCAGGGGTCCCCTGAGAGATAGGGCTCGTCTGAGGTTTAAGAGCCGTCACAGTCGCCAGATAAAATTAATGAGGCCTGTATATTTTTAGCTTTTTAAATTTTGTGTATGCACTTTACAACGAATTGGGTATCAACTTGAGATGGATACGTGAGCGAATTTTGACTCACATTAACTAACGAGAGGGAAATTCAAATCACACACAATCACTCTTACCGGAATAAATGCCAAAATGAAGGTAAATTGAGAACGTTAAATTATTTAAAAATTACTATGAATATATTATTTTACCATTTATTTTGTATTTTGAAAACCCAAAAGTACAAAATCGGTCCAAGAAACTAAATTCGGTAAAACGCTAATGCGCGACTAACTTTACAAACGATAATAATCAACTAACTCTACTGGTCAGGTGGCAGCCTTTTATAGTTTTACTTCCGTGATGGTAGAACGTGGTAGAAAATTCCAGTGGTACCAAATCCACTTAACGTTATACTTAAATGTAGTGCTGCCAGATTGGCCGGCTTAGGAATATCCCTTTTCTCGGGAAGTTTTTCTTCTAAAATTCCGTATTTTTCTAAACTATTCGCTACGGGGAAAGGGACCGGTCCAAAGTGACACCCAGGATAGGTCCCAAGGGGGCAGGGACCGGTCCTTGATCGGCCTTTTTGTTTGAAAGAGACACGTCATTTTAACATGGCGTTGTCATTGGAAATGACCAATTGCCGCAGTTTAGACACCTTGTGACAGTAAGGTGGAGTGTCTAAAAATAGCTTTTCAAATAAACTAATAAGAAATTAAGAATTAAAAATAATCTACTTGGCGTCGAAGTAGGGCTTGGTAACACAACCTTCTGCTTGTAAGGCGTACTCTCTACCGTCTGAGCTAATGTTGCTTATGCGTGATGGCTGGCTGATGGTAAAGTTATATATTTTTCGTTTCTTTTCAATTAAAAAAGAAAAAAACAAACACTACAGCAAATAAAAAAAATGGAAAAGAAAAAAATAGAAAACAAAACAACATTAACACACACACAAATATAGTTGAAGTGCCTTTAATATGCCCCCGATTGACCGGTCATGGAATAGGTCCCTTAATGGCAGTTGACTTGTTTTTTCCGTTGGCCATAATTAAATTAAAAAATCAATTAAAAATTAGAAAATTACCTCAAAAAATCTGCTAATATAAATAAAAATTAAAAAAATTCCCCTTAAAGCACCGTAAGTTGTTTTTCACGCGGAAAAAATTCACTCGAACTTTAAAGGCTTCAAACTGCAATTTAAATTATAAAAATGAACAATTTTTTAATTTTATAACAAAGACACAATCACAATATACACAAAATGTCACTTTTTCCCCAGAAAAATAATAGTCTTGTACATTAAATATGCGTGAAAACAAACTCTACACACTTTTCACGTGAAACTGATTATCTTGAAAAATAATTTTTTTATATGGAGTATAACAGTTTTTTCACGTGAAATGAAAACAACTTACGGTGCTTAAGTTAAGAAGAAAAGTTAAATGAAATACCAATTGTTTAAACTAAAACACAGGGGTATGGCATCACCAAAAAAATAAGTTATAACAACATAGCTATCACTACCCTATAAACATTTTCACTGGAATTCAAGTTGAAATCAAGTTCAATTCCAGCCCTGTTTTCCAGTTTCAAGGCTTGAATTCAATTTTTATTACATTTTATTTCAATAGCATACTCCAGCAAAAGGGAAACAAAAATTCAAGTTTGAAATATTTTTGTTAAATAAACAAATCCTAGAATTTGAAATATACTTTACTTCAAGCAAAATTTAAAGCACTTGAATTTTTAAAACCTATGTGCTTATTGGGTAGATGGCACTTTGTTCAAAAAATTGACAATTTTCTTTTTTTTATTTAAATTTAAATAATAACAAACAACAAAGCAAAAAAACAAACGGAAATCTCAAATTTTATTATTTGAATATATTCCGCGCTTGTTTTTCCTTTATTTAGTGCAGTTTTAAGCAGTTTTTGACTTTTTAAATATTGGCTCAACTGATATTAAGCTAATACTAAAGCCCCGTTTAGATTATCCCACAAGTGTGTTATACATGTCAGAAATGTGTTGTATAACGAAAATGTATAATAGTGTGAACACTGCTCGTTACACACATGTCAAAATGGGTGCACACATTTTAAAATACGGTCACACTTTTTTGACAAGATTTATTTTTTGAAATATTTCATAAAGTTACCACTTGTCTCAACACAAGTGTTGTGTTATTCACAAATAAATGTTAAACAAAGATTAAAAACAACTAGTGGTGAAAAAAAGTAATAATAGAAGAAAAAATAACTGTTTTTATTTATTTGTTGTGTGTGTCGATAACAGTCTGAACACTGAAAAGATTTTCTTTTATACTTTTTTGACAACCAGACAATTTCAGCATACTTTTTGTCATACTTGTGTGAAGAAAAGTATAAGCACTTGTGTGATAATGTGAACGGGGCTTAAATAGTTGCTCAGGTAACAATAAATTTTAGTGACCTCTATCGGTGAGTAGTGTAAGTTTTGATTTCCTATCTCTATAATTAATAGTCTCTGCTAAAACAGCTTTAACATTAAAAAAACGTTGAAAATACAAAACTTAAAATTTCTTATCAAAAAATTATAGAAATTTAAAATAACCCAGCAAAAACATGGTAATGACAGGTCATTACCATACGGATTACCAAGTAATGATAGGTCATTACCTTTTTCATTACTTTAAAATACAAAATAATGACTAACCGATAATAAGTTATAGAAGTACTTACATATTCGTGCAAAGTAATCACTTACTGGTAATTGATTAAATAAGTACTGATTGAGTATTTTTTATATTAATATTTTATTTATATATTTGTTTTGAACTAAATAGGAAATTTTCCTAGGTAAAAAGTTTTTTTTTTTTCCAATATGACCAACTATTTTACAATGTAGGGTAACCACTTACTTCCTAAATTCTGAGTAACCACTTATTCTATCTTTGTGAGGAACTACTTATTCTTTCACTATGGGTAACTCGTTATTCGCCCTTTTTTTGTAAGCGAGAGGGTAATGACCACCAATGAATTTTTGGACATCGCGAACAAAAGTAATGTTGCCAGTAAATAGCCTGGTAAGTAGTGAAACCCTTTGTGTGCTACTTTCTCGCTTAATTACTCGGTAATGCCTGTTTTTGCTGGGAAGAGCTAAAATAAGCAAATCGTAAAAAATAAAGTTAAAAATAATTAAAAGAGTAAAATAAATAAAATAATATTTTTAAAAATATGCTGCGAATATTGTTTTTTTTGGTATCGGTCAAGTTTTTTAAAAGCAATAGTGAAAATAACGGATCAGAAAATACTTAGAAAATTAATTCATTCTCTTTTGTTCATATTTGTATTAATTTAGAAATATGCCTTCGGTTGACCGGTCACGGGATAGGTCCTTGGAGGGCAATTGACTCCTCATTTCCCGTAGGCTTTAGACTGTTCTAATTTCGTTATAATATTTATGTATGTATGTGCAAGATTTTTTTATCATTAAGTGATTTGTACAAATTCGTAGAAATACTATAATGGTGTTTGCATTGTTAAATGTTAACAATATATTTTCATATATTTAGTTAGAATATTGTTCTACCTTAAGTCCAAATTCTAATATGATATTGTCATATTAGATTTTATGGCTAAACTTTACTTTATGGGGCACCCCTCAAAAAAAAAAAAAAATATATGACCCCCCGAAACACACCCAAAATGGTAAGTGCGATGGCTCAAATTAAAGGAAAATTTTTCCCGATTTTAAAAATGCATTTGGTTTTATGATCCGTAAAGTGTGGCTTCCACTAGATCCATTTAAGACCCCCGGGTGTCTAAAATAGCCACTTAATGTACTAATTATAAAGTATGGGTACTCAAATAAACGGAAATTTTTTTAAGAATTCAAACATAACCACAACGTACCAAAAAATTAAAAATTTTTCGGCTGCGGCGCTTGTCCCGCAATACATAAAAAACCCGCAAAATTCATTAAATTTTAATTTTCTACAAAAAAAAAAAAACACCAACTTTAACCAAAATAAAGCTTATGTACGCTATGTGCCAAAAAATGAAAATTTTTTTGAAAAAATCGCGCGATTTTTTGAAAACTTTTTTCGCCTGCGACGCTGTGCCCCATAATATACAAAAAACCCCCAAACATTCATTAAATTTTAATTTTTTCCAAAAAAAAACACCAACTTTTACCAATCTTTACCAACTTATGTACGCTATGTACCAAAAAATGAAAAATTTTTTGAAAAAATCCCGCGATTTTTTTTTAAACTTTTTTCGCCTGCGACGCTGTGTCCCATAATATACAAAAAAAAATAAAATTTGTAAAATTTTCACTTTTTCCTAAAAAAATCCCACACTTTTATCCAGATTACGTATTTGGTGAATATTTTTATTTCATTTTCACGAAGAAGATTATTTGTGTTTGGCTTTCTTGTATCAACGTACATGAAAGAAAAAAATATAGTATGTTTCTTTTTCTTTTCATATTTCATTTCTATTACAACACACATCTCATTTTCATGATAGTGTTAGTGAGTACCTGATGCCTTCCCTTCTCGTTCATGATATGAAATGAAAAACTTTAACAATTTGAAAAGAAAAAAAAAAAATTAAAATAAAATGAATGAAGGTTCATATAATACTACCAGGGACGTAACAGTTATAACTTTTATTCAAAAAACTTATTGTTTTACAATTATTTCTTGTTTGAGTATTTTTAATTTTCTGTTTATTTCCTCTGTTTGATTTTTATTTTTAATTCAAACAAAAACTATCCAAACATGATTTTTATTTTTTCAAAAATAATAAAAGTTATTTTGTGATTTTTTTTCTTTATCAAAAAATAACAGTTAAGAATATAAATCAAAAGCCATACAACCAATGACTTCAACAATTATAATATCCTGATGATGTCAACTAGTGTTAATAAAAGATTGAACAGTGATTTAAAGTGAGTAAATATGTATATTCCAGCAACTTCCGGCATTCAATTAAGGTCAATTTTTAATTTTTATTTTATTATCAAATAAAAAAGTTAGTGCTTAATTTTTTCAAAAAAATCATTCTGTAACTTTTATAAAAAGTTTTAAAATAAAAATCAAAAAAACAACAGAAATTTATAGAGTAAAATATAAAAATTTAAAAAATTAAAATCTTTGCCAATATTTGTGATTTTTTTGTGCAATATGATTTATAAAATATAGTGCATTATTGAAATATTATAATTAAATAAATTTGGGTGGTGACTTTTTTAGAAATATAACAGTTATTTTGGGTCTCTGAATACTACTTATGAAAAGAAAAAACTGTGAAAGAATGTTCAAATGAGACTTTCTCATGAGACTTTTCGTGATACAGTTTATTATGCATATATTTTTTCACAATTCTTTCAAGAAATCTTCGTGAAGGAAATATTTGATATTTTTGTTATAATGGGAATCAGGGATGATAAAGTTGGTACTATAGTACTTTTTATGGTACTATTAGAATCAAAAGTACTATGGTACTCCTATGACTCATTTAGTACTATTTACAAATTTTCATATTTTTTTTTTTTTAATTTTCATACCAAATATTATGTTTCAAATTAACGAATTAACTATCGGTGTTTAAAATAAAACACGTGTTGAAAAACCGATGTAAAAGATTTAAAAATTGAGAGAAACTTTATTTAATAAAACAAATTATCAAAATATGTACACAAAAATGTACATATTTGAATGTATAATGAATAAGGTAGATTTTAATTTTTCGAAAATTTCGTATTTTTTGTTTAAAAAAATCGTTCATAATCGCAACTTATAATTGTTGTGATAACTAAGAAGTTGCGTTCATCGAGGGTTATGTTAATTGAGGTGGTATTTAATTTAATGGTTGAATAAATCAAAATAGGTAAATTGATTTAATGCCTTTAAACAATGTTCACCTTTAAACGAAATTGAATACGACTTTCAAGGACTTCTTATTTATTTAATTTAGTCTATGGAATTAATCCTTACAGACAATAATATTAAAACTTACATAATTTTAGAAAATATTATAAGCGAACTAAGTGTTTAGAATTAAAATGGTAGTACGTTTTATGCAATTAACGTTATTTGAAAAATCAATATAATTATAAAATTCATTAAAATCGTTGCACATTCTTATAATAGGATCCGCGTCAGCATAGTTTTGACGGAAAAACGGAGTATAAAGCGGTTTGTAATATCTCGTTGGACGTTGAGGGACATTAAACACCAGGTTACTGACAAGAAATTCAGAGCATACATCACCATAAATCAGCTTGAATAGAAACGTAACATTCATCATTTTTCTTCGGCTTTCCAAGCTAGGTAACTTGATGCGAGCCAGTTTGGTCGAAAAGGATGGAAGTTCGGCCGCAGGCCCCAAATAAAAGCTCCGCAAACAGAAGGGAAGAAATTGTTTTTGGACGGATTCAATCAATTACACACGAACATTTTGTTGAGGATCCCAGATAATGCAACCATATTCCAAAATTGGCCTCACAAGGCCAGTATAGAGTTGCTTTTTGACATTCGGTTCGACGAATTCTTTGGCCCACCGTTTAATGAAAGAAAGTACGCCACGAGCTTTATTTACAGTCAAAGTAATATGTTGTATAAAAGTAAATTTGGCATCGAAAAGAACACCAAGATCATGAATTGTGTCTTCTAACTCCAACTTGTAGCCACCCAAAGAGTAGTAATTAGGATCACAAAACTTTATAGAAAATCGAACGTGTTTGCATTTTTTCAGGTTTAACTCCATTAAATTTAAACAACACCATTCATGGAAGCTATCCAATTCCTGTTGAAGACATGTGTGATCAGCAAAATTATCAAAGCTATGAAAGATTTTCACATCATCAGCATACATTAAGACATTTGAATATTTTATCGCTAACGGTGGGTCATTAATAAAAAGAGAAAACAAAATTGGTCCAAGGAGGCTACCTTGGGGTACTCCGGAGCTAACAGTAATATTCTTAGATACTGCATTGTTGAATAAAACACGTTGTTTTATGCTGTTCAGGTATGATTTAATCCAGTTCAGACAGTTTTTGGTAAATCCCATTAAATAAAACTTTTTAATAAGGATATTATGATTAACTTTATCAAAGGCTTTGCTAAAGTTTGTGTATATAGCATCAGTATGTTGACCATTAGTAAATCACCGGTTAACTACAGTTGTAAGATGTAAAAGATTTGTGGTGGTAGAGCAACCTTTGCGGAAACCGTGTTGAAACGGTGACAGTATGGAAGCGATTTTATGACATAGTTGTTCTGTTAGGCATTTCTCAAACAATTTAGGTATTGTACTCAGTTTAGCGATTCCTCTGTAATTTGTTACAACTGACTTATTACCAGATTTAAATAAGGGTATAATATAGGAATCCTTCCAATGTTTAGGAAAGTACTCATATTTGATGGATATATTAAACATGATACATAAAGGAGTAGCCAAGGCATGATAACAATTAGTTAGTACGCAGCTGGGTACGCCATCAGGTCCATGAGAAAACGAAGATTTAAGGCTTTTAAGATATTTTTCAATATCTGATGTAGTAAGAAGTGAAAAAGATATAGATTGTTGTTGAGTCAGAGGAATTGGATAATTATCAGAATCAACGTAGAGAGCATCAGAGTAAGTAGTGGCAAAGAAGTCGGCAAACATGTCACTATAACCAAATCATCGCTAGATTCTTTTGTTAAATATTTTATGACAGCTGGATATCCACTGGATTTCCTCTTTGAATTTACAAATTTATAAAAAGTTTTCGGATCACGTTTAAAATTTAGTTTCACGTTGTTAAGGTAGTCATTATATAAATTCATATTGAGTAATTATATTCAGCACGTGCAATACAATATTTACCATAATCACCAAGTGAACAATATTTCTTGTAATCTTTATATCGTTTGTTTTTTAAATTTTTTAACCTCGATAATTGTTTAGAGCTGCACCGAGGGCCAGAGTGTTTACGTACAGAGTATTTTGGTATACATTCTTTCATATAATTCAAAATTGTTGCATAAAAAGTGTCGACCATTACATAAATAGTATTTGGATTGCTATTGGAAACAGATAACAATTGTAGCCAGTTTGTATTAAATAGAAGAAAATTTAAATCATTATAATCAGCACGTTTAAAACAGACAGTTTTCACGATGTCTATTATTTTGCGATTAGACAGCAATGGTAAATTACAGCTTACTTCAATAGTAGGATGATAACGGTCCTCAGGTTTTGTAATCGGATATGTACGTTTTAAAAAGCAGTCTGCAGGCTCATTTACAAACACCAAATCAAGCAGTCTTCCAGTTTCGTTGTAAATATTATTTATTTCCGATAAAAGTTCTAAAAATTCATCAATTAATTGGGGCATAATAGAAGGAATCCGATAAAAATGTCCAAGATACTAATGGTAAATTAAAATCACCAAAAACAAAAATTGAATCTTCAGGTTTTGCTCTTAAAGCGACTGATTTTATAGATTTCAAATGTTCATCATATATTGATCTATCAGATTTTTGAGGAATATATGAACAAGTTATAAAAATATTTTTACACTTCAGTTTTATTTGGACTGCTATAAATTAAATTTTTTGAGAAGAAGAATATACAATTTCTTCAGATGCAAGAATGCTGGAAACAGCAATCATAACACCGCCGCCAGTAGTTACAGTTCATTCAAATAAAAATCTTAATCAAACGTCAGCACAAAAGTATTATATTCAGGGTTGGTTACCGTTTCATTTTTAAAATAACGGTAATTATCTACCATGCCGATACTAAAATTGATTTGAATATTTTATATCCTCGATATCAGTTAGGGCAATTGTCTTCATATTTTGGCATTTTTATTTTCTTGGTTTGCCGCTTCAATTTCTTATTATTCCCAAATTACCGTTATAAATTGCTGTTTTGGCATTTTAGCGATATTATAACGGTATGCATATATTACGCAATTAAACCAATAAAATATTGAAATAAAAATGGGTAAATATAAAGACAATTACTTTTAATGGTATCAGCGTTTTAAAACGTTGATATGCAGTTTGGTTTAGGCGTGGTTGACAATTACCGTTATATTAAAACTGAAACGGTAACCAACCTTGATTATATTCCTTGCCACATAGTACATAGTAAAATTCTAAAGAAACGCGTTTAACAAGTTATAATATCGATTCTTCTGATATTCTAGTTTCCGTATCGTAAATATCGGCTCGACAGTTAGCGAGATAAAGCCAAAATGATGATTTTGATTCTGTCAGTTTTTTTTTTTTTTTACTTTACACGTTGGTAATTTAGCTGGGTCATACACTTAGGCACTAGTCTAACAGTTAAGTCTAGATAGCGAATAAATAGTAAAGAATAAAAAAACCACGAAAAAGCTATAAAATATTCGTAATTTTTAATAAAATTATATAGAATAGCTTTGAGTTGGTTATACCCTTAAATATCAATACAGTCAATGTCAAACAGGTCCTCTACTAAGTCAAACCATGGACCATTTTCAATAGCATTATTCCTTGATGCAGTGCAAACTTATGTACTAAATTTTGTCAAATTATTGTATACTTTAAAGTGCGACCTGTAGTTTGATTATAAGGATTGTTCATTGTATACAGTGTTACCATATATTTTTTTAGAAAAACTGTAAAAAAAAACTGCTTTTGTATAGAAAAACTGTTTTTCGAAAAAAATGTAAAAATCAGAAGAAATTCTGGGATCTCGAAGTATCCTGAGACTAAAATATTATCCCAGGGTCTCAATTTTCTAAATATCGAGATTTGAATAATTTAATTGCGTTTGGTATTTATAGTAAACGACTTTTTGCACAGCCTTCTAATAAAACTTTTTTTTAAAGAATTTTGGTCTCCTAGGCCCGAATCTGAAGTTAAAAAGTTCATCGAATCACCCTTCCGAGATGTCAACCTTTTTCTATTAAACCCTGACTTAGGATAGAATACTTTACTCGCCAATGTTGTACTTCAAAATAATTTTTATGGATTTGCATTTCATATAAAATTACCTTTCATTAGATTGAGTATTGTTATGTCGGGAATTGTTTGACGGTGTGTAAAAACCCCGTAAAAAAATTACGTTTTTTAGAATTGTCCTTGATCATAATTGAAAAAATAGTAGTAAATTGTTATCCCGAATTAGCAAATATTTACTTAAAAAATAAAAAATCAATTTCGGCCTTTGTTGATGAGACATTGTTTTAAAAAACATATAAATTTCTAAATTATCCTTCATTTAGAAATGATCTGAAAAGTTCGGCTAACAAATGTCCGTCGGATTTATGACATGTCAGATATGGTTTAGCCAATTTTATTCCATGCTAATTTTTGATGAAATTTGTTATAAAAATGTTTCGTTTTCCAGTAAGCATATTTAGTAGTATTATATTGCCAATTTCAAATTTATTTATGTTTCGATTTGTACCTAATTTTTTACAATATTTAAAGTTTTATTTTAATTTTTGTGTCATATGCATAATCACTTTCTAAGTTTATAAATGGTATGACCTTTTGGTTTCTAAATGGCAATTTTATGTGGAATCAATACGTCTTTGGAATTCGCTCCCAACAACCATCCAATCCATAAGCAACGCAATGCATTTTAAGAGGGAATTGTTTGATTTTTTTCCTAATATGGTTATTATTATGTTATTTTTAATATTATTATTATTATTATTATTATTATTATTATATTATTTTTAATATTATTATTATATTATTTTTTTCTTTTTTATTTCTGATTTCAATTGTTCTATTCTTGTTATTCCCGTTTTGAAAAATTATATTGTTCACATTAATTTATTCTATACATTACATTATATGCTTTATTTCTATATTTTATAACTGTGTGTTTACCATAAATATGTTTTTCCATTAAAAAATCCAATACTCTAATTATAAGATTATATATCTTGTTGTATTGGAAATCAATAAAATAAATAAATAAATAAATGGCTTATAAAACAAATATTTTATACAAACTTCATTTTATAAACGTGTTATAAGGTTTTCAAATTATTTTGCATAAGCATAATTCTTAAATATTAGTTAAAAAAAATAAAAAAAATTGTAAATGAAACAAATGTGCCGATTTAATATGAAAAAATGCATGATTTTAAAAAAACTGTTTTTTACAAGAAAAAACTGGAAACCTGTTAGGCATCCCAAAAAACTGTAAAAAAGGGTTAAAACTGGGTATATGGCAACACTGATTGTATATGGACAGACGAACCGACATCATAAGCACCAAATCAGTACACCCATAGAGAATACAGAAAATATTTTTTGGTACTATGGAGGTCGAAAGGTACTATTTTTTATGCAGGTTGGTACTATTTTTAAAACCCCATTATCATCCCTGATGGGAATTCTAACTTAATAAAAATTGTAGTGATAAAAAAAAATGTATAGAATTATAATTTTTTGTAAAGAAATAATTAATACAAATTAAAGAAATCCTTTATGAATGACAGTACCCAGTGTAGAAAATCATTACCAGATATGTGGTTATGTAACTACATACTTGATAATGGTAACTAGTTACTTTTGTTATTACAATTCTTATTACCTTTATATGGCGATGTCGCGAAAAATAATGAGTTATGGTTACACACCAGCATACGAAAAATCAAAAAATATATCGTTACTTATGTGCTTACCAGTACTGACAAAAATAATGAGTCTAAAAATAGATTTTCAAAAAAACAAATTATATAAAAAAAAATATTTTTTATTGTATTTTCTTTTTAAATAAAATTTCCTGGTGTGGGAATCGAACCTGGGTCTACAGATGGCCAGTCAATAGCTCTACCATCTGAGCTATATCGACATGTAATATTTAATAGATAAAAACATAATTGACCTGCTGCACACAAGTAAGCTTACTCGCCAACATACAAAAAATCAAAAAATATGTGGTTACATATATCCTTACCTGTGTTTAAAAAATATTGAGTCTAAAAATAGATTTCAAAAAATTAAAAAAAAAATCTATAAAATTATTTCCTATTTGAAATAATGATAAAAATAAGTCATGATCAGTAACTCATTACTATATGTTTTAAAATAATGCAGAAGGTAAGTGGGTGTCATTACTGGTAGTCAAAAATATAATGACATGTCATTACCGTTTCTACACTGGGTAGTTTTTTTATGCATTTTTTAGGCTTTTATTTACGGTGGGTCTCATACTTCGGGTTTAAACTTTAGTTTATATTTACAAAAAGTACCATAAAAAAGAGTACAATTTTTCAAAAAAAAGTACAATTGTTAAAAAAAAAGTAAATTTTTGAAAAATATTGCAATTTTTCAAAAAAAGTATAATTTTTCAAAAAAAGTACGATTTGTAAAAAAAATTAAAATTTTCAAAAAAAAAAGTAAAATTTTTAATAAAAAAGGATCATTTTGCAAGAAAAGTATAATTTTTTAAAAAAAGTATTTATCAAAAAATTTTTATTGTTCAAAAAAAAAAATTTATAAAAAAAATAATATTTCTCCAAAAAGGTAAAATTTTTCAAAAAAAGTACAATTTTTTAAATAAAAAGTAAAATAAAAAAAAAAAATCGAGATATAGGCGAAACCCCAAATAAACGTCCCTTTCCTTTGTTTTAAATCTAGCTGAGTTAAATGAAATTTGTTTTGGGTAAAGGTGTTCTATGGGTGTATTAACACCCCTTAAAATTTTAACCGTTTTGCTCCATCTCGCTTAGTTTTCGAGATATAGGCGAAAACCCAAATAAACGTCCTTTTCCTTCTAGCATTGGTAGTTTACGAGACATTTGCAATTTTAAAATCTAGAAGAGTTAGGTGAAATTTGTTTGCGCTAAAGGGGTTCTATGGGTGTATTAACACCCTTAGGGCAAAAATTTTAACCGTTTTGCTCCATCTGGCTTAGTTTTCGAGATATGGGCGAAAACCCGAATAAACGTCCTTTTCCTCCTAGCATTGCTAGTTTACGAGATGTTTGCAATTTTAAAATCTAGAAGAGTTAGGTGAAATTTATTTTGGAAAATGGGAAATGTTTTTAGTTGATCTGTTATTTTAAGTAAATGAATGTTATTTTAGTTTCACTCAAGATCATAAATTAATATCACTTTCTGTTTAAAATATAATTTAAATAACATTCAATTAATTTTCTTGAAAAATTTTAATTTTTTTGATCTTGATGCTAAAATTTTGCAAATTATACACAAAGCAGCAATAAAATCATTTTCGTTGTTGCTTTGCGTGTTATTTTAAAATTTCATTTTTAGACACTAACCTAGTGTTATAAAAATATCAAATATTTTCTTCGCGAAGGTTTCTTTAAAGAATTGTGAAAAATAAAAAATATAATAAAAGTATCACGATAAATCTCATGAGAAGCATCTTTTGAATGTTTCATTTTTTTCCAAGGTTGGTTACTGAAACGAATAACGGTAAGGGTAACGGTATCGGATTTCGTTTGTTTAGGTAACGGTAAAGGTAACGGTATTTAAGACTGTTTCGGTAACGGTATACCGTTACCGAAACATATTCGTATTTTTTCTTTCGTGTACGTTGATACAAGAAAGAATAAAAATGGATATTTCGTAGTGTGCAAATACGAGCTCTTCTTTTATCACCAAAAAGTTTACGTACATTTTTCAAAATAGTATTTTTTAACACCTAAAATGACAAAAATGCACCTAGCCCGAATTCTATTCTCCGAATCTTAAAACAAAATGCATATTTGGAATCGTGAGAAAATTTTCTTTAATTTGAGTCGTGCCATTTTGGGCGTGTTTCGGTTTTTCGGACTTAGCGGGTCCTGGGTGCCCCGGCCCCCTTAACACCATATAGAAAAAAAATTTTCTTTTTTAATTCCAGAGGGGGTAATATTTTTTTTTTGAGGGGTGCCTAAGTAAAGTAAGGTTTTGCCTCAACGGGACGAGAATTTTGTACTTCCGTATATGAACTGTCTGATTTGGTAAAACCAGCTATAAATCAACTCCTTGTCAATAGATTTGTAAAAACAACGAACTTACCTCAAAACAAAATAAATATTTTGAATGAGATTTAGCCGTGGTGTGCTCATTTTTCAACAATTATTTTAATTTTTGCATTAAAAAATACAAAAATTGTTTTTTCGGACTTTCTATATTTTCATATATTTAGTTAGAATATATGATTGTTGGATTTCGCTCGTCTTGGAATACCCACACGGTCGATTGCTGTTTTGTTTTCGGCTCATACCAACATATCCATGATTCGTCACCTGTCACTATTTTCTACACGTCTTTTGAAGCACCACGGTCGAACTTTTTAACCATTTCCTTACACCAATCGACGCGAGCATCTTTTTGGGTATCCAACGAGAGGAAATTTTTTTTACAACTAAGTGTTCATGAAAAAGCGAATGTATTGAAGTCGAACTAATGTGCAAGGATGCCTCTATCTCACGATATGTTTCATGACGATCTTGCGTTATCAGTTCACGCACTGCATCGATGTTTTTTGGCACAACAACGGATTTTGGATGATTTTCACGCAATTCGTCGGCGACCGAACTATGACCACGATTAAATTTACTATACCAGCGATATACTACGGTTTTTGAAGGTGATTTATTGCCATACAAAGAACTGAGTTCATTGACGCATTCTCGTTAAGATAATCCACGTCAAAAGTTGTAAAAAATAATCCAACGAAACTTTCTCTTGAAATTTCCATTTTTTGTCCAAATTGATTTTCTTAACTCACTCTAAACAAAATATGTAGCACTACACCTTTTGCAACTGTAAATCAGAAAATATCAATTGAAATTCAGAATTTCCATTTGAAATTCGGAAAATATCAATTGAAATTCAGAATTTCCATTTGAAATTCAGAAAACATCAATTGAAATTCAGAATTTCCATTTGAAATTCAGAAAACATCAATTGAAATTCAGATTTTCCATTTGAAATTCAGAAAATATCAATTGAAATTCAGAAAATATCATTTGAAATTCAGAAAATATCAATTGAAATTCAGAAAATATCATTTGAAATTCAGAAAATATCATTTGAAATTCAGAAAATATCAATTATTATTCAGAAAACATCAATTGAAATTCAGAAAATATCAATTGAAATTCAGAAAATATCAATTGAAATTCAGAAATTGTCATTTGAAATTCAGAAAATATCAATTGAAATTCAGAAACCGTCATTTGAAATTCAGAAAATATCAATTGAAATTCAGAAAATATCATTTGAAATTCAGAAAATGTCAATTGAAATTCAGAAAATATCATTTGAAATTCAGAAAATATCATTTGAAATTCAGAAAATGTCAATTGAAATTCAGAAAATATCAATTGATATTCAGAAAACATCAATTGAAATTCAGAAAATATCAATTGAAATTCTATTGATATTTTCTGAATTTCAAATGACGATTTCTGAATTTCAATTGATATTTTCTGAATTTCAATTGATGTTTTCTGAATTTCAATTGATATTTTCTGAATTTCAAATGATATTTTCTGAATTTCAAATGATATTTTCTGAATTTCAATTGACATTTTCTGAATTTCAATTGATATTTTCTGAATTTCAAATGACGGTTTCTGAATTTCAATTGATATTTTCTGAATTTCGAATGACGATTTCTGAATTTTAATTGACATTTTCTGAATTTCAATTGATATTTTCTGAATTTCAATTGATGTTTTCACCCATGGCTAGCTAGCGTTTCCAAACGAGTTATACCGGAAAATGTAGAGGCTGTTATGGTGACGACATTAGAGAGCCGTGCGAAATTGCCCAGACTTGAAAGCAAAAAAGACTTCAAACAGTAATTTTTTTTATTTTCTTTTCTATTACTAAGTTAAATTAATTTTTTCATTTACATATGTTCTGACTAAATAAATTTCTAAAGAGAAAAAATAAATAAAATAATAAAAATAAATAAAATAAATAAAAAATAATAAAATAAAGTGCCAAAAATGGTGATTTTTTAAAATGTTTGTATGGGGAACCCCCCAGGGGAGTTCCAGGGGGTGTGCCACTGTCATGGGTGGATCGGCCCTCCAAAGTTAGTGGGGGTCGGTCATACATTTGGACTCGATTGGGGCACTCTAAATGGGTCAAAGTGTGATTTTTCAAAACTTGACCCTACGGGACAAAAGTCAACAGTTGGGGGGTAGTAGAATTCGCTTTGGTTCCTTCGGCAAAGTTTCTTATTTTGATCCCTAGAATACGATTTTCCCTGATTTTTTTGCCTCCCCAAAAATCGACCCGGCCTAATATGTACCCTACAAACATTTACTATTGAAATTGAATTGATATCGATTTGATAACTGGTTAAAATTTTAAATGTCACCTTCGAGAATAGCTTTGAGATTTTTATTCTCAATTTGAAAATCATAGCGTTGTTCATAAAAACGGCTGTTAGATATCGAGTATATATCTCAAGTATCTTCGGAGTCAATAACAATAGTTTATGTAGTTGATATTCACACAAAAATCAAATGCACTCCAAATCATCCCTTAACCTCAACATTAGCGGTATTCAGTGTTTGGTGCGTTTTAGGTTCCAACTGTTTGTTATTGCAATAATTTTGTCATTGACAGTGAGCGGTACTTTAAGCAACTTAAGGGCGGATTATGGGATCGTAAACGTAAATGTGATGTAACTGTACCGTGCCGTAGCTAAAAAGTACACTTATAGATTATCGTAAACGGCATTGCTATTTAGCATCTATTTCATGTGGTTTTATATTTTATTCAAAATTTTTCCATTTATTTGTTAATTTTTATTCCTTATTTGTACTTTGAATCATTTTTCTTTATTCATTTCATATTTTTTCCGACTAAAATCATTCAGCTGTTTCGATAACGGATAGAAAATTCTGATTTCAACAGAATGATCCGGCAAGTTCGTTACATTTACGTGTTAGTAACCATTCGTATACATTTCTTGTGGTATCGGAACAGCTGATTCGTTACAGATACGTTTACGGTTGGGTAACTCAGCCTTTAGCAATGCTAGATGCAAATTAGCAATGCTAGAATGAAAATTAACAAAAAGGTGTTTGATTATTTTGTGAAATTGTTTTAAAATGCTTATGATAATACTTACCTCTATGTTTTCTGCCTCCTCCAAATAATCTAGATGAATTTTTATTTCATCCGGCGTCCACTTTTTTGTTGGGTTTTTCTCTTTTTAATTTTTTATTTAAAGTTGTCGGCTTCATACCTTTAATTTTGTTTGACGATTCTAAGTTATTGTTTACAAATGTCAGCTGTTCGAGTATCACTATTGCAAACGCAATACACGTAGCAAAAAAAGCTATACAGTTGTAGTATTGCGCAAAAGCAATGATGTGACAATTGCAATTCTGTGTATTTTGTTGTTGGATTGCAAACAAAAGCTACAATATTTTACATTCGTACTTTCGCAAGACCATATGCATCAAACACTGAACCCCCTTATTATGTTAACAAAAACATTACTTTTGTGCTCGAGAAATACTGTTGATAGAGAATTGAAAATAACGCTTTTTATCAAACTATATAATATAAAACTATTTTATTATTGTTATTTTTTTATTTTTTTGCACTTAAAAAAATTGAAAACATATTTAAATAAAATATAAAGAAAACACACAATTTACAGTCCCATTCAGAGACATATAATATAGAGAAGCAACATCGATAATTTTTTAAACTGTAGATGTCTCTAGCATGTGGGAAATTTTGTCAAGGGAGGATTTTTTTATTGTAAATTTTAAAAGATTTAGTTTTAGGCCCAAAATAAGAAGAATTGCGGTATAAATTATATGCGTATTATTTCAAATGAAAGTCGATCAAATTAGGTCTGTTATAGAATTTCTAAATTTCAACAAAATATTTGAATTATTGAAGAAATGTTCTTCAAATATTAATAAATCTTCAAATAACGAAAAGCAACCAAGCTCAATCATTAATCAAAAAATTTTCTATTTTCCAAATACTGAAATTGTTACATGCAAAGGACTCAGAAAAAATAAATTTTGTGTAGGCTCAAAAAGTACCAGGGGTTTTTATATAACCTCTTATGTACCTTCTGAATCGTGTAAACTCGACTTATGCAAACTTAATGTTCTAAAGAATTTACAGGCCCAAAACCTAACCTAAACCTAACTATTAGTTTTTGAAAACTACTCATATTTGCTTGTCAAATTCCATACAAATTTTAGAAAAAAAAAGATTTTTCACCATAATGCACTTCGTGTGAAAACTGTGTACAATTTTTTCTCTCGAATTCGTATTGTATCTCTTTGATTATGTTATTTGAAGCCGATTTATATTTATATATTGTTAATAAGTTATTATTGAAATTAAAATTGTGTTAAATTATAAATTTAATTATGTTAATGTACAATTGTTCGATGTGTTTTAAGAGACTTTAAGTCTTATTTGCACTAAAATAAAATAAATCAAATCAAATATTTGAGGCCTTTAAAGTTCGAGTGAAAACGTAAATATTTCTTCGTAAAATATTCAATTTTATTTACTTTGCTCACTCATTTCTTAATAATTTTCTGTACTTAAGAGCGATGCTAACTTAGCTCCTATTTTTTTTTCTTTTGAGTTTTTGTTTAAATTAAAATAAATTGGGTATAAAATTTGGGATTTGAACATTTAAAATTTGTATAAGCTAAAACTTTTCGGGCAACACTGCTCCCCAATAAAATGAAAGAGTATTGCTAGAACAAACAAAACAACAGTGAGCGCTATCTGTTGCATTAAAAACCGGTATTGCCATTCTTCAGGACCATGGGAGACCCCTGGTCCCATTACTATTTTTGGAATATCTCGATAAATGTTCCAATATTTAATATGGTATTGATGCCTGCAAGTATAAAAATATTTGTGTTTAAAACTTCCGTAAATATAAAATTTTGCTCAAATGTGATTGACATTTTCCATTTACATTAATTTTAAAATATGACAAGCTTTTTCTATATCAAAAGTCCTCAGTATCTTTCAAAAAAGGTCTGAATGAAATCCGAATACACAGAAAAAATTATTGATAATAAAATTTCAATTAAAATTTTGTTTAATTTCAAATTAATTTTTAATTAAAAGTTTATTCATATCAATTAAAATTTTAATTGAAAATGAGTATGGCGTCGAAAAAATTTTTAGTTTACAATTGACAACATATTAAAAAAAAACTCTTAGGTACGATTACTGAATGTCAAGTTATCTACTGAGATTTTAACTGCCGGATAAATAGTAACTGGATATTCAGTAATCGGGACTTAATATGCGTTGCGTAAAATCATATTATTAAGTATTATTAATATTTATGTGTATCAAATCAGTCAAAAACATAAGAAAATTAATAAATATTTATTAATAACATTTTTAATATCACACATTTTAATAAAAGCGCCATAACTTAATTGAAAATGTTGACGATTTTTGATAAAATTTTTAATTGATATGATTAAAACTTTAATTGAAAATTTTTACAAAAAAATTTAATTGATATAACGATTTTCTTAATTGGTCCGAATTCAATTACATTTTTAATTATATTGCTCTGCGTGATACCAATACAGCAATGTTAAAATTTTGAAAAGTGTACCCATTTGTTATCTGGTAAAACCAGGGGCTGAGTGGATGAGTTGATCTGAACTCTTGATATGTAGGCATGGGTTAGAGGGATCTCTGTCAACATTTGACCAACCTGGATAAGAGTGGGAATATGTTTTGGGCACTCCTATCACTTTTGTGGCATATTCTTACTCATTCACCCTTGTATGGGGTTTAGGAGATATTACACACAGAAAACAGATTTGTAGTTCCAACCGAATTTTTCGCCAACCGAATTTTTGTAGTTCCAGGTACAATCACTTTTATTTATTTTTAATACCATTGTAACTACCGAAATTTATTTACAATTTTTAGTTTTTGTTGTGTTAATAGATTACTTTAATGTTTGTGGATTATAAATTCTATAAATAGAAAAACACGTTCCACAAAATTTGTTTAAACATTAAAATTTTTTTGTCGCTAACTGGGATCGAACCGCCGACCCTCCGCTTGTCAGCCCATTGCTTTCCCTCTAAGCTAAGCTCTATTTAAGTTTTTTCAGTCAAATTTCAAATTTGAATTTCTTCAGGTTTGAATATTTTGTCTATAAATAAAATTATATCAACAACAGAAAATCAGTTGTGTCTTTTAATTTGAATAAAAAAAAAAAAATTAAAAAAAATTTATATCGCGAACCAGGATAGAACCGGCGACCTTCAGTTTGTCAGCCCATTGCTTTTCCTCTAGGCTAAACTCGACATAAATTTTTTTTGTCAAATTTAAAATTTGAATTTCTTCAGGTTGAAAGTTTGAATATTTTGTTTTTGAATAAAATTATATTCACAACAGAAAATCAATTGTGTCTTTTAATTTGAATCAATAAAAAAATTATTTTAAAAAAAAAGTAATGCCTTGGTTGAGGTTTGAACTCAAATCACTAAGACTATAAGGCTGTGTCTCTACCTCCTGCGCCACAGATACTTACGTTTAGTTGTTGTCTAACTTAGAATTTAAACACGCATATGTATGAAACGAAAAAATATGATATATTCCAAAATTTTATTATGATAAATAAAATTTCTGTTCCTTGTCTCAATATATTATTACAATTACCAAAATAATGGAAATTAATGGTTAAAGCTACTAAAGTTGGAAAATTAATTTTAAATTGATTGGAAAAACTAATACTTTGGATAGAGTGATCGATTTTATTGAAACACAACTGATACTAGATTTTTGCAGCCGATATTTTATTCAAATGGCGAAATCTTCGATAAATTGGTGGTTGTTGGTATTGAAGTTAATGTGGAAGTTGGTATTTTTTCAATATTGGTTAAAAAAGCCAATATTTTGGATAATGTGACAGTGTTTTGGTTCATCATATATATTTTCTGTTCACAAATAAATATAACTTTCCTGATGATGCATTTTAAGTAACTGCAATTAAAATTGTTGAATGATGAAAATATTTCGTTGGTTCCGATAGAATTCCAACCAATTTATTTTCTGTGTGTAGTATTGGAACATTGTTCGGATTATGTTTTAGTGTGTACATCTGTTTGCATGGGTACGGACTATGATGTATGACTAGGGATTTCATAGGATCCATTATTATTCCGGAGATGGCTCCCGTACCCCCCTCTCATCTCCATGTAGCTTTAGATGGGAATTAACAATGCCTATTGATTTTATAAGAATTTTTGCCTTGAAAATATTATTAAAGGAAAAATCATTTTCATCAATTGGATTTTCTTGTGCGATAGATAACATAAAGTTTATGGGAAAATCCAGATTTCGGTAGGTATCTCTATCAGGTACTGTGGATGTGTTGATCATGTTTTATTGACGGTTTTTAGGGATTATTTTAATTTTGTCAATTTATTGGTGACGTCCATTCGTGGTTTATTGGGGTGAGAGATTTCGTGTGTTTTTGTTGAATTTTTTGGAACGCTGATTTTTGGCATTTTAATTTTTTATTTTGCTTCTTGTACTGGCTGATTTGGGCTGCCTTTGGATATCTGTTTTACGGGAATTTGACCGATGGGAATTTTTAAAGTGTAGGTTCCGCTGGGTGGACTGGGATTGGGGCTGTAATGGGGCGAGGGTTGTGGGGTTATTGGGTTGATTTCACGGGATGGGCAGTTTGATGTTTTCTGCCGCTGCTTGCTGGTACGGTGGGTATCGTGATTGTGGTTTGGGTCTGGGGCCTTGATGACATTTTTTGACGTTTTAGTTGAAAAATTATTGGCTTTCAATTTGGTTTTTTCCTGCTGCAAATTGTAAGTTATTTCGTGATTGTGTATTGCGGGGAGCAGCTGTTGTGTGCATATGGAGGGCGGAAAGTGGCGCTTGTGAGTGGCGTATGGAATGGATGAGGTAAGTTTTGGATTTGTTGCTTTTTGGGGGATTTATATTGTGTGTATATGTCTGGTGTTGGATATTTTTGTTGAACGAATTTTATTGTGTTCTCGCGAGTATGTGTTATAGTGCACGGATATTAAGAGCAGCGGCTATTGACTCTCGGGCGTGATACTGGAATGGGTGGGGTAGGTTTTTGGAGTTTTTTCGATTTATAAATTTGGCATTCTTCGGGAGCATTTTATACATGCGTCCTACAGGAGTTCTAAGGAACTAGTAGGTTAATCCTGCTGATGAGTCCGTTTGGCAGGGGTCGAAAGCGCTTCAGGAATTGCCCAAGTGCCTACACGGCTGTATTATTATTATTGGTTTTGTGCGAGTTTTCTTATTTTTTCATTTTGTTAGTAAGGTGTTGCGATGAATGGAGGAACCGGTAAATTTGACTTTTTAGGGCTTCTTTTCTCCCCTGTTTTGATGGCTAATTCCCAAGTAGGGAAATGGCCATCTAAAGGATCGTATCTAGGCCCCGTAGGTATACATTAGGGGGTCTGCAATGACACATTGAGTGGGTTTTCTGCATGGTTTTAATGAATTGTCCGCACCGTGTTGATGGATTATTGCGTAAAAAGAGTTCATTGAAATTTTATCCAGAAAGCTCTCTTTATGTAGTTTTTTTTCCCTATTTGAATTGAGCACAAAAGTAATTTTTTTATTAACATAATGTTCAGGTTAAAGGAAGATTTGAAGTGCATTTGATTTTTGTGTGAATATCTCCTACATAAACTATTATTATTGACTCTGAAAATATTTGAGATATACACTAGGGGTCATATGCATAATCAGTTTTAGAATTTATAAGTGACTTATAAAACAAATTTTCAATACAAAATTCATTTTATAAATATATTATAAGGTTTTCAAATTTTTATGCATAGGCACTTATATATCTAACAGCCGTTTTTATGGAGAACGCTATGATTTTCAAATTGAGAATAAAAAATCTCAAATTTTAACTAGTTATCAAATCGTTGTTGGGTATGTACGAAATTTTATATCACTGTGTCCAAAATTAACGTTATTATAACCAGAATTCAAACTAACGTATCATTAAGTGCATGGTTTATATAAAGCCAAAGAACGTATACAGGGGTGTGATGAAAATCGAAAACGAACAGTTTTTCAATATAGAATAATTAGTTTTGTGAAAATCAATTTGGCTTCAAATTATTATTTATTGTTTTATTTGATTCCGGACATCTAAATTAGGAAATAAAAAATAATTGGTACTGTACAGATCGTAATATACTAATCATTGAAAATCAGATCGTTTTCGATATCCATCACATGCCTGGTTCCAAACCCCAAAAATGGTAATACCTATGGATCCTCTAAACTACTGATCTGGTCGGGAAAAAGTGTTCCGAAAATTTTAAGAGGAGCACCTAAGCTATGAGTATTTTTTATAGTCACCCTGTTTTAACACAGGGTGTCAAAGTTGACAACCTCGGGTATATAAAAGCTTTATATTAGTATAAGTTTTATAAATGTGGATAGACATTTTGCAATAACAAAACAAAGGAAAAACTTTATTAGTACTATGGTAGCTCTCATATTTTAAAAAATATTTAACTTTAAATTTCAAATTCTTAATTTTTAACCTGACCTTTTTACCATAAATACAGTGTTGCCACTTTTTGAATAATTATTCAAAAACGGGACTGTTTACACATTCGTTGGATAATTTTTGAATAATGACATTTTTGTGTAGTTTTTGTGTAATTTCACTTTTTACAGAAATTTCCGCAAATTTTTAAAAGTTCCGTAAATTTTTGAAAGTTAATAAAAATTAGTCGATATATAGACGAAACGAGATTATCAGTGAACCATTTACCACAAATCTCCAGTTTCTGGTGAATGATTTTGTAAATTTTTTCAACGCTAAACCGAGTTTAGAAGAAATCAGAAATGGTGGTATGTATTTTTTTGTTTTGTTTAAAGCTCCTTCTTTGTTTATTTTTTGCGAAAATAATTGTCAAGCTTCTTTTAAAAATTCTCTTGGTTTGCAAGACCATATAAAAATGCAGCGAAAGAGTGGGAAAATTTGGTTTTATTATGATTGTTGCTTTCTAATCTCTGAAAATTTTTTGGCTGTAGTTAACATGACACTGGGCCTGGGCCAGACGAAAATTTTGTGAACGCAGCAAGGTGGAGCAGAATCAAAATATTATAGAATTCGGTAAGTCCAGAATTCAACAGAATCGTACAAAATTTTTGAAAAAAATATCGGTAAATTTTTGTGAAATTTTTATATATTTATTTATGGTTAAAATTTGAGGGGTATGGGAGAGAATAATTAGCAAGTAGGTGATATTTTTGCATTTAACGCATCTGAATGAAAAAAAAAAACATAAATACTTTTTTCTGAAAGAAGCTTTTAATGTGGATAAAATACCATTTTATTAATATTCAAATTTAAAAGCACGCCGTTTTAAGCCTGAAAAAGATATTGAATTGAAATTCCCTTTAGTTAATTGACTAATTTGTTATATTTTTCAGGGAAATTGACATGGATTTGCTTTTGCAGAAGGCAAAAACTCAGACCAGGTTATTTTCGAAAATACAAAATTTTAGTTTTAAAATGCAAATAACTTTTGCACATTGCAGATGATAAAATGCTAAGTCTTTAAAAATCGGTTTATAAATAGAAAAAATGCAAAACTTTGGTAAGAAATGGCGAAATTTTTTCAATTTTTTATTCTTCCCCAATGGAGAGAGTTTATTTTGAAATTATATAAGAAATTATAATTTTTTGTGTAATTTCATACGGTTTTGGATAATTTTTGACCTACAGCTGTGTAATTTTGTCTTTTACTGGTGGCAACACTGCATAAATATTATTGGCAACATAAACAAAAAAAAAAAACGCTTAATATGCTTTGCGTAAATCGTAATATTTTGTATTATTCATATTTTGTCTTTTATTGGAGATATAAAAAAGTATATCAAAATTCACTCAAAAACATAAGAAAATTAATTAATTAATATATCCTCGGCTTGCCTGCAACTAGTGCTATGTGCTTTTTAACAAGTTTTCAGGGGAGCGAAAAAACTGATTTATATTATCCTTTTAAGATATTTTATTGACATCATATGCCTTAATGATTCACGATATCATTTACTAAAATACTGCTTTAAAAGAATTCCGAATTTAATATCTGTTACAGAGTGGTGCTTGGTTTTTAAGAAAAACTACACATAACACCTCTTGAAGGAGCCATTTTTCAAAATATTTTCATACCAGTTTGTACACATAACACCTTTTGTTCATAGAAAACAAATTTAATAACTTAAAAATGCGGAATTTTTTGCAAATTTTGGGTATTTATTATGAAACATTGCTATGACCTTTTCCCATCTTTCTGACAACATATGGATTCCGCGCCAAAAGAACTGATAATTTTTTGAACGAACCAAGCAATATTCGGATACCCTGTTTTAAAGTGAAGGGTATTCCAGTGTAAGAGTGCTGTATCGATCAAAACAAATGGTAGTTCGACGGGGCAAGGTCTGGACTATTAGACGGGTGAGGTAAAATTTCCCAATCACTATTTTGTAAATAGTTTTTAACCGGCCTTGCAACATTATCATTGGCATCATGGAATATTACGGCTCCATGTTTCCATTTTTCATCGCCAGTAATGATTCGATACAAAAATTACTTCTTTTTATGGCGTTCAAGCAGCATTTCGGACATGCAAAATCGTCTTTCAACGTCTCTCGGCTTCAGCTCGTATGGTATCCAATTTCCTTGCTTTTGGATGAATCCTGCTGCTCGCAAAAGTTTTGAAATTGCTGCTTGAGTGACTTCTATGTTATTTACACTATTTCGTTCAATGACTAAGTGAGCACATATGACAGATGTGCACCCTCCAAAATGCTATGTAAGTTATCAAAGACACAAACCACGTGTGAAAGATACGCCAACTCTTGTGATTCCCGCATTTTTAAGTTGTGCACCACAATACGGTAAAACCAAGTAACATTAATGGTACAATATGTAAACTGAAACTGATTAACATTTTATTTAAAATATAAAATTAATATGAAAACTGAACAAACAAAAATAAAAAAAAAAAATTTTTTTTAGTATAACAACCAAAAGCTTTTCAGTTCACAAAAAAAAAACACATATGCAGTACTCCAAATACATAAACATGACATACACACACTTTTTTACAATTTCGTATTTTTTTTTTAATTGTCAATTAATGTTTTAAATGATATTATTACTATTTTAATCGAATTTTGTTTCAATTAATCGTATACAATTTTTAGTGATTAATAGCATCATTTGAGTGATAGGCGCAAAATCAATTAAAATTTTAATTAATATAATTAATTTCGTTGTTAAAATTCGTTTTTAGTTTTTTCTGTGTAGTAACAAAATAACTGAATAAAGTGAATGTTACGTATTGTCTGTAATTTATGGAGCTTGTTTTGTTAATGTCTCCAGCTACTGTTTAATATTATTTTTCTGCTACATATAAATGATTCGACTCAAAAGTTCTTTGAGTGTAAATAAAACCCAACCGAAAAATCTACCTCAATACAACCCTGTATAAATCATTTTTCTGTTTCCATTATGGGTGTTTTTAGCTTCACCATTTTATTTTATTTTTTTGACTGACAATCATTTACATATTTTTGCTTTTTTGACTTACTTTATTAATATTGAAAAATCTTTAGCGCGCGAACAAATATGAGAAAAAAAAACGGAAAGTGCAAAAATAAACAAACTTATGTAAAAGTGATTGAGACTCTCAAGTTCTAGGGATGCATTTAATGACACATTAACATGATTGTATTTTGTAGGATGTTGGTATCACAGAATTTACAGATGTGCTAGACATTCATCGATTGGACAGAATTGTGATTGTTCGAGAGTGACTTTTTTGTAAATACAGAATGTTTGTTTTTTAATATTATGCAAATTAATAATGACATCAAACTAAATGGTGTAATTAAGTTGCAGGAAATGTGTTCTTAAAGTGCAATATAGAAACTGAAGCTTAAAGTGCCTCGTTCTATGCTTTCGCCTTAACTCTAAAAAAACTCAAATTACAAAAGTAAGTGTTTCAGCGTTTATACATTTTCACTTCTAATGTAACGTTTTCGCGTTGCTTCCTAAATAGTTTGCTGACATATACTAAGGAAAATAGTGCATTTATCTATTTGAAGAGAAATTTTCACTTTTTGCACCCGGTTAATTTTGCAAAATTCCCATTTTGTTAATGTAGCAGACTATATTTAATACGAGACTTTGATGCTTCAAATTGCCTTGCACTACTGCCACCACTTTCTAAAGAAAACTGATGACGGGGACCTGGAAAATGCCCGAAATGATCGTCTTTTCGTTCCTGAAAGTGTAGATGTTTTTGAAAGCAAAAACCCTGAGAAGTCTTTGTCAGGAGAGTATCCTGATGAAGAAAAATAGCAGTTTTTCAAAAAAAGGACTTATTATGTTAATTCATAATAAGGAATTTGGCCTCGAACTGAATTAATAAATTTATAATTAAATTAATTTATTTTCTGAAAATTAAAATCTAGAAATTGTGTAGAGTAAAGGGGGATCCTTCGCCACTTTTTTCCCAAACACTGTCATTTCTTAACTACCCAATAAGCAATTGGAAGATATGTCACACAGAAGATATTGCGGCAATATTGTCCTTTATTCATTTAGACGATATTAATCAAGTAGTATTTTGGAAATATCTTCTTATTATCAGGTAGAAGAAATATAAGCGTAATCAAAAAATAATTATCATTTACGTCATTAAAAAAATATATTTTAAAAAAACAAAAATTGTTATAAAATATTTTTGGAGAATTTCAAACAAATAAAAGGAACTCATACCAAAAGCCAGATCTGTACATAGCTTTTATTATAATATTATGAGCAAAATCTTAATTGTGTGTTTTTTTTTTGAAAATTTGTCCAATGGCAAACGATGAACAGATGTCCAAAAGTAAAGGTTGCGCTGAATTTAACAAGAAGACTTCTGTAAGATATCAAGAAACAAGAAGAAAATAAATGTGAGATTCATATTAGTGACACATTGCATATTTCTTAGTAAAAATTAAAAAAAAGTTGGTTTTATATTCTGCGGGGATATTTGGGGTTATCTTCCTTTATTCTACCAAATGATATTTTGGCGATATCTAATTTTCTATATTTTATCTTCTAGATGAAAAATTAGCAATATCTAAAACTTATCCTCCAGAAGAATTGCTTTCGTGTTGCTTAGAAGTATTGCTTTCGGGACACATTTTCTAGCAACTGGGGTATCTTCCGTAATACGAAAGCGATGATTGCCACAATAAAATTTTTCTCCCAGGATATACGATTGGGGTATCGCTTTCGTATTGCGACGTTTGCTGGGTACTAATTATTTTTCAAAAATTATTTTCACATTGAGGATTTACATATCTTAGTTTTAATTTTTATGATTTTCAATCTAATTATTTGCATATTTTCTATTATTTTTTTAATGATTTTCAAAGTATCGGCGGAACTGCCCAAACTTGGTGGACATTCGTCAAAAGAGCTTTAAACAATTTCAACAAAAAAATTTGTTAATACAGCAAAGTCAATATTTTAATGATTGAAATAAATAATTTAGAATAAGTTCTTTACGATATGCGATTCTTTTTAATTAATAAATCTTCACTATATTAAAAAAAGTGATTTCAAATTATAATAAATTGACTCTTCAAAATTCTAAAAATCTAAAATATTAATATAAATTTAAAAATGAATACGATTGTTCTAATTTACGATTAAACATATTTTATGAATATAGAAAAGCCTTATAGATCATTTTAAGCTGCGATGCACCAACTCTTTATAACTCCAGTGGCCATCTGGAGATTGTGCCCTAGAGCCAACCACTAACATAAAATTAATATTTTTTCACACTTCTAAAGCATCTATTATTTATATCATTCGAAAGCTTAGAGCCATAGGTCTAACATAATGAAAAATTATTTTTTTATCACACGATTTGAGGAAGTTATTCGAAAATATGGTTGCCTCGTATTATTTTTTTGGCACCCCAAAAAACACGTCTGTCTGCTACCACATGTGATTTAAATTCGTCAAAGTGAATGTCAAGGAAAGGTTATTGAATATTGCACAAAATAAATGTTTTCCAATTTTTAATCTCCCTTAACATCGGAGAAAAATGGGATTAGTGTAAGTGCCCCACTGGCGAAGGATCCCCCCTCTACCCTAGATTTGTTTTTTTAGTTTTCATTTCCATTGTCTGTACTACATCTGTTCACGCTATGCGTTTATCAGTACAATTTTTGTTGCAAAATATGTTAGTAAAAAAACATTAGTTCAAAATTAGTTTAGTGCTGTCAAAAATATAGGTACAACTTGTGACGAAATCGAAATGTCAGCAAAAAAATTCGACTTTAAATTTAAAATACTCCTTTATATTAAGGGCCAATAATTTTATAAGTAACGTTTTCATTAATAAATGTGATATTTTCAAGTAAGTTTACTTTATTTTAATACACCTGCTTTTAAACTAATATATTCTTTTATATTAAAGAATAAAATGTCATGAGTATGGAAATACTTCACAAAAAAGGACAATGCAGCGCAATATTTGCCCTAAAAGACTAATGGTTAACGGAGGTATCTAAATTTGGTTATCCGACATTTAAATTTGGTTCACAAAAAAAAAAATTGATGGTCATGCAACTTTTCTTGAAGAAAACAACAACAAGAATAACGTTCCAGCTAAAATTAGCAAAGTACCCGAAGAAAAAAGTGGAAGCTGAATAGGCATTGAACGTTTTGTGGTAGGGCAAACATTTCCTGAAATGGTATCCAAATTAGCCGCAGTCGACGGAATGTCAATCCGCACCATAACTAGATCTTCGTTTATTCGTTCATTCGAGAAAGTTTTTATAATAAAAACTAGCATTGCCAAAAAATGAAACCGATCGATATAAAGAACATTATATTAATTTACTACAATTAAGTAAAATATATCATGATAAAAGGAATATCGAGAAATATTTCTAACAATAGGAGATTTACTATAATCTTAGATGAATGGACAAGAATATCACAAAAGAGATATTTGAACATATGTATAAACGGAAATAATTCATTTTATAACCTGGGGTTGGTTTATATATCAGGAAGTTGTAATGCTGATGAAATAAGAAGAATTGTAGAAATAAGAATAGAAGAGTTTTATTTGTCTTTGGAAAATAACATTGTGGCCACCATATCTTATGGGCCAAATGTGATGAAACGGTTTGTTTCCGACAGTCCAGTAGTGGTTGGTTTCTGCTGGAATCATGGAATTCATTTGGCAGTGCTTAGAGTAATTTATGTGAAATCAAATGTTCAACATTCTTATATTTTTACTTTGAATTCTCACTACACAGACTGAATTTGTACTGAAATAGTGTTTTTTTTTAACAAAAATTACTTATATAGGTGGTTTTCATTAACAATTTGGTTCAAAAATATTTACCGGGAATTCCCGGGAATCAAATTTTTTTTATTCACGTTTCCCGGGAAATAAAAAAGTCCGGGAAATCCCAAACCCTAATTGGTACCCATTGCACTGGACAAAATCACTTGGTTTTGTTTGTTGGATTGTTTTACTATTTATGTTCTTGTGTTAAATTTTAGCAATGAGCGAATGAAAAAATAAATAAACATAAAAGCAATTAATAGGTAATAAAAAACACTTATTTTCCATTAAGAAAATAGGTGCACGTGTTCTTTGCGAATAATTTATTGTGTAAAAATAATAGATAAATCTATATATATAAAAATAAGTTGGTATATGTTCGTCATTTTATAACTCCAGGACCACCCAACCGATTTACAAACCAATACATGCGTTGGAAAGGTCTATTTTTACTGATGGTTCTTTAAAAAAAATGACGAAAAATGTCTACGCATCCGTGTTATACGCACACTTTTGTGATGGTGTGTTTTTCCCATATAAAATGTGTGATCGATATACAAATTTTTATTTTTCAACGGATTTCTCCCAACCGATTTCAACCAAAATTTCAAGGTACGTTGAGGATGGTCTGCAGATGGTTTGTTTGAAGTTTGCACGAAATTGGCCCAGTGGTTCCGGAGATATGGTTTCGTGTTGGTATGACAACCAGGCCTTGCCGTTAGTATGCCAACCAGGCAGCACTTATAGCATTAACCTAATCTAATCTCAGCTTATCCTATCTCATTTATCTCATCTCAATTTTTTTTTTTGTGGAAAAAGTTTTTTTTTTTTGAAACACTTCTTTTTTTTTGTGTAAACTTTTTTTTTTTTTTGTGGATTTTTTTTGTGCAATATTTTTTGTTTTTGTGAAATATTTTTTGTTTTTGTGGAAAAAGTTTTTTTTTTGGAAACACTTTTTTTTTGTGTAAACTTTTTTTTTTGTGGAAACTTGTTTTTTTTGTGGAAACACTGTTTTTTTGTGTAAACTTTTTTTTTTGTGAAATATTTATTTTTGTGGAAAGTTTCTTTTTTAAAACATTTGTATTTTTTTGTGGAAACTTTTTTTTTTTTTTTGGGAAACTTGTTTTTGTGTAAACTTTTTTTTAACACTCTTTTGCCTACGCGCACTTTTTTAACAGATTTTTTTTTTAAACACATTTTTATTAAGGAAAGTAATATAGAGTTTGTTTACGACCATTTTTTTTTTGTTTTTTTAAACACTTTTTTAACACACTTTCGGGAAAGAACGGGGAAATTAAACTGGGAACAAGTGGAATTGAAACTCGAGAAAATGGCAATGGAACAGAGAACGAAATGGAATGCGGAACGAAATGAAACATAACGGGGAACGAATGGATTCGCAATGACAATAAACAAATCGCAAAGAGAGTCATAGTGTATACATATAAGAGCAGTGTTGCCATTTCAGTGCTTTTCGGGTATTTTTTGGTGCTTTTTTCCTTCCCGTACCCGGTGATTTTTTACAAATACCCGTTTAAATAAAGCGGGTATTTACGGTGCTTTTTCATATTTCAAGCAGTGCTTTTAGTGCTTTTTGTACAGTTTATATTTTTGGTATTTGCTCTCGTTTCTTAAAATTTTTCTTGAATTTTCTGTCAAAATTTTAAAAATAAAACGAACTATACAAGAAATACATTATTGCACAATGTTTGTAGTACAATTTTAAATAGTAACTTCGTTACATTTAAACTTCAAAATTTTGAAATATTAGTTCGGTGCTTTTTTACCCCTTTTTTGGTTATTTTTTGAACCTTTTTTACACGATTTTTCAAAGTTAAAATTTGTTTTTAAATTCTTGATTTACATTTTTCAAAAAATTGATATCGTGCTTTTTTACCCCATTTTCGATAAATTTTTACCCTTTTTACCCGTTTTCATAATGCTCACGGTGCTTTCCTGCCTTCAAGAGTTGGCAACACTGTATAAGAGTGACTGACTGACTTATTTTACCCTCTAGCCGGCCTATGCTTTTTCGCCAAAGTATTAATAAAATCCAAAAATGAAATTTTTTGTGCCTTTGATTAACGATTTTCGTTTCTCGGAAACTAAGAAATTGAGCGAAAACGGGTCTTAATTTTAATAAATATTGGTACTAATACTAAATTTATTCTTTTTGTCAAATTTCATAATAATTCGTTTTCAAGTTAAGACGATGTCCCAGAAAGGTATCCTGATAGAAACGTGTATGTGCTTGTACCAAAGTAATGACTTTTTAAAAGCTAAAGCTGTAGTCTTACTTTGTGTGTATTATCAATGGTTTAAAGTAACTTAAATATATTTTTCAGATTTTTGAAAATTGTGTTAGTTTCAGAATATTAGTTGGCGAACTTTTGTTGAGGCTATTTATTTCATAGCCCTGTTATATTATTTTACTTCGGTGGGGTTAAGTGCTATGGGAATAGTGAAGGAGGACACTGTATTAGGGATAAAAAAATCATACACATTATTTTTTCAAATTGATGTTGCGGTCGCTGGGGATCGAACCCACAACCACATGTGTAACAGTTCAACGCGCTTACCATTACACCACAGCTTTCACATCGTCATCGTTATTTATTGTTAATTAAGTGTGTCTATTGATTTTATTTTTACTTAAAAGGTAGAAAATTAGTTTTAACCTAAACTTCCTCTGAATAATAACTTTTGAAATTATTTATTTTTTATATAAGCTCCTAATAAGCATTCTCATCGAAGGGGGCTTTCATTTTGAAGACTTTTACATTAATAAAAAACATTCAGCCTTACTATCAATATTTTTCAAAGGTATATTTTTGTTAAAGCCGACTTTATTTTTAAGCAAAGGTTTTGTTTTTACCCAGGCACCCGATATTAATACTTTTAAAACGTTTTATTTTGTTTTTACCTCAATAAAAAAAATCACTTGTGTACAAATGAATTTATTTTTCTTGATGGATATTTTGTTTTCATCAATTTTTTTATTTTTTCTTTTCTTTTCGAAAACAAAATTTAAAAAATATCCGTACTGATATTTTCAGGAAAGTTGAGAATTATTTTTATTTTTGTACTGAGGAAAAAACAAAAAAAAAACGTTTTTTTTGTATTGAGGAAAACACAAAATAAAACGTTTTAAAACGTTTTTTTTTAGTTTTTTCTGATTACAATTACATATAAATTTTGTAAAAATTCTTAAAACAACATTCATATAGACACATTTCTGCATCCAATGATATATACCTTTGCGTTATTAAAAAGTAATAAAAATTTCAGCCGAAAAGACTTCTACAAAGCATGATAGGCTGAATAATTTTGTGCAAAAGACAAACTGTGGTCATTAAAACCATAGGATTTGTGAGCAACTAACTACAAAAACTGCACTTAAAAAATTGAAAAATAATGGCGGAACGCGCAAAAAGGCTTTATGGTACAAAAAATTAATTTTGTTATTTAATCAGCGATTAACATTCTGCAAGCAAATATATTGATGCAAAACTACTCCTTTTTGCAAAATTTTTTGTCGTGATTTTTTGTTTTTGCAATCTAACTAGCTAATTTTGGTATAGGATATATGTATTATAGTCCCTAGATTATGGATTTTATAGAACCCCACTTAAAAAATTGCAAACTAATGGCGGAACGCGAAAAAAAACTTTATGGTACAAAAAATGAATTAAAAATTCTTATCAGAAATTTACATTCTGCAAACCAATACACTGATGCAAAATTTTTCTTTTCGTAAAATTTTTTTCGCGAATTTTTTTTGCAAACTAACCACCAAACTTTGGTATGAGAATATTGGTATTATAGACCCAAGATTATGAATTTTAAAAATCCGCACTTAAAAAATTGCAAAAAAAATCGGGAAACGCGAAAAAAAGCCTTTTGGTACAAAAAATAAATTAAAAAACTCAGTTAGGGATTTACATTCTGCAAACGAATATGTTGATGCAGAAATTTTCCTTTTTGCAAAATTTATTTTCGCGAAATTTTTTACGTACGAACTACCAAACTTTAGCATAAGATATGGGTATCATAGTCCCAAATTTATGAATTTTAAAAAACCGCACTCAAAATTTTTTAAACTTAATCAGCGATTAACATTCTGCTATACATATGTTACATACATATACATATGTATATTGATGCAAAACTATTCCTTTTTGTAAAATTTTTTTTCCCAATTTTTTTTGTTTTTGCAATCTAACCAGATAATTTTGGTTAGATTGCAATAGGATATAGGTATTATAGTCCCTAGGTTGTGAGTTAAAAAAAACCGCGCTTAAAAATTTGCAAAATAATGGCGGAACGCGAAAAAAAAGCTTTATGGTACAAAAAATAAATTAAAAAACTCAGTCAGTGATTTACATTCTTCAAATGAATATGTTGATGGAAAAATTTTCCTTTTTGCTAAATTTTTTTTCGCGAAACTTTTTGCACACTAACCACCAAACTTCGGCATAAGATATGGGAATTATTGTCCTAAGGTTAAAAATTTAAAAAAACCGCACTCAAAAAATTGTAAAATATTGGCGGAATGCGAAAAAAGCATTTATGATACAAAAAATAGTTAAGAAACCTAATCAGCAATTTATATTCTGCAAAAGAATACATTAATGTAAAAAATTTTTTTTTGCAAATTTTTTTTGGCCATTTTTTTTTTGCGAACTAATTACCAAACTTTGGTATGAGATATGGGTATTATGGTCCCTAGGTTATAAATTTTAAAAATCTGCACTTAAAAAATTGCGAATTAATGGCGGAATGCGAAAAAGGTGTCATGGTGCAAAAATTTAATTAGAAAACTTATACAGCGATTTCATTCCGAAAATGAATAATATTAGTTCAAAATGCTGGTCAATTGGCAAACATTTTAGCAAAAAAAAAAATATTTGCAATATATGTTTGTATGAACGTATATACCGCAGAGTATCAAATTCAAAATGAATCATGTTTCAAAGCTCAAGACTACTGAATGAAGTACAAGACTACTGAATTTAATTCTTTAATATAAAAAAGCGCATAGAAATCACTCGAATTTACGAAATGTAAACCAATCATGTTTTAAATATTTTAAAAGTATGTGAGGAACCCCTGGTTAACCCACAGTTTTGACTCGCAATTACAAAAATATACAAAATCATTCGCATTTATGCGCGAATCTTTACGAGGATTTCTCAATTAGCATGAAATACTTATTAAGAGTTCACATAATCCACTTTTATTTTAAAGACTTACCAAATGGATTTAATTAAATCACCTCTCGTAGTATGCAAAAAGACACAATCATTTTATAGCATTTAGCGACCGCGTATCTTAAAAAACACGACGTGGTCAAGTGTATTATTGTTTTACGACCAGAAACACACAAAAAACCGCAAGAAAAACTTTTAATTTTCCCGTATTGAAAAAAAAATTTTTTGTTATTAATTTTTTTTTCCTTTTGTTTTTATTCTGACATTTTAAACTAAGGTTAACTACCCAGAGTTAAAATATTGGTAAGTTATTATGGTTAAATTTTAATAGGGATAAATATTTAGTATTGGTTAGTTACCCATGGTTAAGGTAAAGTTAACTTCTCGAGAAAAGTTAATGGGCCTTATTTGTCAGTTATATGTCTGTGTCAAAAAATGTTCAATTACATTGAGGCTGAAAGCGCAAAAATTAAAAATCTTAAAAATTACTCTTTAATCAAAAAACAGAGTTACTACCATTTGTTCCTAATTTAGGGCACAAGTGTGAGATTTATTAACATCAAAATTATTATCCACCAAAGGTTTTAGGCGATTTCCTTTTATGCTGAAAAAGTTATACCCAAAAGAGTTAAAAAAACTTTTGAAAGTTACAAGCAAAATTAGGGTAAATTAGGCTAGTTTTTAATTGAGTAGAGCACATTAGCAGTATAAATATTAAAATTTAAGATGTCCGCCTGATTAAATTCGTTGCCTCGAAAATGCTGATACCATCAAAAATATTATATATTGTTATTAAAATGGTTTAAATCCTGAGTTACATGGAATCGCCTGGTTCCGTAGATTTGCCCATATATACAGCTATGGACATAAAAATAGGTCACTTCATACAAAATTATCTTCATGCATTTCTCTTAATAATTACACTATTCGACAGTCAAAATCGGGATGGGATGAAACGAACGGGAAATGTTATATCGGTCAAAAACAAGTTATACGTGTCCCGGCGTTTCGCTGGGTCACCCCTAGGAATCGAGATATATCTTCTTTTTTGACATAACTCGAGAACCACTAGTCCGATTTAGCTTAAACAATTTTAAAAAAATTAAAAATTACAATTCCTTTAATCTGTTCATATAACGTTTTTCTATATACTCAACAGTTTTGCCGGTAAAAATAAATGTTTGTTACCGCTACCATAAAAATCAATAACCTTTTGTTTATTACTTGTTTTTAATATTTTAGGCAAAAAATATTTTTTTTTTCTTCATACATTTATTTTTACCGGCAAAACTGTTGAGTATGTAGAAAAACGTTATATGAACAGATTAAAGGAATTGAAATTTTTAATTTTTTTAAAATTGTTTGAGCAAAATCGAACTAGTGGTTCTCGAGTTATTTCAAAAAAAAGACCACCAAAGGTCAAATCGATATATCTCGATTCCTAGGGTTGACCGAGCGAAACGCCGGGACACGTATAACTTCTTTTTTACCGATATAACTTTCCCCGGTAGTTTGAACCCTTCCCGATCACTGACCCCTACCATTTTTCTGACAGTGTTATAAAGCAATAATTATATTTCTTTTCTATTATAGTAAACTGTAATCAAGTAGTCTCAGATTATATATAAAACTTTGCAATATTTAAAACATGAATATATTTACAACAAAATTACTTTACTTTGTTCATATTTGACTTGGACATAAAAATAGGACACTTGAAATAATTGTCTAAATTTTACTCGATGCACTTAGTAATAATTTTCTTTTCATACTTTTCGTTTGAAATAAGTAAATTCTTTTCTAATTGTACCAATATGGGACGTGGAAAACATTGTTATCCAGAAAAACGAAGACTTAAATCTCAATTCCACAACGAGATGAAATCTCCAACTGAAATTGCTAAAATACTTAATTGTTCGCGAAATATGGTATAAATGTTATAAATATGCCGACAAGAAATATCATACGCAAAATAAAGAATGTAAGTAATTCGTCGTAAAACTACAACTTATATGGACAAAAAGGCAAAAGCAAACTCAGCCCTTTTATGTCCTCCCGTCAAATAAATAATGAAATCAGGAAAAAATTAAACGTTCAAGTGTCAGACAGGTTAGTAAGAAGAAGACTGAATGAAGCAAACTTATTTGGTCGAATAAGTAGAAAGAAGCCTCTTCTTTCAAGAAAAAATATTAAGAAACGTATAGATTTTTCCAAAACCCACATAGGAAATGAGTTGTCCTTTTGGAAAAATATGCTTTGGAGCGATGAAACGAAGGTACATCGTGTCGGACCAGATGATAGAACATTTGTACATCGCCCAAAAAACCAGGCTTTAAACATTAAGTACACTCAGAAGACCTTAAAACACGGTGGGTTAATATTATGGTATGGGGAGCTTCTTCCTGGCGTGGTGTTGGGCCTATCGTAAAAGTAGAGGACAAAATGGACCGGTTTTTGAATATTTGAGCATTCTTAAGAATGTTATGGAGCTATTTGCCTATGAAAATATGCCAGTTAAGTGGACATTTATGCAAGACAATGATCCGAAGCATTCGTCAAACATAGTGAAGGATTGGTTTTTACAAGAACAAATTAAGGTTTTGGACTGGCCAGCCCAAAGTGCGGACCTTAATCCAATAGAAAATCTATGGAATGATATAAAAACAAAAGTTTCGCAGAACAATTACAAAAATTCCACCGAACTTTGGGCTGGTATTCAAGAAACCTGGTATGCTATACCAAAAGAAAGATGCCAGAGATTAGTTGAGAGTATGCAAAGAAGATGCGAAGCGGTTATTGACAATAATGGATACAGCACAAAATATTAGTGTAATATTAACGCTAAAAAAATAATTGTTTTAAAATTTTAAAATGTGTCCTATTTAGAAGTCTAGATATTTTTATTAGTTTATACATATTTACCAATATATACATATAAAATAATTGAAGGATTTTTATTTAAATAAAGAATGAATTACAATCATCAATAATAACACTTCCCGTATATGAAATAAAAAATTTTATTTTTGTTTTATTTTTCAAAATAAATAATTATGTTTCTTAACACATAAAAGTGTCCTATTTCCATGTCCATAGCTGAATACATCAGAGTGAGCCGAACTTTGCCGAATTAGGAATTTCAAAACGGGGGGCGGAAAATTTACGTATGCGCCTAGTAAACAGTAAAACATAAAAATTTTCAAAATGGGTTCAAGATCCCCGCAAAGCGGTTGAATTTTCGAAATTTCGGAAAGTTAAAAAAAAATCCTTAAATTTTGTTAAAAGATATTTGTTGTTTTAATATATTATTTCCAATATACTATAGTTCGCTGAATCCAAAAAAAATAAAAAATTTTTAATCGGCCGAGGGGTTCTGAAATACTGCTACTTGAATTTCGCTGCAAAACACGTTTTTTCGTTTTTCAGTCGGGGCTTCAAAACGTTAGTTCAAAAATGTTTTTAAGTTTTTTCATTTCCAAACCTACTATGTATATAAAATTATCTTTCATTTGACTGTAAAAAAGTTGAAAAATGTTGAAGGGTATTCCAAGGATGCTACAACAAAAGTTGTAAAAATTTTCGTCGTTGTTTTTTGTGATCACTCTCTTTTTTTTTTAGTGATCAGAGATTTTACCCATTTATTATTTTGGATTAATATTTTTATGACTAGTTCATCTTTTTTTAATAATTTTTGGTATTTTAATCATAAATATAAAATAGCGTGATCGGATCTCGAGATTTGGGACACAATGCTCGAAAAATATCCTCTTTTTTTGTACACCAATGTTCGAAAAGTATCCTACTTTATATTTTTTGTTGTATTGAAAGAATATTTTAGAATAAAATTAAATACCCAGTGTAGAAACGGTAATGACATATCATTATTTTTTGGACTACCAGTAATGACACCCACTTACCTTCTGTATTATTTTAAAACATATAATAATGAGTTACTGATAATTACTTATTTTTATCATTATTTCAAATAGAAAATATTTTTTTAGATTTTTTTGAAAATTTTTTGAAATCTATTTTTAGACTCAATATTTTTTAAACACTGGTAAGGATATATGTAACCACATATTTTTTGATTTTTTGTATGTTGGCGAGTAAGCTTACTTGTGTGCAGCAGGTCAATTGTGTTTTTATCTATTAAATATTACATGTCGATATAGCTCAGATGGTAGAGCTGTTGACTGGCAATCTGTAGACCCAGGTTCGATTCCCGCACCAGCAAATTTTATTAAAAAAAAAAATACAATAAAAAATATTTTTTTTTATATAATTTATTTTTTAGAAAACCTATTTTTAGACTCATTATTTTTGTCAATGCTGGTAAGCAAATAGGTAACGATATATTTTTTGATATTTCGTATGCTGGTGTGTAACGACAACTCATTATTTTTCGCGACATCGCCATATAAAAGTAATAAGAAATGTAATAACAAAAGTAAGTATGTAGTTACATAACCACATATCTGGTAATGATTTTCTACACTGGGAAGTATGTAGTTACATAACCACATATCTGGTAATGATTTTCTACACTGGGTACCTAATAGGTTTTTTGTAAAATTTTTGAAAAATATTTTATACACTGTGCAACAAAAGTATATATACAAAAATGTAATTGAATATAACTTGGTACATTAGTGTTCAATAAATATAATAAAAATTATATTGCGTGCGTAAAAGTACACAGATAATATAATGCATCCCAGTGTAGAAACGGTAATGACATATCATTATTTTTTGGACTACCAGTAATGACACCCACTTACCTTCTGCATTATTTTAAAACATATAATAATGAGTTACTGATAATGACTTATTTTTATCATTATTTCAAATAGAAAATAATTTTCTAATTTTTTTTGAAAATTTTTTGAAATCTATTTTTAGACTCAATATTTTTTAAACATTGGTAAGGATATAAGTAACCACATATTTTTTGATTTTTTGTATGTTGGCGAGTAAGCTTACTTGTGTGCAGCAGGTCAGTTATGTTTTTATCTATTAAATATTATATGTCGATATAGCTCAGATGGTAAAGCTATTGACTGGCAATCTGTAGACCCAGGTTCGATTCCCGCACCAGCAAATTTTATTTAAAAAAAAATACAATAAAAAATATTTTTTTTTTATATAATTTATATTTTTGAAAATCTATTTTTAGACTCATTATTTTGTCAGTACTGGTAAGCACATAGGTAACGATATATTTTTTGATTTTTCGTATGCTGGTTTGTAACCATAACTCATTATTTTTCGCGACATCGCCATATAAAGGTAATAAGAAATGTAATAACAAAAGTAACTAGTTACCATTACCAAGTATGTAGTTAAATAACCACATATCTGGTAATGGTTTTCTACACTGGGATTATAATTGTTTATATTAAAAACATTTACAACGCACAGATTTTTAACTTTGTTGTATTTAATAAGAATTAATATAAATTATTTTGATTTTTTTGTTTTTTAATTTATTAATATTTATAACATTATTTGTCTATTATATTTACACAATAAATTATTCGCAAAGAACACGTGCACCTATTTTCTTAATGGAAAATGGGTGTTTTTTATTACCTATTAATTGATTTTATGTTTATTCATTTTTTCATTCGCTCATTGCTAAAATTTAACACAAGAACATAAATAGTAAAACAATTTAACAAACAAAACCAAGTGATTTTGTCCAGTGCAATGGGTACCAATACATTCCCTTTTTTTTGTAACATAACTAATACATTCTCATTTCTCTTTGTGGGCACCACTGCATTAAACACATAGACGACTGCGGCTATAGATCCTGCTGGCTGCAATTGTAGTCGTGTAGCCAGCTACTTATTTTTTTTGAAAACGACAGCAACGTAGTAAACAGCTGATCCTAAAAATTTGACGTTTTGATAAATATTAATCTTTTTTGGTTTGTGCTTCTAAAATAATGGCTGAGGAATATTTTGTTAATTTTGTAAGATCCATATTTTTTTACAAAACATCACAATAAAATTATTTCCATATATAAATTAGTGTTGACAATATAACAAAATATGTAAAACAGGATAATTTTTGCCGCTAGAGGCGAAATAAAATCGCTAGTTCTGACTAGTAAATCACCATTATGGGAACACTGATGAAACAGCTGTTTATATTTTATAATGCATGCGTGTAGCCGCAGTCGTCTATGTGTTTAATGCATTATGCATTAAACATATAGACGATTGCAGCTACACGACAAAAGCCTGTCAAAAATAAAATACACACGTTTATATAAAAACGATTATTTTGATACCAACACAGCTAAACGGCTACACGACTACTTTTGCCGCTGTAGTCGACTTAGGATAATTTCTATTTTTGTTGTGTACAAAACAAAAATAGTGTTGACAATATAACAAAATATATGCGTGTAGCCGCAGTCGTCTATGTGTTTAATGCATTATGCATTAAACATATAGACGATTGCAGCTACACGACTACAAATGCTGCTGGCTGCAATTGTAGTCGTGTAATCAGCTACTTAATTTTTTTGAAAACGACAGCAACATAGTAAACAGCTGATCCACAAAATTTGACGTTTTGATAAATATTGATCTTTTTTGGTTTGTGCTTCTAAAATAATGGCTGAGGAATATTTTGTTAATTTTGTAAGATCCATTTTTTTACAAAACATCACAATAAAATTATTTCCAAATATAATTTAATGAAACCTTTAAACAATTGTAAAATATAAACAGCTATTGCTTCAGTGTTCCCATAACGGTGATTTTCTAGTCAGAACTAGCGATTTTATTTCGCCTCTAGCGGGAAAAATTGTCCTGTTTTACATATTTTGTTATATTGTCAACACTATTTTTATTTTGTAGCCAACAAAAATAGAAATTATCCTAAGTTGACTACAGCGGCAAAAGTAGTCGTGTAGCTGTGTTGGTGTCAAAATAATCGTTTTCATATAAACGTGTGTATTATATTTTTGACAGGCTGTAGTCGTGTAGCTGCAGTCGTCTATGTGTTTAATGCATAAGTGTTGAAATTATGCTTTAGAGACTGCGAGATAGCAAATTAAATGCATGTAGTCTTCGTAAGCATGTTACAAATCGTTTGTAGTTCGCTAAAGCACATTTGGAATATCCAGCTGAAAAGTGGAGAATTGTTCTTAGGACAAACGAGTCCAAAATTGTTTTATTTGGAGGCAAGACATTATTATTCTTGGTCAGAAGACCCCATAATGAAGAAATTAATCCAAAAATCACCAACACAAACTATTAAAAATGGCGGTTCTAGCATTATGGTATGGGGATGATTTTCTTACTATTGTGTAGGACCCATATATTGGATCAGAACAATCATGAATAAAGGCTTCATTAGTCTAATCGTAAAGTAAAAAAAACGTATCTGTAATCAATTCAATGTGTTAAAATAATATAGAAATATATTTTTATCTTTTTTCTATGCATTGAAACTGTTGTCAAGTAAAATCGTAAAAAAATTCTGTTGAAAATATAAATTTTATATTTTATTACTTGACATTTAATTCTATGCACAAGAAAAGGATCAAAAATACAATATTTTTATTTTTTTTACACTTTTTATTCATTATGAGAATTTTAAGTTACTTTTTTTACGATACTTCCAAACTAAAATTCCTCAAGAAGTAATCGTACCGTGTGCTTCTGGGGAAATCCCGCTGGCGTGGGTCTTCCAGCAAGACAATTATTCTAGTAAACTTGCAAAAAATTAGTTTTAAGATAACAAAGTTACAAAGTATACACCCAACTAGTAATGGAGCACTTTGGAAGGCTGTTCAGCAAATCTGGAACTCAATTTCGAAGAAAGGATGCCGAAATATACGGATTACCAAGTAATGATAGGTCATTACCTTTTACATTACTTTAAAATACAAAATAATGACTTACTAATAATAAGTTAAATAAGTACTTATATATTCTTGCAAAGTAATTACTTACTGGTAATTGATTAAATAAGTACTGATTTAGTCTTTTTTATATTAATATTTTATTTATGAAATTGTTTCGAACATTTTTCCAACTGAATAGAAAATTTTCCGAGGTAAAAAGTTATATTTCCAATATGACCAACTATTTCACAATGTAGGGTAACCGCTTATTTCCTAACTTCTAAGTAACCACTTATTCTATCTTTGTAAGTAACTACTTATTTTTTCACTATGGGTAACTCGTTATTTTTGTAAGCGACAGGGTAATGACCATCCATGAATTTTTGGACATCGCGAAAAAAATGTTGCGAGTAAATAGCCTGGTAAGTAGTGAAATCCTTTTTGTGCTACTTACTCGCTTAATTACTCGGTAATGTCTATTTTTGTTGGTTATTGCCAATAATGGTGGTTAAATTTTAAGGGCCGATGTTGAATGTGAACCACACCTAAACGTCAAGTTTTATTCTGCATTTCATTTGACATTTCTCAATTTCAGACTAACTCAATTTGAACCATGGAAAGATACACAATCGAGCAACGCGTTAAAGTTATTCAGGCTTATTATGAAAGTGGGCGTTCAAATCAAAATGCATTTCGTGCACTTCGTGATTTCTTTGGTCAGCATAATTGACCAAATGTGTCCACAATCGGGAGAATTGTGCACAAATTTCAGCAAATCGGGTCTGTAGGAAATGTGAAAACACCTGTTTTTTGTATTTGGTGCTGTTTATGGGCTGGCGGCGTCATCGGGCCGTACTTCTTCGAAAATGAGGTTGGCCAAGCAGTTACCGTGAATGGTGTTCGCTATAACGGACTTCTTGTGGCCAGAAATTGAGAATGTGGACCTGGACGATATTTGGTTTCAACAGGATGGTGCCACTTGCCACACAGCCAACGAAACAATGGCTCTTTTGCGCGAGAAATTCAATGGCCGTGTTATCTCACGTGGTGGCGATGTCAATTGGCCGCCTAGATCATGTGATTTGACACCGTTGGACTTCTTTCTTTGACGTTATTTGAAAGAAAAGCTGTACGTCGATAAGCCATCAACAATTCAAGAGCTAAAGGATGAAATAATATGGCACATTAACGGCATAGAACCTCAATTATGCCTCAGCGTCATCGAAAATTTGGACCATCGGATGGAGGTGTGCCGCCGAGGTCGCGGCGGCCATTTGGCCGATATTTTGTTCCATACATAACTGAACGATACCAATATTATCGTATAAAAAGAAATGACAATAATTTCCTAAATAATTTGTGTTTTATTCAAAATCAACATCGGCCCTTAAAATTTAACCACCCTTTAATATTTAATAGATAAAAACATAATTGAGCTGATGCACACAAGTAAGCTTACTCGCCAACATACAAAAAATCAAAATATATGTGGTTACATATATCCTTACCAGTGTTTAAAAAATATTGAGTCTAAAAATAGATTTCAAAAAATTTTCAAAAAAATCTAGAAAATTATTTTCTATTTGAAATAATGATAAAAATAAGTCATTATCAGTAACTTATTATTATATGTTTTATAATAATGCAGAAGGTAAGTGGGTGTCATTACTGGTAGTCCAAAAAATAATGATGTTTTTACCGTTTCTACGCTGGGTTTGAAAGATAAAAACAGTATTGACCTGCTGCACACAAGTCAGTTTACTCGCCAACATACAAAAAATCATAAAATATATGGTTACATATATAATTACCAGTGTTGACAAAATATTGAGTCGAAAAATAGATTTAAAAAAACTTTTCTTGAATATTTTAAAGGAATTTTCGGTTGGATTTTTCCTAATATTTCGGATAATGGGCCGTATTTCAGCCTCATTAAGTCTCACGGTCATACCAGATTAATGCTGATTTTGAAAGTTTGTAAACTTTTTATACTTCTCAATAATTTTTACCAGTATATTGTGAATTCTGTCAGTAAATAAATAAATTTCATACAATTTTTTCCTACTTTATAATATGTTTGCACAACTTCAAGGACATTCAAGGAGGTTTATCGACCCATTTTGAAAATAAAGTCACTTATACTAAAAAAAGAATGATTTGTACCAACCACGAGCAAAATAAGAAAAATAATTATTTACTAGTATTCTCTAGAATGCGTTACTAAAACAGATTACCAAAAATAACGGCAATTTTAACTGCACAAAAGCTTCGAATACTTCAGAATACTTCATTGTCGAATTGTATACTCACTTTTGATGCTTAAAATATGCATTATTTTTAGTTTTTGTTGTCTAATTCTTATTTCTGTACACTCAACCAAAAAAATATGTAATGGGTACTGAAAATTTTGCTGTTATTACTGTTTTGAGGCCAGCGGTATTTTTTGCTAATTTTAGCAACACATGTCTGCTGATCTGTAGTACAATAAAATTAGTAGCCGCTACTAAATTTTAGTAAAATTTATGTAAAATGCAATTCAAAATCGATTTCCTAAAATCAGTTAAAAAACTTACTAAATATCATAATTTTAGTACAATGGAATTAGTATAAATAATTAGTTGCAGCTACTAAATTTCAGTAAATTGCTGTAAACTGTAATTTAAAATCAATCTGCTGAAATTAGCCAAAAATTGTACTAAAAAATAAAAAAACTGTAAAATCTAAAAAAAAAAATTTTTTTCTTTCGGTTGTAACAAGAGCATAATTACTTCATCGTACTTGAAATTTGGAGTCAAAATTGCAAACGGTTCTCCAGTTATTGTCATTTTATGCATTGGAGATATAAATTTTTTTTTCCAAACTAAGAATATATCAATAGTAACAAATATAAACTAAACAAGAATTGTAAAAAAACAAAAAAAAAATATTTTTAAATTAGTATATTTTTCTGCTAAAATTAGCACTCGGTTTTGAAAAATTAGTAAAATGTTTTGCTGAAATCAGCAGCGAAATTAGTAAAAAAATCCGTAATTTGTAATAAGAGAATAGCAAAAATGATTACTAAAAATAAAAATTGTACTAATAATCAGTATAAAAATAGTATAGTGCGATTGGAAACTGTTTACAAATTTTTTAGAAACTTTTTTATCTGAGTGTAAGATTATTGTTGTTGTTGTTTTATAAATTGAGAAAGGAGAAATTATGTTATTCAAAATGCATAATATGTTGAATAAAATAGAATTGAAAAATACCGAAATATAAATGAACACATCACGAACTTACATGTATACTTACTTTTGACGCTCATAGTATAACCACCCGATTAAAAAAAATTAATATGGGGCTTTATACAGTCATATGTAATTTAACATGAGTCTTTATACAATTTTATCCGAGAAATGCGCCCATATAATTTCATAAGTTTGCATCAATTCAGTTATAATTTGATAATATCAGATATGAATGTATCCGAATAATGGCGCGATATATGGCCCTATGCTCCTTGCAGGAGTAAAAGGAACAAATATATATATATATAATTTGATCAGACTTTATATAGTGGTATAAAATTATAGCTGAAATGGTATAAACATATAGAAAATCAAATATTGTCGTACCTATCCGGTTTATGTATGACAAACTCTCTGAAATATACGAATTCAAAACTTATATTGTCAACAAAAATCTTGGAAAATATTCTCAAGTCGATTTAAATCCTTAGATATGATTACACACGAAATTAGACAGAAAATTTGTCTAGTCTTTGATGTAATATAAAATTATATCCAAAAGGCGACTTATAAATTTTCTAGTGTGACTCTGAATAGGGAATATATAATTCTATCCAAACCGAAATCGTGCTTTTTTGAAAAATGTTATCATATTAAAACATATTTTATTTTGGATTATATACCCGTGAAGAAACGATTAGATTTGATCAAGTTAGGTTTGATCCAATTGTATCTATTCATATTAGAGAGTGAATAACAACGTATAAAATTAAATATGAGTTTATCTGCGATTCCGATTTTCAAAATTTTCTTATTCGTTGCCTTATATGATCATATCCTAAAACATCTTTTCTCTTATATCATTTTATATGCCATATACAAATACATATACTTGATCAAATTATATCTCGATGAAGATAAGTTTTTATATTGCTTCGAACAACATTTTATAAAACTAAATATGACCCAAGAATATTTTAGATAAAATTATTTACTATCTCGAAACGAACAAAATGTTTGTTTATTTAAATACAATTATATACTTAATAATTCAATACAAAATTAAAAAGCTGAGCTTATATGTTATGTTGCATCTAGGGTTTCTAATGACCCAGAATTTTTTCATTTCTGGGATAAATGAGACATACCAATGTTGCACTTTTTAATTACAATATCTAATCTTAAATCTAATGAAAGAAATAATAAGAAAAGTAACTACACAGAGACAAAATTATAGTTAAATCAAATACTATATCAGATTTTAATTAACATTTGATATTTTACGAACACTTTGTAAATAAAATATGAATATTAAAGCTATTGTTATAGTCACCACTTAGTAGGATATTTTATTTAAGTAAGAAATTTTGAGAAAAAATTTTCTAATTGGTGGCTATAATACTGATCCTTATTAAAGTAAATTATACACTCAACCAAAAAAATCTGTAATGGCAACTGAACATTTTACTGTTATTACGGGAAATTTAACTATTTTGAGGCCAGCGGTATTTTTTGCTAATTTTAGCAACACATGTCTGCTAATCTGTAGTACAATAAAATTAGTAGCCGCTACTAAATTTTAGTAAAATTTATGTAAAATGCAATTCAAAATCGATTTGCTAAAATCAGTTAAAAACCTTACTAAATATCATAATTTTAGTACAATGAAAATAGTATAAATAATTAGTTGCAGCTACTAAATTTCAGTAAATTGCTGTAAACTGTAATTTAAAATCAATCTGCTGAAATTAGCAAAAAATTTTACTAAACAATAAAAAAACTAAAAAATCTAAAAAAAAAAATTTTCTTTCGGTTGTAACAAGCGTATAATTACTTCATCGTATTTGAAATTTGGAGTCAAAATTGCAAACGGTTCTCCAGTTATTGCCGTTTTATGCATTGGAGATGCAATAAAATTTTCTGGGTGTTATTTCTAAACTAAGAATATATCAATAGTAACAAATATAAACTAAACAAGAATTGTAAAAAATCAAAAAAAAAAAACATTTTTAAATTAGTATATTTTTCTGCTAAATTTAGCACTCGGTTTTGAAAAATTAGTAAAATGTTTTGCTGAAATCAGCAGCGAAAATTAGTAAAAAAATCCGTAATTTGTAATAAGAGAATAGCAAAAATGATTACTAAAAATAAAAATTGTATTAATAATCAGTATAAAAATAGTATAGTGCGATTGGAAACTGTTTACAAATTTTTTTACAAACTTTTTTATCTGAGTGTAGTTAAACTTTTTCATATTTAAGTTAATGTGTTTTTCGATTTTAAAAATAAGCAGACAATTTTTTATATAAAAAGAAAAAAACCTGAGATTTGTGTGATTTCAAAGCTATTTCTATCTTACACTGATAGAATTTTCGTTCATACTATTAATGAATCGATTTCATTAATCTGAATTCACTGATTTAATGAAAAAATTTCATTGAGTTAATGAAAAATTCATTAATTTAATGAATTATTTCATTATATATTTTCAACTAACCCGTAAGATATGCTATAATTTTTATAAGGGTTTTGAATTTGCTAAATACTAAAATAGATATATGTTCCAGTAATGAACGCTAGGGTTGCAAACTGAAATTATTTAAATATAAAAGTCCAAATAATGACATCATTTTGTTTTGGCTATTTGGATCAATCGGTAACGCGATAGTGTTTACATTCTGGTGATTGCGGGTTCAAGTCGACTTCAGGGAGATGTCAAAAACGTTATAAAAACGAAAAAGAAATATATGTACAAATAAAAATTAATAAAATAAAAATAAATAAAAAAAGTAACGCAAAATAAACATATTTTTTTCAATTAGTTTTCATTTAATGAATACGTTTCATTGATCTAATGAACGCGTTCTTTGGGGACTTTTCAATGAAAAAAATCATTGGATTAATGAACAAATTCATTAATACTATGCACAAAATTCTATCAGTGTAGTAAACGTTGTTTCTGTATGATTTTAATTTGTTTCTTCTGTGTACTTACAACTAACTGATAATGGATTATATAACCCACATAGAAAGAAGTTTGCTGGACCAGTTTTAATGAAATTTTTTCACAAGGTAAATGAAAAATTTCTTAAATTTGGTGAAAAATCTTCATATATTTTATGAATTTAGTTTTAATGAAACTTTTTCATTAAGTGTATGAAAAAAAATGAATATTTTCACAACATTTTATCAAAAATTCCATTAATTCAATAAAATATTTCAATAGACGAGGCCCAGTGAAATTTCATCGGTTTTGTGCAAATATTTATTAATATCATTCAGATAATTCTCAGTTAATTAATTGGTCGTTTTTCTACACTATACATATTCATATAAACAAACAAAATTTAATGCAATTGAATAAGACCAAAACTCCGATAAAATTGGATGAAATTATATCAATTCAAATTAGGGATGATAAAGTTAGTACTATAGTACTTTTTGTGGTACTACTCAAAACTACTATGGTACTCCTCTGACTCTCTTAGTACTATTTACACATTTTTCGATTATTAAATTTTTTGTGCTTTTTTAATTTTCAGAGATATTATTGTGTTTTCAAATATCGGAGTTTTAAATAAAAAATACTTATATTGAAAATATTTAAAATATTAGATGTTACTATTGAAAACTTTTTTTTATTAAAGAACGTATGTATACAAAACAAATTATTAAAAATTAGGAGAATTAAGAGATCTAGAAATTTTTGTATTTTTTTAAACGAGCAAAATTTATTCCCCCATCAGAGCTCCTAAAGAATTCACTCATTCATTTTTCATTTCTGAATGGTTAAATACCTAAAACCTATTTCGAAGAATCGAATGAATTCTTAATGCACCTAATGCAATCATTAAATTCATTTGATTCGATTGTCAATCAATCTGTTCAATCGAAAATATTCTTATGACATTACAATGTGGAATAGACCTGTAAATAACTTAAAAATAATATTCGCTTTAAAACGAAGTCAAGTACGACAATCAGGGACTTTAAATTCTGAACCCTACACTCACAGAAATAAACCTGTAAAAATAACAGAAAAAGTTACTAAAAATTAAGCAAAAAGGGCTTACAAAAGAAACTGCTAAGATTAGCAAATTTTTTTTATATATTTTTAATATTTAACTTTTAGTTCATTGAAAATAACAAATTATACCTGCTGTAAAATCTGCAAAAAATATTAATATTAGTAGAGTAAAAATAGCAAAAATAAACTGTTATATCTACAAAATTTTTTTTTACTTTTAAGTTAAATTTAGTTAAATAAAAAGAGCAGTCTATCCCGCTAAAATCCACGGAAATGGTTGCTAAAAATAGTAAACTGCTGATTTCAGAAAACTAGATTTTTAATCGTATTAAAAAAATTTTTTTGGTGATTTTTAGTCTACTAATTCAAATATAACTAAAATTTTGTATATGTGACGCGCCAAATAGAAAGGGGCCTAAGGGTAAAAAAAGGGTAAAAAAAGGGCATGGGATCGGTCTCATTCGATGCTCAGATGTTGTCCACATCAAAAAAAAAAAAATTGATTTTTTTACTCTTAGGTCCCTTTCTCTATGCGCTGTCACATATGTGTTTAACAGTTTGGTTTTTCCAGTCTTATCTTACTAATATTTTACAAAAGTAATCTGATAGACTTTTTTTATGCAACATAATTTTTAACTAATTTTTAACAGTTTTAACTAAAATTTTTACGTTTTTCTATTGCTGTATGAGTTAGATAGTATAAAAGAACTCTTTATTTTTTATGAGTTTTTATTTGTTAATTTATAATGATAAAAAAATTAAATCAAAAAATTTTTGGTACTATAGAGGTAAAAAAAGTACTATTTTTAAAGCTCGTTAGTACTATTTTAGAATTCCCATTTATCATCCCTGATTAGGGTTTGATAAATTCCCGGGGAATCCCAGGAAAAGTTTGCCGGGAATAATATATTTTCCCGGGAAAACGGGAAATTTTAAAAATATTAAATTTTTTAAATTGTTTTTGTTTCGAATAGGATTTTTTAATTTTAGTCATAAAAAACATTTTAAATACCAAAACAAAAATGTCATTGTTAAAATCTTTTAAAAGGGATTACATTTATTTGACACACAAACAAAATCTCTGCCAAGTAATTAGGAGCATTTCAACTAATAAAGATTTTTCGCATAACTTATTCAAAATTTAATTAGTAAAACCTAAAAACTTGGTAAAATATTTAAAAGAAATATGAAAAAAGCTTTGTTTCTTACAAATAATCGCCCTTACTATCTAAATTTTTCAAATGTATAATTTAGGTAAAGTCGACTTTAGTTAAAATATTGGGTGGCAGTATACCTTGACTTGGTTTATTTTTGGAGCATTCTGATTGGTTAATTTATTTTCAACCAATCAAAATATTTGAAAATATAAATATTTTTGTAAGGTTTTCATACACAATATGAACAAAACCGTTTGATTAAAAATAAAGTCGACTTTAAATTTAAAATACTCCTTTTTATTAAGGGTCAATAATTTTATAAGTAACGTTTTCATTAATAAATGTGAAAAGAAAAGACTAATGGTTAACGGTAGATATGGTTATCCGACCTCTCAATTTGGTTAAAAAAAAAAAAAATTGAAGGTCATGCAACTTCTCTTGAAGAAAACAACAACAGGAATAATGTTTCAGCTAAAATTAGCAAAGTACCCGAAGAAAAAAGTGTAAGCTGAATAAGCATTAAAGGTTTTATGGTAGGGCAAACATTTCCTAAAATGGTATCCAAATTAGCCGCAGTCACTCCGAACATATGTATAAATGGAAATAATTCATTTTATAACCTGGGGTTGGTTTATATATCAGGAAGATGTAATGCTGATGAAATAAGAAGAATTGTAGAAATAAGACTAGAAGAGTTTTATTTGTCTTTGGAAAATAACATTGTGGCCACCATATCTAATGGGCCAAGTGTGATGAAACGGTTTGTTTCCGACAGTCCAGTAGTAGGTGGTTTCTGCTGGAATCATGGAATTCATTTGGCAGTGCTGCGAGTAATTTATGTGAAATCAAATGTTCAACATTCTGATATTTTTTACTTTGAATTCTCACTACACAGACTGCATTTGTACTGAAATAGTGTTTTTTTTTTAACAAAAATTACTTATATAGGTGGTTTTCATTAACAATTTTGATCAAAAATATTTCCCGGGATTCCCGAATCAAATTTTTTCATTCCCGTTTCCCGGGAAATAAAAAAGTCCGGGAAATCCCAAACTATATCCCTGATTCAAACGTCTTTTTTATTCGTTTATATACAGTTTGATTAATTATGATGCCAAATAAAAAAAGATATGCTACCGAATAAATTTTTTTTCACGGGTACTAAATAGGTATATATAACGTCTTATAAAATTGGATTAGCCGTATCTAATTGTAAATGCAATCTACATTATATACTGATCGATAGTAATAAGATGCAACTAAATATGACATCATATTACAATCTTTTCAGAAAGAAAAAATTATGTATGCATATATATAATTACGTCCGGTTATGTACACTGGTGTACAAAAAAATATATGGGTATATAAAATTATACATCATTATATACAAACGTCCGGTAAAAACCCGGGCATTTAAGTATGCAGCCTTAAAAATTTATTTATTTCATTTTCAAGTTATTTTATATATTCGCCATAAAGTGGTCTTGGCGATGCCCAGTTCTTGAGAACGCCGCGGAATCGACTGATTTGGATCGTTTGCTACGGACGCCTGAACGGCAGTTATATTTTCGTCACTTCGACCAACCCGTTGTCTCACTGGCACGGCAGCATCACACAATGAATATGTAGACTCAAATTTTTGCACTAAAATTGTTATTGATTGTCTACTAGGGCGAGAATAACGACCGAAAATTGGAGTTAACGCTCTTAAAGTTGCGGTCACCGACTCCGAATTTCGGTAGTACATTTTTGCGTACGTTGTTCGTTTGTGTACTTTACCATGATGAAAATTTTGAGTTTACTGAAAAAAAAGGAAAGTAACAGTTAGATTATTAGTGAAATGTGCTTTCACAAATTAAATTTAAAGTTGTCAAGTACATATTGACAACTTTAAATTATTTTCCGAAAGGCCATATTCCCCTCAAAAATAGTACCAAATACTTCTGGGTGAAAGTGGGCGCGGAGGAGCTAGAGCCATTTTTCTGATAAAAGTTCAAATTTTTTTAACCCTTCTTTGCATGATTTTTTCTTTTTTTGTGAAAAAATCACTGTAATATATTGGGTGACAAGTTTAAACCTGCTAATTGATAATGAAGCTTACTTTAATATTTTGACAGATGTGCTCCAATTGAAACAATAGTCATGTAAATTGTTGCTAGCAACAAAAAAATTACAAATCACGTGGTTGTGTGCGTTTTTTCTTCAAAAAATTTTATGATGGAAATTTCCATCATCATGCAAAGAAGGGTTAAGTTATTTCCGAATTTCATAGAAACTTGCTATTGTATTTATATTAACAATACAATTATAATGAGGGGTATGTATTGTTGACCTTTTATTTGGTAAATTAATGTTCTTTTTAGTTTGACTCTAGATCATAAATTAATATCACTTTCTGTTTAAATTATTTTTCAAATTAAAGAAAGATGAAAAAATTTTCTAAAGTAAATTACAAAGAATACAAAAATTTTTTTGATGGCTTGGTAGCGAAAGCCGAAAATATGTATTCTGTCTAGCTGGCCTTATCGAATTCTTTCAAAAAATTTTTTCTTTGTAATTTACTTGTGAAAATTGTATCATCTCTCTTTAATTTGAAAAATAATTTAAACAGAAAGTGATATTAATTTATGATCTAGAGTCAAACTAAAAAGAACATTCATTTATCAATAAAATTATATGTTAAGTTATAGTCATTTTACATTTAGGTTAATCCTTAAATGCTCAATGTACCTTTAAAGATACAACTACAAAAAAATCCTACGGGTTTATTGTGAGGTCAATTAAAATGAAAACTTCACTAATGCGCTAATAAAACCCAAGAGTTTTTTAATAAAATATATATTAAAAAATATTTAGAAATAATATAAGAGTCGAAAAAAATAAAATGAGAAATTTTAATTAGAAACTCAAAAAAGAGTTTTTTATGATACCAGAATTAACTTAAAAAAGTTAATATAACTTTTGAGTTAGAGGAATATATATATTTTATTTGTTTCTCTTATCTTTTTTATTTTTAATTTGATTTTATGTACACTCTTAAAAATACATTTAAAATCACTGCTTAAATTTTCATATAAAATGACGCAGAATTTAGATACACTCGATATGTTTGAAAAATTAATTTACACATTTTTGTATGTAAATTTAGGCACATTACATGTGTTTCGAGACGTGGTTCCAAATTTATAAACACACATTGTAGTAAATAATTTTTATTTAGAAATTTGTGTATAATTATAGGTATAAATGCGTAACTGGGAATTGTCAATCAAAACAAATTTATTTAGAAAATAAAATACAGAACTCAACTCACACAAAGGAGAAGCGTATATAGAAAATTAAATTATTTGCAAAAAGTATTATTTCAAGATTTTTCTTATGGTTTGGTGTATATAACTCGGAAATTGGGGTTTTTATTTCTAAAAATATTTGTAAACATATATTTGTTTTGTTTCTATGCTCTTTGGTAAGTCGGACATCATATTTTGGCCAGATCCTTTTACTTCTCATTGCTCCCTGATTCACATTGCTTTTGCGATTCACATTGTTTAGGAAATTACCAAACAAGAACTTGCACTTTCCGGCTTCCTTTAATTTTTATTAAGCTCATTACTTTTTAGAGAGATCAGTTTTCCACAGTTTTTTATACGCAGATATAAGTTTGGAGGTAAGAATATATTTTTGTTTACACTGGTCCTTAAATCCAAAATGACTTGTCTTTTCTGTACTGATCTATATAGACTTGGAATTTCTGATTCCGTCTGGACCAATTTATGAAAATTTTGCGATTAAAAGTTCTAAATCTGTTATTTAGTGGAAAGTATTTTGAGATTTTTTCTTACCAAGCGTATTATTTTGCGGACTTAATTTAAATCGAAAAAACTCAAATCAAGTCTTTTTTATCACCAAGGCAGCCATTTTCATGCATTTAAAAATCGAAAATATGAGATATTAAAATATGAAAATTCTTTGGTTGAAAAAATACTTTGTCAAAATCGTTTTTGGTTTACTGACTAAAGATATGCATGAAAATGATCATTAAAATCAGATCTTATTAAAGTTTACTTTGAAAAAGTACGAATAATGTATTAAAATACAGTGCGTTCTGGAGACATTATTTGGAAAGAAAGTATTTTGTTTTAGACCAGTGTTATTTGTAAAAAACTTTGAATAATTCTAACCTTTTTTAAAATTTTTCCTTAAAAATAGCAATTTTCAATGGTTTGACATGTTTCAAAATAAATCTGCATGTATACAATTATAGAAAGTGGCAGAAAGTAATAAATCTTACCTTACTCTTGCAAAGGCCTTGTAAAAAAAAAATTTATGATGCTTTCTGTTTTTGTCAAATTTAAAAAAGAGTCTTGTAGAAGTAAATTACTTTTAAAGAATTTTGTGCTAATTTTATTCGCAATTTGAAATTTTATGTAACCTTTTCCAGTAGAAAACTTTTTATTATAACTGTAAGTAAATTACTTTTATATTAATAAAAATGCAAATACAAGCATTTATTGGTTTCTTTTTTAAATATAACAAGATATTGTAAAATTAGTTAAGATTTCAGCTGCTTAATAGAAAACATTTTTCAATTGCACTTATAGGCATTTTCTGTGAATTTATAAAGATTTTAAATGTATCCTTATTCATATTTTTGTGTTTTTTAATGCACAAACATATTATATTTACCCATTTTTTGTCTACAATTTTTAGACACAATGTGTTTAAATATTTGAATTTTACACACTTTTAGTATTTCTAAGGTTTAAAAGGCAGGCATTCAGTTACCTACCATTATAATGGTACCATACCATAATTATGGTAGTAAATTTAAATAAATATTTATTAGAGTGTATATTGCATTAAAATTGGTTAATTTTTTTTAAAATGGGATAAAAGTTTATTTGTTATGTTTATTATTGCATTTTGAATTAAACACCCATTATCATTAGATATTATTAGTTTTCTTCATTATTTCTTGTATCAACTTTAATAATTTTAAATCTTTTCTACTTGTTCTGAAAACTAGTTTATTTTAGTACAACACACTTATTGTTGTTAATAATTTTGAGTTCTATTTTTGCTCCCTTTTAATGTAATATTGGGTGAGCAAATTTTAAAAAAGTAAGCGCGTATTACTTAATTGCTGCCTAGCTCTAAATATTAAGCTTAAACCAAATTTAAACTTTACTACTTTAAAATTTAAACTACTGGCTTTTCTATCAGTAAAATTAAATTTAATAAGTGGGGCAAGGAATTTCATGTACTTAAAATGGAAAATATGCGCCTAAGATATGCGGCTAAAAAAGAAAAATATGCATTAAAAATATAAGAAATATGCACTAAAAACTATTATTTTTGCAAAAATAATGCACTTTAAAACTTAAAAATATATTTAAGTTACTTATTTTGCAAACAGACACAGAACTCGAAGATTTTCCATAGGTCAATAAGGTTTTTAAGAATGTTTATTTTGATTGAATCAAAATATGAAAACGTATTAATTTTTTATATTTTTTAAAAAATGAAAAATGCTCCTAAAAATTAAAAATATGCACAAATATGCATTAAAAAGCACAAAATATGCATTAAAAAGGCACCAAATATGCATTTTAAGTCAAAATAGGCGAAAACATGCATTTTTGAAAAAAATAAGCAAAAATATGCAACTACAAAACGACGCCATTTTGTTCTAATTTTGATGATTCGGATAAATATTTAGTCCATATTAGTTTTAGACTATCGAGAATAAACATGCATTTGCATGGAATTCCTTGCCCTATTAATAAGGTACACAGAAAGAATTTACAAAATTATAATTAAATTTTTAAACACCCTTCTCATACCAAATTTGTAAATACAAAAAAAAAACTATTTAAAAAGGCACCAACAAAGAAATTTGTATTGTAGGGACATAGTTCTAGACATCTGTGTTTGAATTCTCTAACTTTCTAACGACAAAATTCGGTAGTTAAGTTGTCAGTCTACTATGAAAACTTGGCAATTTAACTACCGAATTTTGTCGTTAAAAAGTTACAGAATTGCCCATCTGGTATGCAGATGTGTGAATACAGGTAAAGCATATCATTTATGGGAGATATTAAGCAAGAAAGAGGTTTTGGTTACATCTGTACCCAATTTAAGAATTAATCCCCTACAAGGATAGTAAATATCGCTTGCAGGTAGTATAGAATAGTTTTAACAAATTTATGTTTAGTATTTAATGAAATATATTATCAATTAATTAATTAGTAACTTACAACTATTCAAATGGTGTAGTCGACATTTAATATTAGAATTATTCATTATATTTACAGCAATGACTAAGTTCATTTATATAAATTTATATATATAGAGAATAAAAATTGAAAAATGTCGATAAGGCCAGCAGGATAGAATACGTATTTTACTTAAAAACGCATTTTTCTTAATTTTACGTTAAGGTTTCATTTTCCTATATCATGTTATATATTTTCAGAAATCTTATTAAAAACTGCATTAGTTGATGCAGTAGGTCTTTCTGCATCAACTAATGCAGTTTTTAATAAGATTTCTGAAAATATTTTACTATCTCTTTTTATTCCGCTCCAGAGTAAAACTTGTTTGACTCTGGAGTACAGATTTGCTCCACTCTAGAGCTTACATTGTTCTGTTAAGTGCTTAACATGACAAATATACCTAAAAAAACCCATCACTAATTTGTTTACATCTCTAATTGTCAACAATTTTTTTAAAATAAACAAATTAAAACGAAATTTTTTTAATAAACTGTATAATAAGGTTAAAAAAAAAAATTAAATACGAAAATAATTTGCGGTGTTGGCTAAACTATGCGAAAATATTATGTAAGTATTGAAGTGTCATAAATTTTTGAAGTAACTCTACTCTGTATTTTGAACAGTTAACATTTCAATCTGTGCTGCAGAGTAGAGTCACTCTATCATTGTAAACGCGCCTTAAAAAACAAAAAGTTCGATACGCATATTGCCCATATTGGAGTCATAGGTTCGCCACCATAATGTTAAATATAGGGTTTCGGGAAAACACGATAAAACCCGAAGTATCTGGAATATCGAAAAATAAAAAAATATGGGTCCGCTTAAACTTAACGAGGATTAATACAAAATATATGGCCCTTAAAAATCCCTAATCGAAAATATAACATTTGTACATAGTTCCCCTGGAGCAAATGACAAATAAATAAAAAAAAACTAAAAAATGGGTCTATTTTGACCCCAGTTTTAACCCCCTAAATGCCCGAGATGGCCAATAATCTCAGACATCCCAACCTTATAATTTTTTTCTCTATAAAATATCTGAATTTCATTAAGATATGAGATACTGTCCTGGTAAGTCCTATGGTAGGTACTTGGTATTTAAAATATTAAAAATCTATTTAGTGAATCATAAATCTTATTTTAATTAGTCAAGTAGCTTTTAAGATGACTAAGATTAAAAATTGTTCGATTTTGGTTATCTCAATCTTTATAGCGATAAATTATACCTTAAAACACCGTAAGTTGTTTTCCACGTCGAAAATTTTCATTTAAACTTTAAAGGTCTTAAATAATAATTTAAATTCTGAAAATGAATTTTTTTTATGTAATTGGAAAGCCACAATCACAATAAACACAAAAAGTCACTTTTTCACAAGAAAAATAATAGTGTTGTATACTAAATTTTACTGAAAACAAAGTTTACACAATTTTCACGTGAAAGTCATTGTCGTGAAAATTTATTTTTTTTATATAGAGTATAACCGTTTTCATGTGAAACAGTTTTTTATGTGATACTAGCTTGATTTTGTATTGATAAATTTTTTGAGAACAGTGCAAATCTATAGTCATAGGAATAAGTGCAAAAAGTACAATCATACTTGCATATCAGAGAAATCAATCACTAACTGTCAAAAAATTTATAAAAACTTTAAAATGTCATTTAGTGATTGATTGTCTAGAATGTTGTCAATTTCCTAAGTTTTTCTCCGTTCCTAGCGTTTTTCTGTGTTTATAACGATTTTAAAAAATTTTAGCGACTTAATTTGGAACAAAGTGCGCATCACTGTTTATTTGTTTAAAAATTGTAGTTTTTACTCTCTCTAAATAATATTTACTGTTTAATTTTATCAATCCAATATAAAGTCAATACAAAATAAAGCAATTGTCATGTCGAGAGCCTATATTTAATACGCTCTATCGGAAGAGTTTTCGAAAATGACATTTTGTTGGCAAACTCTACACAGATACGACTACATCTCTCATAAAAATTTCAGAAAGAAAAAATGTATTTTAGTATCCTTTTTTCATTATTTGTTATTACTCTATCGGATATAAGACTTAGGGGGTTATTTTGTAATACGCAACGCCTTGCGTTGCGTTGTTTTCCATACAAATTGTTTTTGTAACAATAACAATTTACACACAAATCAACGCAACGCCAGGCGTTGCGTTTTACAAAATAACCGACTTAATTTTTTTGAATGCAATAAAAACAAAAATATAATACTACTACATATATTGAACAAAATTGTACCCTACAGTATAATATAGAACTGTGTCCCATATATTAAGGTATACGTTTTCGGAATTTCTAAATTCGGTTTTCCATATAAAAATTTATAGAACGACGTGCTCACTACGGGGAAATATATAAAGTAACAGATTAATTTTTGACCACCGCTGCAATTTAATAAAAAATTATAGTATTTTAATAAATGGTGCTTTTGGATATTGACTTCCCTATTTTTTTACAACGATCTTTGGTGTAATTATACCCTAGACCACTACGTTGAGAGGGTATAATAAGTTTGTACTGATGTTTATAACACCAAAAATATTGGACCTAGACCCGCCGACCGATCGACTCAGAATCACTTTTTTCGACTTAACGGTGTCCGTCTGTCCGTCCGTCCGTCTGTCTGTCTGTCCATGCATTCTTGTGCGCACTCTACAGGGCGCAAATATAAAGATATGAATGATATTAATATTAAGATATTGATGAAATTTGGTATACCGACTTACGTCGGCCCAAAGACGAATCCTATTGATTTTGGTTAAAATTAGAGTTTGCTAAAAACCGAAAAATTTGAAAACCGCGGTTTCGGTTTTCTAAAATTATAAAAACCGCGGTTTCGGTTATTTTTCGGTTTTCTTGTGATATTAATACAATTGTTTTAAAATAATTAAATATACAAAAGAATTAAATATTTTAATACGTTCAGCACGGAAAACCGTTATAAATATAATTTTTTTATTCTTTTGTCGGCAACTAAAGCTGTATTTTCAAGAGTTTAAATTTTAGCAAATTGTTTAAAACAATATAAAGTTAAAATTTCACAAATTTCGTGAACTACAAAATAGTATTTTTTTTTTAAATACGCTGTGAAAATCTGAACTGAATATATGAAACTCAATATCTCTTAAACTATCTGCCTTTTTGGTGACTTCACTTAACTTATGTTATCGGTAATAACAAAAAATAAATTATTCTTTAAACTAATATTTAATGGAGAAAATGTTCATTACAATTAAATACAAGGAGCTGACCCCTTTTCGAAATTCAAGATTCAACCAACATTTTCCTGAGCGCTCAGAAATTAGAGTTTCTAAAATATGATCATTTTCAGAGTGCTGCAATTTTCGAGTCATAAATGAAACATAATAGACTCGTATTTATGAGTGTATTCGATATATTTTTTTTTAATTTTTCCATTACTCAAAAATAACTCAAAAATTAATCTTAAATGACTCATAATAGCTCAGAAAATTATAAATTTTCCAATAATGCTCATAATTCAGGGTCTTTTATGAGTCATAAAAGTACTCTCGGAAAGAGGCTACATCGGTGAAGAAATACTCCCTCATATAAGTATAATTTCAGAAGGTATTAGGGCTCTTTTATGAGTCTTTTCGGATTCCAATTGCACACTGGAATGCAATCTAGTTAATTATTTTAATTGGTTAAAGTCATTGTTAAAAACCGACTTATTTTTGTCCGTTTTCGGTTTCGGTTTTGAGGCTTTAAAAACCGCGGTTTCGGTTTCGAATAAAACCGAACAGCAAACTCTAGTTAAAATCGATCCATGTTTAGACCTAGTGCCCATATAAAGGCCCCCCCCCCCAAAATTGGCTTGTTTAAACGCCGCAGGTCGCAAATACGAAGATATTTCAATTTTATCCTCTTTTATCATTTTATAGAAAATTTTGGCACAAGTCCATTTTAACCCATTCGAATTTCGGATCCAAACATTAGTTGGCTTTTAACCAGACTGGTGTAGGGTGTTATATAGTCGGCATGACCGACTTTAACTTTTTTAATCGTTTTGGTCTACCAGCCTGTTTCAGGTTGTTTATTATGTACCTGAAATGGTGGACTAAATAACATGTTTGTCTAATTTAAGTAAATTAATTGCAAGGTTTTTTTTAGAATTGTACCAAAATATTATACAAATCTGCTTTCACTTAGACCTTTGTAGCAGGGACGTCTATTAAATGCACCCTATCAAAAATTTTCATTCAAATGTTGTTTGATAACAAACTATTCAATAAAATTAATAATACTGTAACCAATAAACCATTCGATGCAATGTATTTAAATTACGATTATTTTAAAAACTATAATGTCCAATTCTAATAATATCAATACTTTTATGATAATTACCTCAGATGAATTCAAAGTAACTGCAAGAAATGAAGAAATGTCCAATTCTAATAATTTTTTTCTGTAACTTTTATTTGTTTTTAATTTTTTTGTTAATAAATTCTTATATGTTAAAAAAACGATAAACAAAACATTGAATCGTTAAAAGAATTGCAATTAAGGTCAAGTATATTCCGATTTAAAAATAAATCGTAATGCTCTAAGTCAATTTGAACCGAAAATCGTTCCGATTGACATGGAATGACTCATATATTAAACAAAAAAAAAAACGTTAACAAAACGTTTGAAATTTAATAAAATTGCAAATTATATCATTAAAAATCAAATTTTTATTACTTTGCAATACGCTCTATCGGCATAAAAATATTCGAAAATTTCAGTTGCAATACGCTCTATCGGACAAAATGCCCTATATCGCCGCGAATAATGTAAAATGTTGTATTTTTTTTTTATGTGTAAAGTTCAGTAGTCATATTTAACAAATATTGTGGAAGATAGATGTGGTTATTGTACCTTGGAAACTTCCCTTTACTTTACTTTATACTGTATTGTTATATTTTATAATCTCACCTTGGATTTTTTGATTTTTATAATTTTGATTGAAACACATTTTTTTTTAATTTTTGAAAAGATTTTGGAGAATAAACATCAATTCTGATTTATCATATTTTACATTTGGGGGCTCAACCTAAAACGGAATTAGAACAGCCATTAAAGAAGAGTAAACGACGCAATACGCGAACGAAGTTATAAACGACGATTTAAAAAGATTTAACGTATAAAAGAAGAAATAAAGGAAGAAAATATGTTGTTATCCATTGTTGATAAGATGACCATTCTCCAACTAAGGGAAGAACTGGAGAAACGTGGTGAGTCCGTTATTGGATCAAAATCCGTACTGAAATTTCGGCTTATGAACCTCGTAGCGTCTCAAACAGATAACGTCGAAGATGAGGTTGATCCAGTGGATGAGCCAGAAGTTAATGTTGGAGAAATTATTCAAGAAAACCCAACAGAACATGTTGACCAAGGCATTAATCCAGCTTACCAACATGAATTTTTATCACCAAATGCAAGCCAACCCAGTCGATTTTTAAGTTTTAAGGACGTTGAAGGTGTAATAGATATATTTAGCGGTGAGGATGTTAAAAGTTCCATAGAGAACTGGAATTTTTCATGGAGGACATAGCAAAAATGTTTAAATGGTCTGATCAGGAAGCCATAATCTATGGAAAAAAACAGTTAAGGGGTGCTGCAAAGGCATTCATTTCAAGACAGCGAAATATTTTTTCATGGAATATGTTTAAATCTAAACTAATAAAATAGTTCCACATGCAAGTTAATAGCAAGGACATAAACGAAAAATCCGAAATAGAAAGAAGTTAGAAACTGAATCCTGGAGAAATTACTTTTACGAAATGATTGAGCTATCTGCATCTATTAGTTTGGATACCATATCTACAATTGGTTATGTTGTTGATGGTGTCCAAGACCAATCAATCGACAAAATGGTACTTTATGGAGCTATCACTTTTGATGATCTTAAAATAAAATTCATGGAGTACGATCGTATTAAATCTGCTAAAGTGAATAACCAAATCCGAACAAAGTGTTTCAATTGTGGCACCAACGGACACATCGCAAACCAATGTCCGAATGCAAATCGTGGAATGAAGTGTTTTAAATGCAATATGTTCGGCCACATATCAAAAAATTGTTCGACTCCAGCTAGTGTAAAACTCAGAAACCTCGAGATATGTTCATTAATATAGTATCAAAAGCTAAGGAAGGTCCAAATGTAATGGTTCAGATAGACTCTTGTCATTTTGAAGCCTTGATAGACACTGGAAATTGTGTCAATTTATTGAAAAATAAGGTATATTTTGACGTTGGCAAACCAAAATGCGTGCAAACTGCTCTAACCTTTATTGGAATAGGACAGAAAGAAGTTTCTCCGATTGGATTACTTGAAACTACAATTACAGTGGAAGACTAAAATTACAAGACTGAATTTTATGTGATGGCTGACAGCAGCATAAATTACGAAGCTATTTTACACAGAAAAAAGTATCACAAAATTTTAAGTAATTAAAAAAAATTGTTGGCTTTTTACTTAGATATCTAACAATTTTTTTATTAAATGTTTGTAAATTGTATTAAAAATATCAAAAAATAGCCTTAGAATTTTTTGAAACAAGAAAAAAACAAAGCATTTATTTTTTGTTTTCAATTGCTCAAATGTTTGTAAATTGTAATAAAAATTTCAAAAAAGTATTTTTTTTTGTCAATACGACAACATAAAGCGAATAATTGTTTTAATATAACAAACTCGTTGTTGAATTTTATTTTTTTATTTTTAACAAATACAAACAAGTTACAAAAAAAAATTATTGTATTTACAAAACACATTGTTAAAAAAAAATTGATTTTATTTTTAACAAATTACAAAAAAGTTACAAAAAGGGATTTGTATATACAATTTCCATTGTTGGTGCCTTTTTAAAAAATTTTTTGTTTGTTTATGCAAAAAAGGTGTTTAACATTACAAACAGAATTTTGTAAATTTTTTCTGTGTAGGAAGAGAATTTTTGGATCTCTGTGAATTACATATGGTTGGAGGTACTATATCTTTGAAGAAGATTTTACAAACGGAACCTGCAATGAAACCTCCTTCCGAAATGTTTCTTGATAACATAAATGTAGCTGAAAATGTTATCGAACTGGATTTTGATAAGCAATTTCAAAATGTAGTTTATCAAATCTATCACAATTATCATCCAAAAAGATTTGTTGACTGCCCAATCAAAACTCAACTTATCTTAAATGAAGAAACACCCATTTATCAAAGGCCAAGAAAACTTGCAGCATTAGAATCTAAAGTAATATCCAATCAAATAGAATAATGGTTGAAAGATAATATTATAGTTCCTTGTGAATCTGAATTTTCAAGTCCCGTTGTAGTTGTTAGAAAAAAAGATGGCGGTTATCGATTATGTGTGGACTATCGGAAGCTGAACAAAATTGTACAAAAAGATGGATTTCCTATGCAACGTATTGATGATCAGCTTGATAAGCTTGTTAATGCAAAAGTGTTTTCTACTAATAAATATAAATGTCTAAGTAAAGAATAATGAAGAATGAAGAAATAAAGTTAGTCTGTATATAGAACTCAAAGCGTGCGTTAGTAATTTATAACAGTTGTAATGTTATATTGTTTACAACTTCATTAGTTGTTTTAAAAAGCCACCGCAATATGGCGCTATTCTAGCATTTATTATAAAATTGTAAAAAATTGAAATTTGGGCGCCTCAAATATGATTTTTTTGATATGTCGTAGTGAAACTTTTTTTCCTCTTGCCAAAAGCTATCGAAAAATCGATGGCACAATATCAAAAAATTTTTGTCCATAGAAATCGGCACACTCTAATAAACATGTTTAAAAAAACCGGTTAACCGACCGGTTTTCGGTTTATTCGAATTTATAAATTATTCGAAACCGGTCGGTTTTTGGAAATTAAAGAAACCGGTTAACTGGTTTTCGGTTACGGCTTTGGACACTCTAGTTGCCTCAACCTCATAATTTGGTTTCCCCAACCGAATTCGATTTAAGTTAAGTTGTGAGAATCGAATTATCTGTGAGACAACTGAATTCGGTTTGAGCAACCGAATTACGAGGTTGTAGCAACCAAATCCATTCGGATGGAAAAATTCGTCACAACTGAATTGATATAACGAAACATTTTCAGAAGAATTCCATTACTTGTTTTGTTGGGTGGATTTTAAAACTTTTTTTGATTAAAAAGTACGTAATATAATTTCACGAGTATAAAGTAAAGTTATTCAAATTTTAAAAGAAAGAAAAAACAAATAAGTACTTAGTTGGTGAAAAAGGATAAAATATTGTAGTATAAACTATAACTCAACTTTATTTTAAAACTAAAAAAACATATCGAAGTAGAGAAAAGAAAATATAGTGTCACAATTTAACCGACAACAAAAATTAATTACAAAATAACAACCGAACAACAAGTACAATAAAATATTTTACACAAATTGCAACAACAACAGCAATACAAACTTTCTAACCAAACTAATGTGCACTTTGGTGGATACTCATAAATATGAGTTGATACAAAAAATTTGTACAAAAGAAAATTTAATTGAAAATTCCACACGAAAACTCAAATACCAGCAACAGAAAAAAAATTTAAACCACGAAAAACACCAACATATTGTTTGCTAAACTTTCCAGTTCGCTGTAGAAAATCTATTCAGAGAAGCCAGAACAATTTAATAACACCAATAACACAGTACAACACGAAAAAATTTACGGTGTTCTGACAATTCTACTACTACTAGTAGAAGAGATAACAAAAAAATTTATGATTATCGGCGTTTTGAAAGATCACATCGGTATTTTATTTTAGGGGAGGGGGTTAAAAAATCCCCCCCCTTTTTTCAAATGTTTATTGTGAATCGGCATAGAAAACCATCTGAGGCTTCCATTTTAGTTATAGGATGTGTTCACAAAACTTATGTAAAACACTACGAGAAACAATTTTGTGGAACATTTCAATCCTCTAACTCTTCAATTAAAGGGACGTTTTGGGCCCCTTTTAAAAAGGGACAAAAAAGATCCGTAAGTTGAAGAGTTCGATGGTTAAAATGTTCCACAAAAATGTTCCTCATAGTGTTTTACATAAGTCCGCTGAACACATCCTATATCTAAAATGAAAGATTCATATGGTTTCCCACCTAAAGTCCAGATTTGTTGTACATTTGAGCGCCAATTCTGAATAAGTACGAAATTAACCTTTAAACACATTTTAAATTTTGACTTATTTCTGGCATTGAAGTTAAAATTTAAACTTTGAAGTTTTCAGGGACTTATAGTACAATTTTATAAGAAATATTTTTGCGGAACATTTTAACCCTCTCACTCTTCAATTAAAGGGATTTTTGACCCCATTTTAGAAAGGTACAAAAAAGCCCCTTAAGTTGAAAGATTAGAGGGTTAATATGTTCCTCAAATATATTTTGCAATGAAATTCTACTCTAAGTCTCTGAAGACATCAAAGTTGAAAATTTAACTTCAGTACCACAAATAAGTCAAAACTTACAATGTGTTTAAGGGTTAATCTCGTACTTACTCAGAATTGGTGCTCAAATGTGCAACAAACCGGGACTTTAGGGGGAAACCATGGGACTTTAGGGGGAAACCTTCCTTTCATTGAAGAGTTACAGCATTAAAATGTCCACAGAAATGTCCCTCGTAGTGTTTTACATAAGCCCGCTTAACACATCCTATACCTAAAATGGAAGATTCTCCTGGTTTCCTATGCCGATTCACAATAAACATTTGAAAAATAGGGGAAAATTTAATAAAATTCCCATGTGTTCTTTCAAAACGCCGAAACACGTGTATATTTTTCTGGTCTCCTCTACCAGAGTCCATTGTCAGAACCCAGTAGTTTTGGAATAAGTTCGAAATTGTTGTACAGTGTAATAATATATATATCGTCGACCGGCCTGCAAAATGTCACATGTGTTTTGTAATATATTTTCAGGAGGGCGAAGAAAGTGTTACAAAATCTACTTTTAAGCTATTTTATTGGCATCATATGCCTTAATGATTCACGACCTCATTTAGTAAAATCATCATTAAGGCATATGATGCTAATAAAATATTTTAAAAGTAGATTTTGTAACAGTTTTTTCGCTCTCCTGAAAATCTATTAAAAACCACATGTGAGATTTTGCAGGCCGGTCGACGATATGGCAGATTCTTCTTCAGTCCTTCCGCCTATTTTAAGTTTATTGTCTCTATTTGGCGTATTTTGTCCGCTAAGGCAATATTGACTTTCTGCCAGTTTGACTTCGAAAGGACAATCAAAAAGTGGTTTCAAACCAAAAAAAAAAAAAATGGTAATAATTATGGATCTTCCAAACTACTGATCCAATCGGAAAAAATATTTACAAAAACTAAAGAGAAAGATCTAGGCTTTTAGAAAATTAGTCTTGTAGTCACCCCTTTTTAACATAGGGTGTGCTACAGGGTGTCAAATTTGACCATCTGGGGTATATAAAAGCTTTATGGTCGTACAACTTTTACAAATGTGAACGGATTTGGCTGATTTAGACTTTCTGTAATCTAGGTTACAAAATAAAAAAAAATATGCTTAAAGTATCATAGTAGCTCCTACAGTTTAAAAAATATTTAACTTTGAATTTTAATTTAATACCCAGCAAAAAAATTGGAAGAACTGCTTTACAAACTACTTCTTTCACTGCTTCACAAGTATCCGTTAGTGCATTTTTATTGCTTTTTTATATATGGGCAAATCTACGGAACCGGGCGATTCCATGTAACTCAGGATTTAAACCATTTTAATAACAATACATATATAATATTTTTGATGGTATCAGCACTTTCGAGGCAACGAATTTAATCAGGCGAAGATCTTAAATTTTAATATTTATACTGCCAATGTGCTCTACTCAATTAAAAACTAACCTAATTTTGCTTGTAACTTTCAAAAGTTGTTCAACTCTTTTGGGTATAACTTTTTCAGCATAAGAGCAAATCGCCTGAAACCTTTGGTGGATAATAATTCTGATGTTGAAAAATCTCCCACTTGTTGAAAAAAATAGGTGCCCTCAATTAGGAACAAATGGTAGTTCTTTAAAATCTGTAACTCTGTTTTTTGAATAAAGAGTAATTTCAGACATTTTTAATTTTTGGCGCTTTCAGCCCCAATGCAATTGAAAATTTTTTCATACTGATATATAACTGACAAGTAAGCAAAAAAATTGAGATCAAATTAATAAGTGTGCCTTCAAAAATAAAGAAAATATAACAATAATAATCTCTTCACCTCTATACGTGAACAACTTGAAATTTGATATTTTTTGAAGGGCACATCCGCAGTTTGAGAAATAATTAGTTGCAGTCCTGCGTGATCGATATATATCGGTGATACTATTATTGTGTGTAAGTGCTAAATGGGTCGTACTATTTGTAGCTTTTCATAGATTTTTGGAGCTAAAAGTGATGTAGAAACCAAACGGATAATCCGATCATTTTAGCACTTACACACAACAATATTAATTGCGATATATATCATATAAGCCAAATTTCAGCCATTAATTCTTTTATCTGTGGATGTGCTAGTCAATTTAAAGTTGCATTTTTAGCGTATTGTACAGCGAAAATTGATGTAAACCTTAGAAATAAAATCCGATCTGTTCAGCACTTTCACATAATGACAGCTATGAGAAGATATACCGTTCCAGATAGATTGGACTCCATAGTTCTTAAAACTGTGGATGTGCCTTCAACACACAGAAAATAAATTGGTTGGAATTCTATCGGAACCAACGAAATATTTTCATCATTCAATAATTTTAATTGCAGTTATTTAATATTCATCATCAGGAAAGTTATATTTATTTGTGAACAGAAAATATATATGATGAACCAAAACACTGTCACATTATCCAAAATATTGGCTTTTCTAACCAATATTGAAAAATTACTAACTTCCACATTACCTTCAATACCAACAACCACCAATTTATCGAAGATTTAGTCATTTTAATAAAATATCGGCAGCAACAATTTAGTATCAGTTGTGTTTCAATAAAATCGATCACTCTATCCAAAGTATTAGTTTTTCCAATCAATTTAAAATTTTTTTTTAACTTTAGTAGCTTTAACCATTAATTTCCATTATTTTGGTAATTGTAATAATATATTGAGACAAGGAACAGAAATTTTATTTATCATAATAAAATTTTAGAATATATCATATTTTTTCGTTTCATACATATGCGTGTTTAAATTCTAAGTTAGACAACAACTAAACATAAGTATCTGTGGCGCAGGAGGTAGAGACACAGCCTTATAGCCTTAGAGATTTGAGTTCAAACCTCAACCAAGGCATTACTTTTTTTTTATAATTTTTTTATTGATTTAAATTAAAAGACACAATTGATTTTCTGTTGTGAATATAATTTTATTCAAAAACAAAATATTCAAATTTTCAACCTGAAGAAATTCAAATTTGAAATTTGACAAAAAAAATTTATGTCGAGTTTAGCCTAGAGGAAAAGCATTGGGCTGACAGACGGAAGGTCGCCGGTTCAATCACAGTTCGCGATATAAATTTTTTTTTAATTTTTTTTTTTATTCAAATTAAAAGACACAACTGATTTTCTGTTGTTGATATAATTTTATTTATAGACAAAATATTCAAACCTGAAGAAATTCAAATTTGAAATTTGATTGAAAAAATTTAAATAGAGCTTAGCTTAGAGGGAAAGCAATGTACTGACAAGCGGAGGGTCGGGGGTTCGATCCCAGTTAGCGAGAAAAAAAATTTTAATTTTTAAATAAATTTTGTGGAACGTGTTTTTCTATTTATAGAATTTATAATCCACAAACATTAAAGTAATCTATTAACACAACAAAAATTCAAAAATTGTAAATAAATTTCGGTAGTTACAATGGTATTAAAAATAAATAAAAGTGATTGTACCTGGAACTACAAAAATTCGGTTGGCGAAAAATTCGGTTGGAACTACGAATCTGTTTTCTGTGTGAATTTGAATTTAACCTTTTAGCGAATTTTGAAGAAAGATATGTTGTAGAGAATACGAAATTCGTCCGATCCGTTTAGCACTTTCAGATAATAATAGTAATGAAGATATGTACCATTCAAGACATATTTGATCTCATAATTCTTTAAACCGTTAATGTGCCATTCAATTTTGTGCTGCAGTTTTGAGGGAAATTTATATGGGCACAAGTCCAAACATAGACCGATTTTAACCAAAATTAACAGACTTCGTCCTTGGGCCAATATAAATCGGTCTACCAAATTTTATCAAAATATTTGCGACTTGTAGTGAGCGCACAAGAATACATGGAGAGACAGACGGACAGGCGGAAAAATTAAAAAACCAACATTACTTATAATCAATAATGAAAATATAGCGCAACTATGCATTTCGAATAAAATTACCGTGATCATTGAAAAATCTGTGTCATATTTTTTCATTAAATCGAGGTAAAAGTGTGTAAAAACAACTCAAAAATAGCCAAAAAAGGTTTTTGGTAACTTTGACCTCAATTTGCTCAAAAACCAGATGTGTTGGAAAAATTTGGAAACCAAATTCGGACTCAGCACGGAAAAGTTACTTGAAAATGTGTGGTCGCATGTCGAAAAAACCACAAATTTTAAAATATTTATTAGCGAAAATGTGTGCGGTTTTTGTTTATAACTTTTTCAGCACTCAAAAAAATTTATTCACGCGAACAGATTACTTCTTTTTAATGTATTTTAAATAAGTTAACCTAGAAAAAAATGTGTGCCACTAATTTAAAATTATTCATTTTTAAAATCTGAAATCGACCTGTTTCGTAGATTTTCCCATATATATTTTTACAGCTTTTCTAGAATTACTTCTAAACAACATCTAAAAAATCACTTAAGTATTGCTCCTAAAGAGTAATTGCTCTCAAAGTGATCGTAAAAACTGATTTTGGTATCATTTGGCATTTCCTAACAGAAGGTTTTTTATTTTATTTTTAAATTTTTAAAAATATGTATATGGGTGAAATAAGTTTTTGGGCCAAATTTGTGAGAAGCAAAAAGTGTTAATATTTCGGCTTTTTCTTAATGGAATCAGTAAGTTTATTCATTATAAACAACTTAATTGCAAAAAACCTAAATTGCAAAAGTTGCCGCAATACCTTTTTTTGCTCAATTTTTTTTTTTTTTTGTTAACGGAGTATACATTTACACAAGCAAGAGATATAACAAAAAAAATTGCGTACGAATTTTCTTCAATTTATTAGTTTTTCGTATTTGGGTTTTTAACATGCTTTTCAATTATATACAATTTTGTATTTTTGGTCCTTTTAAATGCTTTTCAAAAATATAAATTTTTTTAAAATCCAATTTTGCGAAGTTGCAAAATATATTATAATATAGCTAAAAATCGACATATATGGATCCATACAGGTTTATGTGCTAATCATAAAAAAAATTTATTTGGTATTTGAAGCTTGCTATATTTAAAGTACATATTTCGGTTGATGAAGAGTTATTAGAAATATTGATTCATAATCGTATTTTAACTAAAAATACGATTGTTTATTTTCTCTCTTCTCCCAAATAAGTCGTAAGTGATGTACAAATTTAGTAAACGATTGACTCGGTAATCGGAAGTGAAAATGAATTTTCTTAAATTAGAGAACTAATGATGTGCTAAAATAAATTTAAAAGCCATTAAAAAAATGTTTTTTATTTATAAAGCAAATCAATGGAAATGTATGTAAAAAAGTAATTTTTTAGAACATATTATTCGAAACATACAAAAGTAATCGAATTTCGAATAATGTTTTGACAGTCTGTACATGTTTTGTTTTTCTTTTTAATTTTATTTTTACATTTTTTTGACATTTTTTCGAAAAATGTCTTTGGCTACGCAATTGTTATAGCTTTTTTTAGTTTGATGGATGCAAGTTGTTGGAAGCCACACATTCTAGGGATGGGATGGCTGTAATAAATCATTTCATGCCTGAAAATGGAATAATTAACAATTAAATGGTGGTTTCCTCACTCCAAACTTTATAAAACGTTTAAAGTTAATGAGTATCGACTATAAACGTATATTATTTTGTTCGCTATTAAGCAAATATGAATACTGTTTTTCACAAATTAGCTTAAAATCCTGCAATAAGACTTTTGTAAAAGTTTATGAAATATACTATTAATGTATGTATGTTAGACTGTCCCTTATAATAGCGATTTGTCGATTTTCGTTCGTTTTTGAATTTTTATCAAATTTGTGGGTCATTTTGGATTCCAGGCTAAAGTGTGTTAATGATATCCGATGAAGTCAAAATTCCATGTCTGAACCGTTTTGACTATATTAACCCAGCAAAATCTTTCATTACCAAATAAGTGGTTATATAATAGAAATTCATAGCTCCGCACAACTTATTTTTTGACGTCTAAACTCATTATTTTTGTTTGGCGTGGTCGTTTTTATAAGTAGTCACGCTTACCCGCTCGCTTACGAAAAAGTGAGAAATAAGTAGTTATGAGATTTTGAATAATAAGTGGTTACACACATGCTTACAAAAAGTTGAATTATAAGTGGTTATCCGATTGCTTACTTGATTCTTAAAAATAAGGAGTTAAGCAGTTACTATTAGGAAATACATACATTCAGAAAAATTTAAGTTTTCTCTAGTGTGTAGTTTTAGGACTCGTCATAAAAATTTAAACATAAAACATATTTACATATAATAAATAAAAATGTATAAAATTTAACTGTGTAAAAAGTACTTATTTAAACTATTACGAGTAAGTCATTATTTTATATTTAGAAACAATGAATACAATAGGCCGTTATTAGAAAGTCATTATTTTATATTATAAAATAATGCAAAAGATAATGATATATCGTTTTTGGTAATGCAGATAGTAATGAGGTATCATTACCAATATTTTGCTGGGAAATGAATGAATGGAATAAAAAATAATTTTTTTCGAAATTTCGAATTTTGGGAATTTTTAATAGTAATACACTTTTTTTTCCAAAATGGGCCATTTTCGTCCAACTTTCGGCACGGGTTTACGTTTTCCAAAAAAATCATGCATGTATTCATGACTTATGTATTGTCATTAGGGTTTGGGGTTTGGGAATTCCCGTGCGAGAATTCCCGGGAAATCCCGGGAAAAGTTTGCCGGGAATTCCCGGGAAAATAATATATTTTTCCCGGGAAAACGGGAAATTTTAAAAATATTAAATTTTTTAAATTGTTTTTGTTTCGAATAGGATTTTTTAATTTTAGTCATAAAAAACATTTTAAATACCAAAACAAAAATGTCATTGTTAAAATCTTTTAAAAGGGAATACATTTATTTGACACAGAAATAAAATCTTTGCCAAGTAATTAGGAGCATTTCAAATAATAAAGATTTTTCTCATAACTTATTCAAAATTTAAGTAGTAAAACCCAAAAACTTGGTAAAATTTTTAAAAGAAATGTGAAAAAATAGCTTTGTTTCTTACAAATAATCGCCCATACTATCTAAATTTTTCAAATGTATAATTTAGGTAAAGTCGACTTTAGTTAAAATATTGGGTGGCAGTATACCTTGACTTGGTTTATTTTTGGAGCATTCTGATTGGTTAATTTATTTTTAACCAATCAAAATATTTGAAAATATAAATATTTTTGTAAGGTTTTCATACACAAAATGAAGAAAACCGTTTGATTAAAAATAAAGTCGACTTTAAATTTAAAATACTCCTTTATATTAAGGGTCAATAATTTTATAAGTCACGTTTTCATTAATAAATATGAAAACAAAAGACTAATGGTTAACGGTGGTATCTAAATTTGGTTATCCGACATCTAAATTTGGTTCACAAAAAAAAAATTGATGGTCATGCAACTTCTCTTGAAGAAAACAACAACAAGAATAACGTTTCAGCTAAAATTAGCAAAGTACCCGAAGAAAAAAGTGTAAGCTGAATAGGCATTAAAGGTTTTATGGTAGGGCAAACATTTCCTGAAATGGTCTCCAAATTAGCCGCAGTCAATCCGCGCCATAACTAGATCTTCCTTTATTCGAGAAAGTTTTTATAATAAAAACCTGGCATTGCAAAAAAATTAAACCGATGTAAAGAACATTATATTAAATTACTACAATCTTGTAAAAGATATCATGATAAAAGAAATATCGAGCAATATTTCTAACAATAGGAGATTTACTATATTCTTAGATGAATGGACAAGAATATCACAAAAGAGATATTTGAACATGTGTATAAACGGAAATAATTCATTTTATAACCTGGGGTTGGTTTATATATCAGGAAGATGTAATGCTGATAAAATAAGAAGAATTGTAGAAATAAGACTAGAAGAGTTTTATTTGTCTTTGGAAAATAACATTGTGGCCACCATATCTAATGGTCCAAGTGTGATGAAACGGTTTGTTTCCGACAGTCCAGTAGTGGGTGCTTTCTGCTGGAATCATGCAATTCATTTGGCAGTGCTTAGAGTAATTTATGTGAAATCAAATGTTCAACATTCTGATATTTTTACTTTGAATTCTCACTAGACAGAATGAATTTGTACTGAAATAGTGTTTTTTTTAACAAAACCCTACGGTGAACGAGGAGTCAATTGCCCTCCAAGGACCTATCCCGTGACCGGTCCACCGGAGGCATATTACTAAATTTGTACACTAATCGAAAAAAGTCCATAAAAAATTTAGTTAAAACTACTAAAAATTAGTTAAAAATTATGCTGCAGAAAAAAACTGCTAAATTAGGAGATTATTTTTGCTATATACTAGTAATATAGGAACAGCAAAAATAAAATTGTTAAATATACAGAATTTTAGTTATATTTGAGCTAAATTCTTGTAAATGGAGAATAGCAAATTAACCTGCTAAAATCAGCAAAAAAATTTTCTAAATAATTAGTAGCCTAAAAAATCACCAAAAAATTTAAAAATTTCAAAGTTTTTTTTCGATTTTTGTTTTTAATGCAAATAAAAATCGAGCCTTTTGAAAACAGCAATTTACAATTTTTTAGCAAATATTTTTGCTGATTTTAGCAGAATATAATGCTATTTGCATTCAACTAAATTTAGCTTAAAAATAGCATATTTTTAAAAATATTTTATTATTTATTTTACTCTTTTTTTATTTATTTTTAACTTTATTTTTTTACTATTTGCTTATTCTAGCTCTTATTTTAAATTTCTATAATTTTTTGGTAAAAAATTTTAAGTTTTGTAATTTCAACGTTTTTTAATGTTAAAGCTGTTTGAGTTTTAACAATTAGTATTTCATTTAATTTTTATTTTTAACTTAAGGGGAATTTTTAAAATTTATAATTATATTATCAGAGTTTTTGAGGTAATTTTTTAATTTTTAATTGATTTTTTTAAATTTAATTATGGCCAATGCAAAATACGAGTCAACTTGCCATTAAAGGACCTATCCCAAGACCGGTCAATCGGGGGCATATTCAAGGCACTTCCACTATATTTGTGTGTGTGTTAGTGTTGTTTTATTTTCTATTTTTTTTCTTTTAAATTTTTTTTATTTGCTGGTAGTGTTTGTTTTTTCTTTTTCTTTTTTATTTGAACAGAAACGAAAAATACATAACTTTACCATCAGCAAGCTATCACGCATAAGCAACGTTAGCTCAAACGGTAGAGCGTTTGCCTAACAAGCAGAAGGTTGTGGTATCGAGCCCTACTCTGACGCCAAGTAGATTTTTTTTAATTCTTAATTTTTTATTAGTTTATTTGAAAGGCTATTTTTAGACACACCACCTTACTGTCACAAGGTGTCTAAACTGTGGCAATTGGTCATTTCCAATGACAACGCCATGTTAAAGTGACGTGTCTCTTTGAAACAAAAAGGCCGATCAAGGACCGGTCACTGCCCCCTTGGGACCTATCCTGCGTGTCACTTTGGACCGGTCCCTTTCCCCGTAGGGAAATTACTTATATAGGTGGTTTTCATTAATAATTTTGTTCAAAAATATTTACCGGGATTCCCGGGAATCCCGGGAATCAAATTTTTTCATTCCCGTTTCCGGGGAATAAAAAAGTCCGGGAAATCCCAAACCCTAATTGTCATGCATGCATTCATGACAATACATAAGTCTCCATACATGACTCATATATAAAAATACGTGTGCATTAACGAAATTTGAGGTAATATCTACATGTATGATAGTGTTTTGGTTTGTTGGGAAGCATTCAATGAAGTAGGTTGTCACATCGCTTGTTTGCCAGATTTTTACACTCAGCATAATGTTTATTGATACATTTTTTTGTTAATTTATTTTTAAATTTTTTTTGTGTAGTTGTTTTTTGATATTTGTAGTTGTTGTGTGCTTTTAAATTTTTATTTTCCCAATGCAGGAGTAAAAGGAACAAATATAATATACTACCACAAGCCTTAAGCTTAGAAAATTGTTGTGAATATTATTGTAAAAGGCTTCTTAACAATTGTTTAATAAAGAAAATTGAACCCTTGCGATAATATTACTAATATGTAGTATACAACAAGCTTAGAAGTCTAATTCAGGCACCAGAAAACGTTTTTTTTTTTGTTTTTATCAAAAATAAATATCACTAAAGTTCAAAATGTTTTTATTTCTCAATCGAAAACAAAAAATTTCAAATGTACTTTAAAACAAAAATATCCCTCAAGTTGAAATTCCAAAAATATCTTTAGGTATAAATATCAAATATAAAAAAATTTATAAAAAAATAAAACTTTTTAAAACGTTTTAAAAAACGTTTTTTTTTGTTTTTCATCTTTGTACTAAGTACAAAAATATGAATAGAATTTTAAAATTTTTGTTTTATTTTTATGGTGGAGATACTATTCTGGTTTTTGGTTTCAAATCTGTAGAAAATCATATAATACCCTGGAGTGAACTGTTGAGCGGTATATACATACAAACATATATTGCAAATATTTTTTTTTTGCTAAAATGTTTGCCAATTGACCAGCATTTTGCACTAATATTATTCATTTTCGGAATGAAATCGCTGTATAAGTTTTCTAATTAAATTTTTGCACCATGAAACCTTTTTCGCATTCCGCCATTAACTCGCAATTTTTTAAGTGCAGATTTTTAAAATTTTTAACCTAGGGACCATAATACCCATATCTGATACCAAAGTTTGGTAATTAGTTCGCAAAAAAGAAATTGCCAAAAAAAATTTGCAAAAAAAAATTTTTTTCCATTAATGTATTCTTTTGCAGAATATAAATTGCTGATTAGGTTTCTTAACTATTTTTTTGTATCATAAAGGCTTTTTTCGCATTCCGCCAATATTTTGCAATTTTTTGAGTGCGGTTTTTTCAAATTTTTAACCTTAGGACAATAATTCCCATATCTTATGCCGAAGTTTGGTGGTTAGTATGCAAAAAGTTTCGCGAAAAAAAATTTAGCAAAAGGGAAGATTTTTCCATCAACATATTCATTTGAAGAATGTAAATCGCTGACTGAGTTTTTTAATTCATTTTTTGTACCATAAAGCTTTTTTTCGCGTTCCGCCATTATTTTGCAAATTTTTAAGCGCGGTTTTTTTTTAATTCACAACCTAGGGACTATAATACCTATATCCTATATCAAAATTATCTGGTTAGATTGCAAAAACAAAAAAAAAAATTGGGAAAAAAAATTTTACAAAAAGGAATAGTTTTGCATCAATATACATACATATGTATATGTATGTAACATATGTATAGCAGAATGTTAATCGCTGATTAAGTTTAAAAAATTGTAAGTGCGGTTTTTTAAACTTCATAAATTTGGGACTATGATACCCATATCTTATGCGAAAGTTTGGTAGTTCGTACGCAAAAAATTTCGCGAAAAATAAATTTTGCAAAAAGGAAAATTTCTGCATCAACATATTCGTTTGCAGAATGTAAATCGCTGACTGAGTTTTTTAATGTATTTTTTGTACCAAAAAGCTTTTTTTCGCGTTCCGAGATTTTTTTGCAATTTTTTAAGTGCGGCTTTTTAAAATTCATAATCTTGGGACTATAATACCAATATTCTCATATCAAAGTTTGGTGGTTAGTTTGCAAAAACAAATTCGCGAAAAAAATTTTATGAAAAGAAAATTTTTTGTATCAGTGTATTTGTTTGCAGAATGTAAATTTCTGATAAGAATTTTTAATTCATTTTTTGTACCATAAAGTTTTTTTCGCGTTCCGCCATTAGTTTGCAATTTTTTAAGTGGGGTTCTTTAAAATCTATAATCTAGGGACTATAATACATATATCCTATACCAAAATTAGCTAGTTAGATTGCAAAAACAAAAAATCACGACAAAAAATTTTGCAAAAAGTAATAGTTTTGCATCAATATATTTGCTTGCAGAATGTTAATCGCTGATTAAATATCAAAATTTAATTTTTGTACCATAAAGCCTTTTTTCGCTTTCCGCCATTATTTTTCTATTTTTGAAGTGCAGTTTTTGTGTTTAGTTGCTCACAAATCCTATGGTTTTAATGACCACAGTTTGTCTTTTGCACAAAATTATTCATGATTTGTAGAAGTCTTTTCGGCGGAAATTTTTATTACTTTTTAATAACGCAAAGGTATATATCATTGGATGCAGAAATGTGTCTATATGAATGTTGTTTTAAGGATTTTTACAAAATTTATATGTAATTGTAATCAGAAAAAACTAAAAAAAACGTTTTAAAACGTTTTATTTTGTTTTTTCCTCAATACAAAAAAAACGTTTTTTTTTTGTTTTTTCCTCAGTACAAAAATAAAAATAATTCTCAACTTTCCTGAAAATATCAGTACGGATATTTTTTAAATTTTGTTTTCGAAAAGAAAACAAAAAATAAAAAAATTGATGAAAACAAAATATCCATCAAGAAAAATAAATTCATTTGTACACAAGTGATTTTTTTTTATTGAGGAAAAAACAAAATAAAACGTTTTAAAAGTATTAATATCGGGTGCCTGGTCTAATTATAGAATAAGCTTACAGAAAAATAGTTTTCTAATCATGCTTATAGTAAGCTTATTTCCGTAATGGTTTTGTAAATACAATTAAATAATAAGTTTTTCTTTTATTTTTTTGTCTTCCAAGGGCCGTTAACTATAAAAAAAATAACCTTAGTTAAAGCTAAACTATATAACCGTAGTCTATATCTATAACATATATAACCTTAGTTTAGCTATAACTTTAGATTATTTTGTTTATTGTTAACGGCCTTTAGGTTGCTTTATTAATTAGATATTTTATTATTATTTTATTAATTTGTTATTTTTGGCTTTGCCTTATATTTTTTCGTGATTCTTGCCGATTTTTGGCAAATTGGAAGATTGATTTTGTGCTTCTTATGAATTCATCCTCGCCTAATCCAATAGAAATTGCAGCATCTGTCAAATTTAAAAATGTGTCAATGAATACAATAATATGAAATAATTTACCTCATGGTTTTTGTTGCACTCAGGCTGCGTACACTCTCTTTCTGCTTTCCAGCATAGCTTTCCCGCCAGTTCGTTCACCAATAATTTTCGCCAACAGTTTTTGATGAAGTTCGGAGTCTGTGTTTTAATTTTATATGGCATATTTAAAATATAAATGTATACTCTAATATTTTAATAACTTTTTAATATAAATTTATATATTAATAACTTACGCCACTCAACTTTACGATACTGTACTATCAAACAAAACAAAAAGACTTAGGACTTTTACAAATAATTCGAAATACACTTGCTCACTTGGGGCATCATATGCAAAAACACTTACAAACCTATAGCGAGCATAAGTCGTTTGCAATCATATTTGCAAAACTGTTATCTAGAAGAAGTGTTTAGCAAGTGTAATTGCAAATACTGTTACTATGTGAAGCGTTTTTAAAACACTATTTAAAAAGTGTTCATATTTTGCAATTAAATAAACCTATCATAATTATGCTTACGAAAAGTTGTAGAAAATTCTTAGTAGCAAGTTTATTCTTCAGTTCAATTATATTTCGCTTATAAAGTGGTTTGTTGGGTGGTTTAGAGGTAGCACATCCCAATTGAAGTTTCGAGGTTGTACTTGTTCTATTATTTTTAATTAATTAAAAATAATGGAAAAATGAGAAAAATTAAATATAATTATTGTGATCGCGACATATCAAATCTAATATATTTTTAGGTGTACATTCAATCAAAATTGAAATCGGAGTCGCGGATTTCGCGAAATTTGAAAATTTCATACAAAAAATGTTCAACTTTGATCAGTATGTTTTCTTATATTTACCAATATGAAAATTTCGTTTTTACATTAATATATATCTGCGGAATGTCCTATTATGTGAGATAGGGTTTTTGGTAGCAATAAAATTATAGCAAGCTAAATAATAGCGAAATATTAAAAAAAGTCAAATTTTAAGTTAATTTGCAAGGATATCTGTTATATATTTTAAAATTAAAATCAGTGTTATATATAATGAAAGTAAATTGTAAAAGTATAACAAATTGGATTTTTCGATACAACCGTTTACAGGTAATTAGGAAAATACCTCAAAAAACTTGAGTTTTTTTAAATTTAAAAAAATCGCGAATAATTTATAAACCACACATTTTTTTTAAATTTTGATTGCTGAATCATAATCGTTGTTAAGATAAAGATCAGATTTGAGAAATTTGCGCATACAAGGCAAAAACAAGTTGAATTTTTAACCCTACGGTCAATAACCAAAAAAATACACGTTAGTCAATAACCCGGTACCCGGGTACCCCTATGCATTTTTTCGGCGCTTTTGTATAAAAAGTTATAATTTATGACAATTATTTGTCAAAATTGTTTATGTAAGAGAAGAAACTGTACATTTTTTTCATAATCATCAACGTATCGTCACCTTAAATGTAAAAGGACGTAACAACAGAAAGTCAGAAATCAAACTTTTGATAAATTATATCGTATTTCATGAACATGCAGTTCCCACAAAATTTTAGATGTCTACGACCAAAAATTGAGATTTCATTAACAAAATTCAAGACCTATTTATTTATGATTCCGGATATATTCCGGATGAAATGAAAACAGACAAACAAAGAGCTATTGGGTCGTCCATATTTGCCTTTCGCAACAATGGCACAATGTGTTCATATGTGCAAAGATAAACGAATTCGGTGACTTTGCTGTCCACAATGCACAACGAGAACGCTGACGGAAAACCGGATATCGTTGCATTTTATAAACTAAAGGAAGCGTTGATGTTATGGACCAAACGCTAGGCCAATAAACAACACAACGGCAAACAAATCGATGGCCGTTGTCATTATTTTATAATATAATAGATGTTTGTGCCAAAGTAAATAAGGTACGCAGCGTACTTATTCCAATGATTGAAGAGCGCACAGTAAACAGCCAAGTTACGCGACATTTCTCCTCCAAATCCGCAATTGAGTGCTATTTAGGAAAGTTAGTAGATACACTTGTAAGGTCCGAACAACCATCGACCTCCAGCGGCATTACTGGAAGAAAGCCTGTTACTGGGTCTTGTTATATGTGCTTAGTATTACCCGAAAAGAAAAGACGAAAGACCCGTAAATCATGCAGTGTATGTGAAAAGCCGATATGCGATCAACACACAAAAACTATTTCCAAATGCTTTGAATGTATTTAAGTACTTCCAATAAAAAAATGTAATAATAGGTTATTAAGAATTAAAAATGAAAATAAAAACTTTATTTAAAACTTAAAATATTTCCAAAAAACATGTTTTCAATTATAAATAATGGCGAAGGAAGGTGATTTGTAGTGTAAAACACATAGACATTGCATAGGGGCACCGGGGTACCCGGTCATTGACTCCCGTAGTGGTCAACTTTAAAGCCATTTTAAACAATGACCAAGTTAACAATATTAACTTGTTTTCTTTTTTTATGTTAATAAATACCTTAATTACGACGATCTGGAGTTTCATAGCCATACCTATATTATTAAAGAAATCCGATCGTTTTAAAGTTGAAAAAGGTACCCGGGTACCCGGTTATTGACCGTAGGGTTAATTACATCTTTTCGGAAAATTTAATTTAAATTTAACTAAAATATGTATTTTTTTGTATAATTTTTAAAAAGACCGCGAATTACTTAAAAGTTACTTAATTGTTTTAAGTTTTGATTTCAAATTCCTTTTGTTCACATTAAGTGTTCGAGATACTTTAAGAAACTTGCTGGGACATCAATTTATATCGAAAAGGATTTGAGTGCAGATAAACAGATGCACAAAAAGGTTATGCTCCAAATGAAAAAAGAATTGCTCGCTATTAGTAAATTGCATAAAGTCATTGTGGCCAACGATCGGATAAAAATAAAAGATAAATGGATGTGGTGGAACAAGGAAAAAACACTTATCTGCGGCCAACAACAGGGATATGAAGTTTTAAAGGAATTGTATACAAATGATATTGGTAAAATAAATATTAATTATAATAATTTGTTAAAAAACTTAACTCCAAAAAACTAAATTTTGAAAATATATATTTAAATGTAGTAGCATATAATATTCATGGCCTAGATAATAAATATCTGTTTCCAGAATTTTTTAAGTATGTGGGTGATTGTGATTTATTTGCTTTATTTGAAACGCATATAGAGAACCATAATATAGATAAATGGAAAAAATATTTTAGTAGCTTTGAATTGTATTGGAAACCGGCAAATCGTTTAAGCGTGCGTGGCAGAGCAAGTAGTGGTTGCGTCTACGGACTCAAGATACATTTATTGAATAAAAATTTTAAACATTCATATCATATAACAAGCAATCCTTAGAATACAACTAAACACACTTAAGTTCGATATTATACGTGCAGATTGGTCCAAAGAATTTATGGATCTAAGAAATTTGTTTTCAAATAATTTAGTGGAAAATGCTATAGTCGTAGGCGATATGAATGTGCGCAAAGGTGAACTACAACAAAAAATAGAAGAAATCCATAAAATCAACTTCATAGTAGGCTTAGATAACAGAAAATCCAAAGATAAAACAATTAATACTAAAAGGAGAAAGCTAATTGAGTTTAGTAATGATTTTGGACTCGTAATCCTCAATGGTTGTACAGTAGAGTGCTCCAAGCTTGAATGAAGGAAAATAAATTTTGAGTTTTTGACCGTGCTACCCCCTGGAAATATTTATTTGGGTGTAAAACTACTTCCCCCAAAAAATTAGGATAATTGGACATCGGGAAGACGTGCCGCATCGGCCCTGAAGTTTGGAGCACGGATTACAAGGGGAAAATATGACTTTTTGTGCATTTTCTCGAAAACATTGATATTTTAAAACTAATTCGAATCAACGTAAAGTAGAGAGAATTCTCTTTGTAATAAAGCAATAAAAACTTAAATCGGTTAAAAATCATCCGAGTTATAACAATTTCCCCAGGCAACTGATGTGTCGCAGGCCATTTAATCATGAAATTCGAAATTTTAAAATTTATTGAAATAATCTACTACAGAAACATTTTTTTATTCTATAAGTTCCACGAACTCAGATAAGAATTATTTTTTTTCTATTGTGTTTTGCTAACTCGTTTTAAATTAGTGCTAAAGAAGGTTGGAATTCTTAAACACTGTTTTCAAATCTACAATTTTAAATTTTTGAAAATTTTTTTAAAGAAATTTTAAAAAATCAACGATTGAACTTTAAGGTTTATGAAGAATATATTAGAGATTAAAAACTACAAAAATTGTAGGGGTTTGTTTTTTAATTTGGCTGCGGCAGAGAGTTTCTTTGAGCGGATTTCGAGAAAACAGCGATTTTTGGCATTTATTTAGCTTTTAGGCAAATTTTTCTTTTTTCTTCTTTTAATTTCACATCATTTTGGCCGAGATCTTGTGTTGTTAAATTAACAACACAAGATCAAATACTTCAATCCTGAAAATTAATGCAAAATATAAATATATTAAATTGCCCCTGTTTAAGGTCAGAGGTCAAATTTGAGGAGATTTTAATTTTGTTTAAACATATTAATATAACAGATATTCCTGAGCGGATATTGATGGAACTTCTTGATATTATTTTTCTAGATCTAAAAATAATATTCTTAATTCCGATGTCCGATTATCCTAATTTTTTGGAGGACGTAGTTTTACACACAAATAAATATTTCCAGAGGGTAGCACGGTTAAAACTTTTTTTTTGGAGAATCTATTGTACAGTTGGTGATGAAAATGGTGAATATACGTTTGTGAGTACGTTAGGAAGCTCCCAAGCAAAAAAATTGCAAGTAATGATTTACAAACTACTTCTTTCAATATATATTTAATCCTTTAATTCCCAGTGGAACATAGGGCCGCTAGGTTTCAGTAATCATTTCAATTTCGGGGAGAATAAGTGATTGGCCTATAGCTCTCCTAGGCTGGTGCTGGGGCTGCCAGCTAAGCCACCAGCCTGGCTTGGTGAAAGTCAGTAGCAAACTTAGCAAAAATGCCTACTTCCCGAGACGTCACTTTATTTTCCCTAAGTGACCATTCGGACATGCTACAGACCGTCGCTCGAATTCGCTTCCATCTCAACAGAGGTGGTCCCCAGGGAGTACCACGAGGAGGCCACTGCCGTAGCAATGGGATCAGCACGCTGACCTACGAGTCGACTTGGAGTGACTTACTAAGGATAGTGGGAACACTTTACCTTATACTTGTCAATTTTAAGGATGACAAGTCTTACTAAGGAACGCTTTAACCAGTTTGCCTTACACACTCCCATACTTCTTTCAATATTTCACAAGTATCCGTTAGTGTATTTTCGCTGCTTTTTTAGAAGTTATTCTGAACAACTTCAAAAAATCACTTCTTTCATTGCTTCCAAAGTATCCGTTAGTATATTTTTACAGATTTTTTAGAATTACTTCTGAAAAACTTCCAAAAAACCACTTAAGTATTGCTGCTAAAGAGCAATTGCTCTAAAAGTGATCGTAAAAAGTGATTTTGGTATCATTTGGCATTTCCAAACAGAGGGTTCCATTCCCGGCGGGATCAATATTTTTTTTTTATTCTATTAATTTTTTTTAAATATTTTTAATTATCTTGTTTAAATTCAATATTTTTTTAATTTTTAAAAATATGTATATATAAAAAAATGGTAAGAAATTGCTTTTTATGTACCTGTAAAAATAGTACTGAAAACAATTTTGAATTGTAGTGCACCTTTTACACTTGTTTAATAAGTACTTTAATTGAAGAGAATAAGGAACAATATCTCGCAGTAACAAAGTGGTGTTTTTATGTCAGTCAACTTTCATATCAGAGAATAGCTCAGCGGTTGAGCGCTAGACTAGCAATCGTGAGGTCCCAATTACCCGATGGCGGCTATAAAAAACTTTTGTAAAATAAAAAAAATTTTTTTTTTTTGTGAAGAATTTTTTTTTTAACTTTTAATTGGGAAAAAGAGCTTCTTTTACACTCGTTCAAAAAGTACTGAAAAATGTTGAAGTGGAAGTACTCCTCTCCTATGACAACTTAATGTTAAAATCATTAGTGTTTATGTTAAAAAAGAATTACATCTAGATCATCAATTGTAGTGCTTTTTCTACTGCTCCGGCATCTCTTTTTTGCTGGGTCTGTAAATGACTTGTGTGCCATATCACAAGATGCTCTTCAGTATTGGAACATTTTGAAGTTGAATCGAAAACATGGTCAGACCATATGCCATTAAAACTAAAATTACGCATTAAAACTGATACAGAGAATCATAAAGTGTTAAATTTACTACCAAAATTGATATTGAAAGATCCAAATATTGAGAATTATCAACAAAATCTTAACAGAAATCTTGTGACAGCAAAAACAAATGGTGAATTTATGAATTTGAAAAACCTGATTAAAGTTATTAATATGTCCATACGAAAGCTCGAAAAAACGAATAATCAACCCACATTCAAATCAAAATGGTTCAATTATAGCTGTCTTAAAGCCAGAAAAAATCTTTTGAACTACCCTGCAAAAAGAGAACATCCACTTTTTTATGCATGAATTTTTTCTCTACATTCAAAATAAGATAATGCAAAAATAAAACAAATACAACAACACATAGCGACATGACGCACAAGCATAGTTTTCTAGTGAAAATTTGTTAAATTTGCAGCAGTATCGGGTCTTTCCTATGACACGCACGTGTTAAATTCAGTGAATTTTCACTAGAAAACTATGCTTGTGCGTCATGTCGCTATATGTTGATGCATTTGTTTTATTTTTGCACATGATTTTGTTGGATGTAGTTAAAATAGTCATTCTTTTTGGAGTAGTCCTTAATATTTTTGCCGGGTACTAAATGAGTTTCGAAAAACAAATAGCCAGCAAGATAAAGAAAAGTACCTCCAAGCCAATAATCAATACAAATGTATGCAAAAAGAGGAAAAACGAGTATGAAATTGAAATCAACAATAAAATTAACAAAATAGCTGATTCAAATCAATGGTGGACGTTAGTAAAAGAAATAAGAGGTGACTGCTTAAAAATTGGTAATTCTATTTCCGCAGAACATTTTAAAATTTATTTTGAATCATTATCAAATCAACCACAACTTTCAAAAGATATTCAATATGCTTCAATGTGCCATACAGATTGTGATTTCGATAGAAATATAACTGCTCATGAAATTAAAACTATTCTAAAAAATTATAAGTTGAATAAAGCACCCGGAGATGACAGAGTGCCCTATGAAATGTTGAAGTATACTACTGATGAGTTTATTAACGAACTTACAACTGCTTTTAATATAATTTTTGAAACAGGCAAAGTGGACGAAGAATTTGAAGAAGTATTATATTTCCAATATTCAAAAAAGGAGAAGTGAATTGTACAAGTAACTATAGGGGAATCACCTTTATGAACTGTGTTGCAAAATACTCATGGGAATAATAAATACTAGACTTACAACATGGGTTGAAAAATATAATATCCTAAATGAATTCCAAGCGGGCTTTAGGCCTAATTACTCAACGGTTGATAATATCTACAATTTATCGGTTATAGTGCAAAAAAAGTTCAAAGAGAAAAAGAAAATATATGCCTTCTTTGTTGACTTCAAGGCCACATTTGACAGATCATCAAGAAAATTGCTCATATATAAGTTACACGCCTTAGGTATGTCAACAAGAGTCGTAAATTTTATCGAAAGCGTTTATAGTAGTACAAAAGCGGCAGTTTGGACAGGAAATGACGTATCCGAATATTTTGAAACTTTTACTGGTGTAAAGCAAGGTTGCCTTCTCTCCCCAATGCTGTTTACTCTATATCTAAATGATCTTCACGAATACTTGGGAGGTGGTCTGATGATTGATGACTTAAATGTGCGTGTGCTTCTATATGCTGATGATATTGTTTTACTATCAGATAGTATAGGAACTATGCAAGATATGGTGAATAAATTCGAAAATTATTGCTGCAAATGGAATATGGAAGTAATATGCTTAAGTCAGAACTAATGGTATTTAGAACTGGAGGCAGACTGTCAACGAGAGAAAATTAATGTTCAAAAATGAACCTATAAGAATAGTGAATGAGTACTCTTATTTAGGAGTCATTTTGACACCTAAAATGAGTTTTAAAAAACACATTGAAAAAAGAAATATATCTTCAAAGAACAGCATAAACCCAACATGGAAATGTTTCTTAAATAAACCCAATATTACTCTCAGAGCAAATTGGAAACTGTTTCAATCAGTCTGTCGTTCCATACAGTCGTATGCGGCGTAAGTTTGGGTTTACGGGTTGTTTGAAGATGTAGATAAACTTCAGCGGTACTTTTTGAAAAGAATAATGCAGCTACCAGATTTTACTCCAAACTATGCCTTACTTTTGGAAACGAACATGGAATGCAGTTATTTCCACACACTTAACTTGCACTTAACTTACATTATAATGTACCTCGACTTCATCAACTCGTCACTGATTTGAATTTTAACCAAAGTGCTATTCATTTACTGTTATCGGTTCGTTATTTTGTTCTTATTAAAATTTTATGCAGGCTGTGAAATTTCAAAACAACATGAGAGCAGTAGAGTGCGTTTTGTCTTGTGATCATCAACGCTGCTGAGAATGTGTTTAAATTTAAAAGTTCAAAAAAGGCTAAAGTTTAGTCTCAAAAATTGTGTGATGAATAAAATTAAAAAATCTAAAAGGTTTTATGTAAAGATTAGTAATAGGAAAAATATAAAATTAAAATTTTAACCCGCTCGGAGCCGGAAGCATGTTAATGTTTGAACTTTGATTCCAATTATCTCCGCTAGGGGGCGCTGCAAAGCCATAAAAGTAATAAACAATATTTCTTGGGCATAGATCTACATTTCCACGAAGTTTGGTCGGAATAGAATAGATTACCTCATAAATTATCCTTGATTGCATTGCGAGGCAGTATTTTTTGGGCGAAGAAGATTAATGATATGGGCGTTGATTTGGGAGTTGCATTGGAAGGAGAAAATATCTCGGCACAAGAGTTCCTTCGATGTGGAACTACTTTGATTCAAGAATTAAGATCAAAAATATTCTTGCAAATGAACTACCAAGCACAAAACAGTAGATCACGATTTTATAAATACTTGGACCATAACATAGGTGTGCATTATATAGAAAATTCGAAAAATATAAGGCAAATTACAACTATTTTCAAAGCACGATGCGATTTATTACCAATAAATTCAAATAATTTTAACACCACTGAAAACAAAACATGTACGTTGTGTAATACAGGTGAAGATGAAAATTTACAACACTTTATGGCAGTATGCCCCATTTTTAGAGAATTCAGAAACAGATATTTTGGCAAAGATAAACTTAGTGAAAACGAACTTGTAAATATTCTAAACGGTCAAATTGTAAACGAATAGGCTTTATAACTATATTAACATTGCTTTAAACTAGGGATGCCGAACGAGACTGGTTTTTACAAATCCCGGGATTCGGGATTTTGAAAATTTAAATCCCGCGATTTTTCGGGATCCCGGGATTTATCGGGATCCCGGGATTTTTTCGGGATTTCGGGATTTTTCGGGGTTTCGGGATTTTTTTGTTTCATCATATTTTTAATTTAAAAAATAAATAGCTGAAATAAACCCTACAAATTAAAATAATTTATTATAAATCTACTTATTATTTCTTGTAGTATCAAGAAATAAACAAATTAAGCCGGATCCACAATGCTGGAGTACTCCACGCTGCAGAGTGGAGTGTGTAAAATAGAGATATCATGATACAAAAAATACGTAAGTGCAAAAAAGAAAGGAACAAAATCCACTCAGAGTGGAGTAATACAGCATTGTGAATCTGGCTTCAAGTATGTAAGAATAGGAGAAAAAGCTACTAAAAATTAACAAAAAAGTTTCCGCGATTAAAACTACTGAAATCAGCAGAACTTGTTTGCTAAATAATTGTTAAATTTTCGAAATATAAGAAATATAATTATGAGTTAAATTTAAGCAAATTGCAAACTACAATTTACCTTTGAAGAAACTTTTTAACCAAAACTAGCTAAAACAAAGCTATATTTGTCTAAAATCAATTGAATGTAAATACAAACTACTCTGCTGAAATCATCAGAAATATTTACTGACTATTAGTTTTTTTTAAATCAATTACCATAAAGTATTAAGCACATACCTCAGCTGATTTCAGAAAGGCAGATTGTTAGATTTTTGTAATTTAACAAAAAAATTCTGTTTTTAGTCGGCAAAATTATTTTGCATGAACTTATGATTTTAGCAAATCATCAATAAAATAAATATAAACATGTCCGTTAAAAGATTAAATAAAGCTGAATTACGATTTTCAAAAGTTTCACAGCTGAATTAAAGTTTTTAAATTAAAGGTTTTATTCAGATTTATTTAATCTGTAATCTATTTTAATCTATTATTTATGAATGGGAAAAATTAGTTCTTTAATAACATTTAATAAGATATTAGATTTATGTGATTTAGGTCGAATATAACAATAAAAACAAATACAAAGAGAGATAATCAAATCGGAAATCCCGGGATTTTTTCAAGACCAATTTTCGGGATCGGGATTTCGGGATCGGTATCCCTTCTTTAAACCAGTGAAACAAAGAGAAATGAGAATGTATTAGTTATGTTACAAAAAAAGAGAATGTATTGGTAACTATTGCACTAAACAAAATCAATTGGTTTCGTTTGTTGGATTGTTTTACTATTTGTGACCTTCTCCGAGAAAAGGGAAAATGAAGTTTTGAGAAGAACGCATTTAAAGTTTCATAACGCATTATCACTTTGAACACACCTTCAGTTGGGAGATGCGATTTGGTATGGTTAGTAGGGTTTGGGGTTCGGGAATTCCCGGGAAAAGTTTGCCGGGAATTCCCGGGAAAATAATATATTTTTCCCGGGAAAACGGGAAATTTTAAAAATATTAAATTGTTTTTGTTTGGAATAAGATTTTTTAATTTTAGTCATAAAAAACATTTTAAATACCAAAACAAAAATGTCATTATTAAAATCTTTTGAAAGGGAATCAATTTATTTGACAGAGAAAAAAAATCTTTGCCAAGTAAATGGGAGCATTTCAACTAATAAAGATTTTTCGCATAACTTATTAAAAATTTAAGTAGTAAAACCTAAACACTTGGTAAAATGTTTAAAAGAAATATGAAAAAAAGTTTTGTTTCTTACAAATAATCGCCCTTACTATCTAAACTTTTCAAATGTATATTTTAGTTAACGTCGACTTTAGTTAAAATATTGGTTGGCAGTATACCTTGACTTGGTTTATTTTTGGAGCATTCTGGTTGGTTAATTTATTTTCAACTAAACAAAATGTTTGAAAATATAAATATTTTTGTAAGGTTTTCGTACACAAAATGAACAAAACCGTATGATTAAAAATAAAGTCGACTTTAAATTTAAAATACTCTTTTATATTAAGGGCCAATAATTTTATAAGTAACGTTTTCAGTAATAAATGTGATATTTTCAAGTCAGTTTACTTTACTTTAATACACCTTCTTTCAAATTAATATATTCTTTTATATTAAAGAATAAAATTTAAGAAGTATGGAAATACTTCACAAAAAAGGACAATGCAGCGCAGTGCAATATTTTCCCTAAAAGACTAATGGTTAACGGAGGTATCTAAATTTGGTTATCCAACATCTAAATTTGGTTCACAAAAAAAAAAAAAAATTGATGGTCACGCAACTTCTCTTGAAGAAAACAACAACAAGAATAACGTTGCAGCTAAAATTAGCAAAGTACCCGAAGAAAAAAGTGTAAGCTGAATAGGCACTGAACGTTTTATGGTAGGGCAAACATTTCCTGAAATGGTATCCAAATTAGTCGCAGTCGACGGAATGTCAATCCGCATCGTTCTACACTCATAAAAAAAAGTTAGTACAAAGGTCTGTTAAACGCGTTCTGATTAAATTGAACTAATTTTTTTAACTAAAAGTCCGTACAAATTTTGCTAAAATAACAGGAAATAATACATGTATTTGCGCCAGCACAATTTTCACCTATTTTTACGGACTTTTTTATGAGTTTAGATCTTCGGTTATTCGAGAAAGTTTTTATAATAAAAACCTTGGCATTGCCAAAAAAATTTACAATCATCTAAAAGATATCATGATAAAAAAAATATCGAGCAATATTTCTAACAATAGGAGATTTACTATAATCTTAGATGAATGGACAAGAATATCACAAAAGAGATATTTGAACATAGTTATAAACGGAAATAATTCATTTTATAACCTGGGGTTGGTTTATATATCAGGAAGATGTAATGCTGCTGAAATAAGAAGAATTGTAGAAATAAGCCTAGAAGAGTTTTATTTGTTTTTGGAAAATAACATTGTGGCCACCATATCTAACGGGCCAAATGTGGTGAAACGGTTTCCGACAGTCCAGTAGTGGGTGCTTTCTGCTGGAATCATGCAATTCATTTGGCAGTGCTGCGAGTAATTTATGTGAAATCAAATATTCAACATTCTGATATTTTTACTTTGAATTCTCACTACACAGACTGAATTTGTACTGAAGTAGTGTTTTTTTAACAAAAATTACTTATATAGGTGATTTTCATTAACAATTTTATTCAAAAATATTTCCCGGGATTCCCGGGAATCAAATTTTTTTATTCCCGTTTCCCGGGAAATAAAAAAGTCCGGGAAATCCCAAACCCTAACGCTTAGTTATGATTGGGTGCCTCAACTCATTTCATCTTATTTTACACCCTTTTAGGTACCAGAATCCACTCTTAAGTCCAAACCCGTTTTTTGACACACTAGGTCCCTTTTTCGGAGAAGGTCACATTTATGTTCTTATATGTTAAATTTTAGCAATGAGTGAATGAAAAAAGAAATAAACATAAAAGCAATTAAAAGGTAATAAAAAAAATATTCTTTAAGAAAATAGGTGCACGTGTTCTTTGCGAATAATTTATTGTGTAAAAAAAGAGATAAATAATGTTATAAATATTAATAAATTAAAAAAACAAAAAGAAAAAAAAAATCAATATAATTTATATTAATTCTTATTAAATTCAACAAAGTTAAAAATCTCTGCGTTGTAATTGTTTTTAATATAAACAATTATAATGCAGAGTTTTTTAAACTTTATAAAGTTATTTACCATACATATATTTTGATTTCATTAGTTGTTGCAAAATATTATCTGTGTACTTATTTTGTCAAACAAAGCGACATACACCTATTCTGTTGAGAGCAGACGTGCAACTAATGATTTTCTCTTTTATTTTTACGTTCTCTGTTTTTAGTGTAGTTGACGTTCGGGTTGTGTACGTGTAAAAATCCGATTAATCTTTGTCGTTCTAACAAGTGTTTGGGCGACACTGCTTTAAACTATAGAAATATGATTATTGAAGAATATTTTGCTTTCAAGTTGATAACACATACTTCTTGTCAAATTCAGTTGAACTTGAAGCTGTGACGTAGGCTGCATGCAACTTGATAGTCAATTTTGCTTTTAAGATGCCGTCGTCAAGGAATGAACTAAAAATGATCGCCTCTGTGGGCTGTTTCCACACTGTAGGCTGTTCGAAAAGACTTTATTTTTTTCTTCACATCTTCCACAGACATTTTCATGTCAGCAGAAATTGATTTTTTAATTATTTTTATTTTCAAATCATTTCGTCGATATGCCGAAATATTCACATTCCGTATTTTATCAATCGTGTTTTATTGCGGCACAATATTTGTAAAAAGAAAATTTACAAGAAATTTGATCAGCTGTTTAAAACTTGGCCGTCAAGTTTTCTCAAAACTTGAAAGCAAAAATTGATATAAAGTTGCTGTTCAATTCTCAAAATGTGAGTGTGTTAGTAAAAAAATGTGAGTGTATTGAAACTTGAAAGGCAAAAATTGAACGTGTAAGCCCAATGTAAATGGCCAGAATTCTAATTCTTATGTTATTTCTTTTAAATCATTAATCTGTTAAACATATCTATATCTAAAGTACTTTCAAGAATTTTGGACAGGGACGTTGTAAAAATGGGGGTTAAAAAGGGGAAAAGAGCCCCTCTTGACGGCCTGCCCAAACCGCTGGAGGTAGGAAGTTGAAATTTGGTATGAAGGTTCCTCCACTATCGTAGACATCCACCAAGACGGGATTTTTTTGAAATTTTTACAGGGAGGGGCAAAAAGGGGAAAAGTCTCCCCCTTGACGGCCTGCTCAAACTGCTGGAGCTATTAAGTTGAAATTTGGTACAGTAGACGCTCGCAAATTAGAACCGCTTTGTTTTTGAGGCAATTCTAATTTCTGAATTATTCTAATTTCTTTACGTTTTTTTTGGAAAAAAAAATTGAGTAAATTTACTTCCAAAAACTTAAATAAAACTCTTTTTAATATTTTTTAATTCAATTTTATTTGATAAAAACAAGAAAACAAAACACAACAATTCAGTCCAATACATCAAATGTATTTTTTTAAATTAAAACTATGAATATAAAAAAAAAACGAATGGCAACAAAACATAGCAATGCAGTCCAATTACATCACATGTATTTTTTTTAATTAAAAACTAAAAAACTGTATTTAAAAAAAGTTAAACAATTAAAATTAAACAAAGGCCAAGTTAACAACTAATCTTTGTTTGACATATAATCAGTTATATTTGTTTGTTTTTTTTGGTTTCTTTAAATCCGAAATATCATTACGGAGAGCCAAAAGATTACTATGTGCTTAGTTGAAAACAATTCACTGTTATTGCACCATTTTATTAAATTATTTACGCTTTCAATGGCTGTAGTATTAGAGACAACTGATGATACTGCAACAACGTCGTCTTTGCTGCTATCTGAAGACTCACCATCGCTACTGAGAACATAAACAGATCCGTCATCAAACATATCTTCATTCCATCTGTCGATGTCTTCTATACCGATGCAATCGTTGGGAGCTATTTCTTTTAAAAGAGCTTGAGTTATCTGAATAACTTCGTTGCAGTCCTGATCTATTTGCAACAATTGTGCTATTGGCATGTCATCGTCGCTGTCGTATTGGTAAGAGTCCCAATTGGACAACTTTGACCAAGATTTCTTCATAACACTTTGTGGTACCGCATCCCAAGCTTGTTTCAGTAATAATATAGCATTGCGGATCGAATAGGATTTCAAATGATTCTTCAGTTCACCACCTTCAGCAATTAACTAAGAAAGAAACATACTTCTGTAATTGAGCTTTGTTAACTTAATAGGGTTTTGATCCATTGGTTGTAAAGCTGCTGTCACATTTGGTGGAAAGAATAATGCAACTATGTTTCCATCGTCACTTTTAAGTTTCTCAATTATTTTCCTGAGAAAAGCGGTTCACCTGTGAATTGAAAAAAATTTTAAAATTATGTACTGAACCTGAAATCAATATTTTTGTTTACCTCTTTAATAAATATTCCGTGAAACCATTCGTGAAAAATCCGAGAAGTCATCCAAGCATTTTTTGAAAAGTTGTAATGCAGAGGATTATTGAAATTTTTAAATAGGATTTTTTATTTTTAGTCATAAAAAACATTTTAAATACCAACACAAAATGTTATTGCTAAAATATTTTAAAAGAGAATCAATTTCTTTGAAACACAAAAAATCTTTGCCAAGTAATTGAGCATTTCAACTAATAAAGATTTTTCGCATAATGCAGCGCAGTGCAATATTTGCCCTAAAAGACTAATGGTTAACGAAGGTATTATCCGACATCTATATTTGGTTCACAAAATAAAAAAAATTGAGAGTCATGTAACTTCTCTTGAAGAAAACAACAAAAAGAATAAAGTTCCAGCTAAAATTAGCAAAGTACACGAAGAAAAAAGTGTAAGCTGAATAGGCATTGAACGTTTTACGGTAGGGCAAACATTTCCTGAAATGGTATCCAAATTAGCCGCAGTCGACGGAATGTCAATCCGCACCATAACTAGATCTTGGTTTATTCGAGAAAGTTTTTATAATAAAAACCTGGCATTGCCAAAAAACGAAACCGATGTAAAGAACATTATATTAAATTACTACAATCATGTAAAAGATATCATGATAAAAGAAATATTGAGCAATATTTCTAACAATAGGAGATTTACTATAATCTTAGATGAATGGACAAGAATATCACAAAAGAGATATTTGAACATATGTATAAACGGAAATAATTCATTTTATAACCTGCGGTTGGTTTATATGTCAGGAAGATGTAATGCTGATGAATTATGAAGAATTGTAGAAATAAGGCTAGAATAGTTTTATTTGTATTTGGAAAATAACATTGTGGCTACCATATCTAATGCGAATGTTTGTTTCCGACAATCCAGTAGTGGGTGCTTTCTGCTGGAATCCTGCAATTCATTTGGCAGTTCTTAGAGTAATTTATGTGAAACCAAATGTTCAACATTCTGATATTTTTTACTTTGAATTCTCACTACAAAGACTGAATTTGTACTGAAATAGTGTTTTTTTTTTAAACAAATATTACTTATATAGGTGGTTTTCATTAACAATTTTGTTCAAAAATATTTACCGGGATTCCCGGTATTCCCGGAAATCAAATTTTTTTATTCCCGTTTCCCGGGAAATGAAAAAGTCCGGGAAATCCCAAACCCTAGTACACGCATATCAAATTTCACAAATAAACTAGCCAAAAATGTACATAAATGCGACAAAAAAAAAACAAATAGGGAAAAACATATATAATTTGGTGATTCCCCTTTTTAGTTTTACTTTATTCAAACAGAATAAAAATAAATTGGGGATTTCCTGTGTATTCAAATAACCAAAAAAAAAAACGCTCAGAAATTAGAATTTTAAATTCGAATTTCAGAGCGTTTAATGTATTGCACTCATAGAAATAAATCCGTAAAAATAGCAGAAAAAGTTACTAAAAATTAGTTAAAAATTATGCTGCAGAAAAAACTGCTAAAATTAGCAGATTTTTTTACTAAATACTAGTAAAATGAGAACAGCAAAATTAAAACTGCTAAATTTACAGAATTTTAGTTATATTTAGGCTAACTTTTAGTTAATTGAAAATAGCAAATTGTACTGTAAAATCTGCAGAAAATTTTGCTAAATATTTGTAGACTAAAAATAGCAAAAATAAACTGTTAAATCTACAAAATTTTTGCTATTTTTAAGCTAAATTTAGTTGAATGCAAATAGCAGTCTATTCTGCTAAAATCAGCAGAAATATTTGCTAAAAAATTGTAAACTGCTGTTTTCAAAAGGCTCGATTTTTATTTGCATTTAAAAAAAAAATCGAAAAAAAAACTTCGAAAATTTTAAATTTTTTGGTGATTTTTTAGGCTACTAATTATTTAGCAAAATTTTTTGCTGATTTTAGCAGGTTAATTTGCTAATCTCCATTTACAAAAATTTAGCTCATATATAACTAAAATTCTGTATATTTAACAGTTTTAGTTTTGCTGTTACTATATTACTAATATATAGCAAAAATAATCTGCTAATTTAGCAGTTTTTTTCTGCAGCATCATTTTTAACTAATTTTTAGTAGTTTTTACTAAATTTTTTACGGACTTTTTTCTATTAGTGTGCAAACATTGATTCTAATTTCTGGACGTTCGAATTACTGAAAGCTCTAATTTGCGCGCGTCTACTGTATGTAGGTTCCTCGACCGGTGTAGACGTCAGTTGAGACGGAATTTTTTGAAATTTTTATCGGGAGGGGCAAAAAGGGGACAAAAAAAGTAACTTTTTCCAAAAAAGTACCTTTTTCCAAAAAAAAGTACGTTTTTCCAAAAAAAGTACATTTTTACAAAAAAAGTATCTTTTTCCAAAAAAGTACCTTTTTCCAAAAAAAGTACCTTTTTCCAAAAAAAGTACCTTTTTCCAAAAAAAGTGCCTTTTTCCAAAAAAAAACCTTTTTCCAAAAAAAGTACATTTTTCTAAAAAAAATTTACCTTTTTCCAAAAAAAGGACTTTTTCCCAAAAAAGGACCTTTTTCCAAAAAAATAAATTTTTCCTAAAAATAACTTTTTCCAAAAAAGTACCTTCTTCCATAAAGTACTTCGTAAAAATAAAGTATCTTTCTCCAAAAAATTTCGCTTTTTCCAAAAAATTCCATTTATAAAAGTATAATTTCATAAAAAGTGCTTTTTTTCCTCCCCCACGGATATCTCCACGAAAACAAGGTTTCTTGATATTGGGCATAGACGTCCGCTAAGACGGAATTTTTGAAATTCCTATCGGGAGGGAGATACGGGGAAAAGTATTCTCCTTGACGGCCTGCCCAATCCCTTCTGGCCAACCTAAAATTTTAAATATGAATTCCCTGGAGTAGGACTAACTCACCGGCAACGTATTTTTCTATTTTGGAATAGAAACATAGTAAAAATGTGGGTTGAAAGGGAAAAATGTCCCCAATAATGGCCTGCCCAAACCGCTGAGGCAATGAAGTTGAAATTTGGTATGAATGTTCCTCATCCATCGCACACAGCCGTGAAGATCGAATTTTTGTAAATTCCTAAAGGGAGGGGCAAAAAGAAGAAAGCCTCTCCTTGGTGGCCTGTAAAAACCCCTTCGGCTAGCAACTTGAAATTTAAAATGTGGGTCCCTGGAGTAAGGACTAACTTATTAGAAAGATAGTATTTTGAATTTTGGACAGCGTCGTTATAAAATAGGGGCTCAAAAAGGGAAAGTGGCCCCTTAACGACCTGTCCAAACTGCTGGAACTAGGAAGCTGAAATTCGGTACTTAGGTTCCTCTTCCAGCCTAATTCCAACCGGGAGGGACAAAAAAAAAAGCGTCCCACTGGACAGCCTGCTCAAACTGCTGGAACTAGGAAGCTGAAATTCCCTGTCGATGGATTTTCGGAAATTCCTACCGAGAGGGGCACAAATAGTAAAAGTTGGCTAGAATCCTGAAATGTAAAACATATGTTCCTTGGGTTAGGTTTCTAGCTAAAGACGCAGACGTTAAGGGGGGGGGGCAATTTTCCCCTTTTGAACCACCATTTTTACCACGTTCCTGTCCAAAGTCCTAGAAATGCCTTGTCGATAAGTTAGCCCATACTCCAAGGAAAACATATTATATATTACAGGTTTCTAGCCGAAGGGTTCGGTTAGGCCATCAAGGGGGAGAATTATTCCGTTTTTACCCCTCCCGGTAGGAATTTCCAAAAATTCCGTCTTAGAGGACGTCTGCGTTGGAGGAGGAACCTACTACATACATAATTTTAGGTCTCTATATCCAGCAGTTTGGCCAGGCCGTCAAGGGGGAAGTTTTTTCCCCTTTTACCCCTCCCAGTATTAATTTCCAAAAATACCATCTTAGGGGACGTCAACGTTGGAGAAGGAACCCAAATACCGAATTTAAGCTCCCTTGTTCCAGCAGTTTGGCCAGTCCGTTAAGGGGGAGACTTTTCCTGTTTTTGACCCTACCTGTAGAAATTTCCAAAAATCTCATCTTAGCGGATGTCTACAATAGAGGAGGAACTTTAATACCAAATTTCAACTTCCTACCTCCAGCGGTTTGGGCAGGCCTTTAAGCGGCACTTTTCGCTTCATTAATCCCCATTTTTGCAATGTCCCTGTCCAAAAAGCACCTTCACGGTAAGTGAGCCCATACTCCAAGTAACATATGTTTTACATTTCAGGTTTCTAGCCAACTTTTACTATTTGTGCCCCTCTCGGTAGGAATTTCCGAAAATCCATCGACAGGGAATTTCAGCTTCCTAGTTCCAGCAGTTTGAGCAGGCTGTCAAGGGGGACACTTTTTCTTTTTTTGTCCCTCCCGGTTGGAATTAGGCTGGAAGAGGAGCCTAAGTACCGAATTTCAGCTTCCTAGTTCCAGCAGTTTGGACAGGTCGTTAAGGGGCAACTTTCCCTTTTTGAGCCCCCATTTTATAACGACCCTGTCCAAAATTCAAAAAAGTATCTTTCTAATAAGTTAGCCCTTACTCCAGGGACCCACATTTTAAGCTTCAGGTTTCTAGCCGAAGGGGTTTTTACAGGACCCCAAGGTGAGGCTTTTCTTCTTTTTGCCCCTCCCTTTAGGAATTTACAAAAATTCCATCTTCGCGGCTATCTGCGATGGATGACGAACATTCATACCAAATTTCAACTGCATTGCCTAAGCGGTTTGGGCAGGCCGTTAGTGGGGACATTTTTCCCTTTCAACCACCATTTTTACTATGTTCCTGTTCCAAAATAGAAAAATTACGTTGCCGGTGAGTTAGTCCTACTCCAAGGAATACATATTTAAAATTTTAGGTTGGCCAAAAGGGATTGGGCAAGCCGTCAGGAAGAGACTTTTACCTTATTTTCCCTCCCGATAGGAATTTCAAAAATTCCGTCTAAGCGGACGCCTACACAGAAGGAGGAACTCATATACCGAGTTTCCTTTTGGGATATCCTGTAGGGAATTCCAAAAATACAAACTTAGTCGATGTCTACTACAGTGGAGGAACCTTTATACCAAATTTCAACTTCTTACCTCCAGTGGTTTGGGCAGGCACTTTTCCAATTTGTGAGACTGTTTATGGGGAGACTTTTCCCCTTTTTGCCCGTTCCGGTAGGAATTTCCAAAAATCCCGTCTTAGCGCACGTCTATGCGGAATATCAAGAAACCTTGTTTTAGTGGAGATATCCCTGGGGGGAGGAAAAAAAGTAGTTTTTTTGAAATTATATATTATTTTAAATGGTACTTTTTGGAAAAACGAAATTTTTTGGAAAAAGATACTTTGTTTTTACAAAGGACTTTATTTGTACTTTTTTTGGAAAAGGTATGTTTTTTAAAAAGGTGTTTTTTTTGGAAAAATGTATGTTATTTGGAAAAAGGTACTTTTTTTGGAAAAGGTACTTCTTTTGGAAAAGGAACATTTTTTTAGAAAAAGGTACTTTATTTTGGAAAAAGGTACTTTTTTGGGAAAAAGGTACTTTTTTTGAAAAAAGGTACTTTTTTTTGGAAAAAAGGTACTTTTTTTGGAAAAAAGTACTTTTTTGGAAAAAGGTACTTTTTTCGGGAAAAGGTACTTTTTTCGGGAAAAGGTACTTTTTTCGGGAAAAGGTACTTTTTTCGGGAAAAGGTACTGTTTTTGGAAAAAGGTACTTTTTTTGGAAAAAAGTACTTTTTTTGGAAAAAGGTACTTTTTTTGGAAAAAAGTACTTTTTTTGGAAAAAGGTACTTTTTTGGAAAAAGGTACTTTTTTTGGAAAAAGGTACTTTTTTTGAAAAAAGGTACTTTTTTTTGAAAAAAGGTACTTTTTTTGAAAAAAGGTACTTTTTTTGAAAAAAGCTACTTTTTTTGGATAAGGTACTTCTTTTGGAAAAAGGTACTTTTTTTTGGAAAAGGGTACTTTTTTGGAAAAAGGTACTTTTTTTGGAAAAAGGTACTTTTTTTGGAAAAAGTACTTTTTTCGGGAAAAGGTACTTTTTTCGGGAAAAGGTACTTTTTTTGGAAAAAGGTACTTTTTTTGAATAAAGGTACTTTTTTTGGAAAAAGGTACTTTTTTTGGAAAAAGGTACTTTTTTTGGAAAAGGGTACTTTTTTTGGAAAAAGGTACTTTTTTTGGAAAAAGGTACTTTTTTTAGAAAAGGCTACTTTTTTTGGAAAAAGCTACTTCTTTTGGAAAAAGGTACTTTTTTTGGAAAAAGGTACTTTTTTTGGAAGAAGGTACTTTTTTTGGAAAAAGGTACTTTTTTTGAAAAAAGGTACTTTTTTGAAAAAAGCTACTTTTTTTTGGAAAAAGGTACTTCTTTTGGAAAAAGGTACTTTTTTTTGGAAAAGGATACTTTTTTTTGGAAAAATGTACTTTTTTTGGAAAAAGGTACTTTTTTTGGAAAAAGGTACTTTTTTGGAAAAAGGTATTTTTTTGGAAAAATGTATGTTTTTTGGGAAAAGGTACTTTTTTTGGAAAAGGGTACTTTTTTTTGGAAAAAGGTACTTTTTTTGGAAAAAGGTAAATTTTTTTTGGAAAAAGGTACTTTTTTGGGAAAAAGGTACTTGTTTTGTCCCCTTTTTGCCCCTCCCGATAAGAATTTCCAAAAATGCCGTCTCAACGGACGTCTACACCGGTCGAGGAACCTACATACCAAATTTCAACTTCATAGCTCCAGCAGTTTGAGCAGGCCGTCAAGGGGGAGACTTTTTCCCCTTTTTGCCCGTCCCTGTAAAAATTTCCAAAACTCCCGTCTTGGTGGATGTCTACGGTAGTGGAGGAAACTTTATACCAAATTTCAACTTCCTACCTCCAGCGGTTTGGGCAGGCCGTCAAGGGGGGCCTTTTTCCCCTTTTTAACCGCCATTTTTACAACGTCCCTGTCCAAAATTCGAGAAAGTACTTTCCAGAAAAGTTAGCCCATACTCCAAGGAACACATATCTTAAATTTCAGCTTTCTAGCGAAAGGGGTTTTGGCAGGCCGCCAAGGGGGAGACTTTTCCCCTTTTTGCCCGTTCCGGTAGGAATTTCCAAAAATCCCGTCTTAGCGGACGTCTACGCCGAAAGAGGAACCTACATACCAAATTTCAACTTCCTAGCTTCAGCGGTTTGGGCTGGGCGATGTTGAGTCAGTCAGTCAGTCAGTCAGTCAGTCAGTCATTCAGTCAGTGAGTGAGTCAGTCAGTCAGTCAGTCACGTTATCTCTATATATAAATGAATAAAAAAAATTCCTTTTTCCAAAAAAGTACCTTTTTCCAAAAAAAGTACCTTTTTCCAAAAAAAGTACCTTTTTCCAAAAAAAGTACCTTTTTCCAAAAAAAAGTACCTTTTTTAAAAAAAATGTACCTTTTCCAAAAAAAAAAGTACCTTTTCCAAAAAAAGTACCTTTTCCCAAAAACATAAATTTTTCCAAAAAATACCTTTTTCAAAAAAAGTGCCTTTTCCAAAAAAAAGTACCTTTTCCCAAAAAAAGTACCTTTTTCTAAAAAAATGTTCCTTTTCCCAAAAAACATACATTTTTTCAAAAAAATACCTTTTTCAAAAAAAGTACCTTTTCCAAAAAAAGGTACCTTTTCCCAAAAAAAAGTACCTTTTTCTAAAAAAATGTTCCTTTTCCAAAAGAAGTACCTTTTCCAAAAAAAGTACCTTTTTCCAAAAAACATACATTTTTCCAAAAAAACACCTTTTTAAAAAAAATACCTTTTCCAAAAAAAGTACAAATAAAGTACTTTGTAAAAACAAAGTATCTTTTTCCAAAAAATTTCGTTTTTCCAAAAAGTACCATTTAAAATAATATATAATTTCAAAAAAACTACTTTTTTTCCTCCCCCCAGGGATATCACCACTAAAACAAGGTTTCTTGATATTCGGCATAGACGTGCGCTAAGACGGGATTTTTGGAAATTCCTACCGGAACGGTCAAAAAGGGGAAAAGTCTCCCCATAAACAGTCTCACAAATTGGAAAAGTGCCTGCCCAAACCACTGGAGGTAAGAAGTTGAAATTTGGTATAAAGGTTCCTCCACTGTAGTAGACATCGACTAAGTTTGTATTTTTGGAATTCCCTACAGGATATCCCAAAAGGAAACTCGGTATGTGAGTTCCTCCTTCTTTGTAGGCGTCCGCTTAGACGGAATTTTTGAAATTCCTATCGGAAGGGAAAATAAGGTAAAAGTCTCCTCCTGACGGCTTGCCCAATCCCTTTTGGCCAACCTAAAATTTTAAATATGTATTCCTTGGAGTAGGACTAACTCACCGGCAACGTAATTTTTCTATTTTGGAACAGGAACATAGTAAAAATGGTGGTTGAAAGGGAAAAATGTCCCCACTAACGGCCTGCCCAAACCGCTTAGGCAATGCAGTTGAAATTTGGTATGAATGTTCGTCATCCATCGCAGATAGCCGCGAAGATGGAATTTTTGTAAATTTCTAAAGGGTGGGGCAAAAAGAAGAAAAGCTTCACCTTGGGGTCCTGTAAAAACCCCTTCGGCTAGAAACCTGAAGCTTAAAATGTGGGTCTCTGGAGTAAGGGCTAACTTATTAGAAAGATACTTTTTTGAATTTTGGACAGGGTCGTTATAAAATGGGGGCTCAAAAAGGGAAAGTTGCCCCTTAACGACCTGTCAAAACTGCTGGAACTAGGAAGCTGAAATTCGGTACTTAGGCTCCCCTTCCAGCCTAATTCCAACCGGGAGGGACAAAAAAAGAAAAAGTGTCCCCCTTGACAGCCTGCTCAAACTGCTGGAACTAGGAAGCTGAAATTCCCTGTCGATGGATTTTCGGAAATTCCTACCGAGAGGGGCACAAATAGTAAAAGTTGGCTAGAAACCTGAAATGTAAAACATATGTTACTTGGAGTATGGGCTCACTTACCGTGAAGGTGCTTTTTGGACAGGGACATTGCAAAAATGGGGATTAATGAAGCGAAAAGTGCCGCTTAAAGGCCTGCCCAAACCGCTGGAGGTAGGAAGTTGAAATTTGGTATTAAAGTTCCTCCTCTATTTTAGACATCCGCTAAGATGAGATTTTTGGAAATTTCTACAGGTAGGGTCAAAAACAGGAAAAGTCTCCCGCTTAACGGCCTGGCCAAACTGCTGGAACAAGGGATCTTAAATTCGGTATTTGGGTTCCTTCTCCAACGTTGACGTCCCCTAAGATGGTATTTTTGGAAATTCATACCGGGAGGGGTAAAAAGGGAAAAAACTTCCCCCTTGACGGCCTGGCCAAACTGCTGGATATAGAGACCTAAAATTATGTATGTAGTAGGTTCCTCCTCCAAAGCAGACGTCCTCTAAGACGGAATTTTTGGAAATTCCTACCGGGAGGGGTAAAAACGGAATAATTCTCCCCCTTGATGGGCTAACCGAACCCTTCGGCTAGAAACCTGTAATATATAATATGTTTTCCTTGGAGTATGGGCTAACTTATCGACAAGGCATTTCTAGGACTTTGGACAGGAACGTGGTAAAAATGGTGGTTCAAAAGGGGAAAATTGCATATGAAACACTAAAATTAAGAAACTAAATAGGAAACGAGTGGAATTGAAACACTACACAAGTGGAATGAAATGGAGTTAAACGTTGAACGAATGGAATTGAAATTATAGACAATGCAAATGGATTGGAAGAGGGAATTACCTGTTCAAACACTATCCACGGAATATGAAACTTATGTAGCATTGAAACATACTCTCCAAAAAGTTAAACAAATTTTCTAAAAGAGAAAAAACCTTAGAAAAGGAATGGAACTTATATATTCCGATATTTAAACTTCATGTAACGAAGCACCGGTGGAAGAAACCGACGCAGTAAATTTTCCAACTGAATTTGTGAATTTACTTGAATTGCCAGGTCTACCTTTACATAAACTGGAATTAAAAAAAAAAACTTTAAGGCACGCTAACAACCCTGCTTTACGTTATTTATTTTCATTCAAAACACAAATGAACAAAACTACTTACGGGTCTATCTACCTAAGTTCGCACTTTACCAAATTATCTTAACATACACACGTATATTGCAATTTATTATGGATTCATTACTAACAATCCACTTTCATGAGAAAAAGTGATCAAATATTTATTTATTTATAACCCATTGTTGTGCAGAATTATTTATTTGTGGTGACTGGGTGAAGGCTTTTACTATATAAAAACTGTACTTTAAATAAAAAGCGAATTTAAAAAAAAATTGTGTAAACTTTAAGGCACGCTAACAACGTAGCGGGCTGTGCCCGCTAGTTCTTTTATATATAGAGAATAACGTTAATGACTGACTGACTCAACATCGCCCAGCCCAAACCGCTGAAGCTAGGAAGTTGAAATTTGGTATGTAGGTTACTCTTTCGGCGTAGACGTCCGCTAAGACGGGATTTTTGGAAATTCCTACCGGAACGGGCAAAAAGGGGGAAAGACTCCCCCTTGACGGCCTGCCAAAACCCCTTTGGCTAGAAAGCTGAAATTTTAGATATGTGTTCCTTAGAGTAGGGGCTAACTTTTCTGGAAAGTACTTTCAAGAATTTTGGACAGCGACGTTGTAAAAATGGGGGCTAAAAAGGGGAAAAGAGCCCCCCTTCACGGCCTGCCCAAACCGCTGGAGGTAGGAAGTTGAAATTTGGTATAGAGGTTCCTCCACTATCGTAAACATCCACCAAGACGGGATTTTTTTTGAAATTTTTATAGGGAGGGGCAAAAAGGGGAAAAAGTCTCCCCCTTGACGGCCAGCTCAAACTGCTGGAGCTATGAAGTTGAAATTTGGTATGTAGGTCCTCGACCGGTGTAGACGTCCGTTGAGACGGAACTTTTGGAAATTCTTATCGGGAGGGGCAAAAAGGACCTTTTTCCAAAAAATGGACCTTTTTACAAAAATAATACAGTTTTCCTAAAAATAACTTTTTCAAAAAAAGTTTCTTCTTCCAATAAAGTACTTCGTAAAAATAAAGTATCTTTCTCCAAAAAATTTCGCTTTTTCCAAAATATTCCATTTAAAAAATTTAAAAAAATATAATTTCACAAAAAGTACTTTTTTCCTCCCCCCACAGATATCTCCACTAAAACAAGGTTTCTTGATGGCAAAACGGGCAAAAAGGCGAAAAGTCTCCCCATAGACGGCCTGCCCAAACCACTGGAGGTAAGAAGGTGAAATTTGGTATAAAGGTTCCTCCACTGTAGTCGACATCGACTAAGTTTGTATTTTTGGAATTCCCTACAGGATTCCCTACGGAATTTTTGAAATTCCTATCGGGAGGGAGATAAGGGGAAAGTATTCTCCTTGACGGCATGCCCAATCCCTTCTGGCGAACCTAAAATTTGAAATATGTATTCCCTGGAGTAGGACTAACTAACGGGCAACGTAATTTTTCTATTTTGGAACAGAAACATAGTAAAAATGGTGGTTGAAAGGGAAAAATGTCCCCAATAACGGCCTGCCCAAACCGCTGAGGCAATGAAGTTGAAATTTGGTATGAATGTTCCTCATGCATCGCAGACAGCCGCGAAGATGGAATTTTTGTAAATTCCAAAAGGGAGGGGTAAAAAGAAGAAAGCCTCCCCTTGGTGGCCTGTAAAAACCCCTTCGGCTAGAAACCTGAAATTTAAAATGTGGGTCCCTGGAGTAAGGGCTAACTTATTAGAAAGATACTATTTTGAATTTTGGACAGGGTCGTTATAAAATAGGGGCTCAAAAAGGGAAAGTGGCCCCTTAACGACCTGTCCAAACTGCTGGAACTAGGAAGCTGATATTCAGTACTTAGGTTCCTCTTCCAGCCTAATTCCAACCGGGAGGGACAAAAAAAGAAAAAGTGTCCAACTTGACACTTAAAGTGTCCCACTTAAAGTTCCTCCTCTATTGTAGACATCCGCTAAGACGAGATTTTTGGAAATTTCCACAGGTAGGGTCAAAAACAGGAAAAGTCTCCCCCTTAACGGCCAGGCCAAACTGCTGGAACTAGGGAGCTTAAATTCGGTATTTGGGTTCCATCTCCAACGTAGACGTCCCCTAAGACGGTATTTTTGGAAACTCATACCGGGATGGGTAAAAAGGGAAAAAACTTCCCCCTTGCCGAGTTGGCCAAACGCTGTATATAGAGACCTAAAATTATGTATGTAGTTGGTTTCTCCTCCAACGCAGACGTTCACTAAGACGGAATTTTTGGAAATTCCTACCGGGAGGGGTAAAAATGGAATAATTCTCCCCCTTGATGGCCTAACCGAACCCTTCGGCTAGAAACCCGTAATCTATAATATGTTTTCCTTGGAGTATGGGCTAACTTATCGACAAGGCATTTTTAGGACTTTGGACAGGAACGTAAAAATGGTGGCTCAACAGGGGAAAATTGCCCCCCCCCCCCCTTAACATCTGCGTCTTTAGCTAGAAACCTAAAATTTAAAGAACGAGTGTATATGGAACACTAAAATTAAGAAACTAAATAGGAAACGAGTGGAATTGATACACTACACAAGTGGAACGAAATGGATATAAACGTTGAACGAGTGGAATTGAAATTATAGACAATGGAAATGGATTGGAAGAGGGAACGAAAAGGAATTGACTATAGAACGAAACGCAATAAGGAGCGAGATGGCATAGAATGGGGAATGAGTGGAATTGAAACACTGCAGTTAAAAGAGGAATGGAACGGAGCAAGTTCAAAGAAATGGAATGGAAAGAGAAGCGACTGATATCAATATCGATACACAAGACAGTAGGAACGAAATAGAATGAAACGGGAACGAGTGGAGTTGGAATAACAGATAATGGGAACGAAATGCAATGGAATGGTGTACAAAATGGAATCTTGGAAGGAGTTGCATTGGAAATTGTTAAACAAAATGGAATGGAATTTGAATGACTCAAACTGCCGGAGTTTGGTACTTGAAATTTCGCATGTGATTGAGGCAGATTATATATATTTGGGATTTTTACTGGGAGGAACAAAAAGGGGTGAAGAACCCTTTTTAATTACCTGTTCAAACAATATCCACGGAATATGAAACTTATGTAGCATTGAAACATACTCTCCAAAAAGTTAAACAAATTTTATAAAAGAGAAAAAACCTTAGAAAAAGAATGGAACTTATATATTCTGATATTTAAACTGCAGGTAACGAAGCAGCGGTGGAAGAAACCGACGCAGTAAATTTTCCAACTGAATTTGTGAATTTACTTGAATTGCCAGGTCTACCTTTACATAAACTGGAATTAAAAAAAACTTCAATGCACGCTAACAACGTAGATACGTAGCTTTGCGTGCTATTTTTAATATTATAAATCGCTTGCCAACCCTGCTTTACGTTATTTATTTTCATTCAAAACACAAATGAACAAAACTACTTACGGGTCTATCTACCTAAGTTCGCACTTTACCAAATTATCTTGACATACACACGTATATTGCAATTCGTAATCGATTCATTAATAACAATCCACTTTCATGAGAAAAAGTGATCAAATATTTATTTATTTTAAACCCATTGTTGTGTCAGAATTATTTATTTGTGGTGGCTGGGTGAAGGCTTTTATTATAAAAACTGTACTTTAAATAAACAAAGCGAATTTCAAAAAATTGTGGGGGGCGCAGCCCCTCGCCCACACCCAACCACGAATACGACCTATCTACGCCGATGACTTGAACAACAGACAATTAGTTGTTACATGCTCACGTGTTGGTATACTAAATGATTTATGTATATAAAAATGAAGCGGCAAAAATAGTGTTTGTACTTAAACATTACAATAAATTTACCTTAACAATTATTTTATCTTAATAACAAATATTGTGTTTTATTTTATCTAAAAGAAATTTAATTCTAAACTTTAAGGCACGCCAACAACGTAGCGGGCTGCGCCCGCTAGTATATACATATTTATATATGTATGTGGTGCGCATAGTTCGGAGACATGGCCAAAAATGTGCCCAAACTATGCTGTATATGAGTTACAAATGTCTTGATACTATGCGCTAGACCTAGGAAGAGTTTGAGGACAGTCGCCAAACTAACCAAATGTCTCCATACTAAACACTAGATCGAAAAACTGTCCCCGTAGCATGCGTTGTGCATACATATAACAGACGACTATATGTCATTGTTAGTTATATACTTTCTTTATTGTAAATGTTAAAAATTACCAATAAAGATATATACATACATACATACATTAATTAATTAAACAGGTTAAGAAATAATTAAATTTAAAGTCAACCCTACTGTTTGTATAAATTACTCTAGAGATAAATTACTAATTCTTAAAAGACAACTTTTTGTGCTATTTCTACATAAAAGCGGATTTAGCTGAAACTTGGCACATAGAGTTTTTAGACATTAAGGAATAGGGGCAACATTGTGGAGATCGCGAATTCCAACTTTCGTGTTTTTTTGGACCACTCTATACTGAAAGAATTTTGTGCATAGTATTAATGAATTTGTTCATTAATCCAATGATTTTTTCATTGAAAAGTCCCCAAAGAACGCGTTCATTAATTAAATCAAAGAAACGTGTTCATTAAATGTTATATTTATATATTTTTTTTGCGTTACTTTTTTATTTATTATTTATTTTTAATATTTTTATTTAATATGAATGGGGGAAAAGTTTTTTTTTTAGTTGATCTGTTATTTTAAGTAAATGAATGTTATTTTAGTTTGACTCAAGATCATAGATTAATATCACTTTCTGTTTAAATTATTTTCAAATCAAAGAAAGATGATACAATTTTTACAAGAAAATTACAAAGAATAAAAATTATTGAAAAAATTCGATAAGACCAGCAAGGCAGAATGCGCATTTTCGGCTTTCGCTACAAAGCCATCATCAGTGCCTTTCGCATTTGAGTGGGTTAATATTTGATAATCGTCTACTTATATGAATGTTGAAAGCAAATCGAGTTTGTTATCAACAACTCAACTTAGACTAACATCAACGAAATTTAACAATGCTATTTTTATCCTTTTGTTATTATTACTCTTTTTTGCTTTGAACCTTAATTCTTAAGATATCTCAGCTGATTCTATTCAACTCTATGTATGATAAACACAGAAGTTTGAATTACAACGAACCGTTAAATTTAAATGTATGTTATTAAATTATATTTTTGCACCGTGTCAATGTGTTTAAGATGAATGGGGGAAAAGTTTTTTTTTAGTTGATCTGTTATTTTAAGTAAATGAATGTTATTTTAGTTTTACACAGAGTTGAATAGAATCAGCTGAGATATCTTAAGAATTAAGGTTCAAAGCAAAAAAGAGTAATAATAACAAAAGGATAAAAATAGCATTGTTAAATTTCGTTGATATTAGTCTAAGTTGAGTTGTTGATAACAAACTCGATTTGCTTTCAACATTCATATAAGTAGACGATTATCAAATATTAACCCACTCAAAGGCGAAAGGCACTGATGATGGCTTTGTAGCGAAAGCCGAAAATGCGCATTCTGCCTTGCTGGTCTAATCGAATTTTTTCAATAATTTTTATTCTTTGTAATTTACTTGTAAAAATTGTATCATCTTTCTTTGATTTGAAAATAATTTAAACAGAAAGTGATATTAATTTATGATCTTGAGTCAAACTAAAATAACATTCATTTATTTTTATTTAATATTATTTTTAGTTTTTAAAACGATTTTGATATCTCCCTGAACTCGACTTGAACTCGCAATCACCAGAATGTAAACATTACCACGTTACCGATTGATCTAAATAGCCAAAAACAAAATCATGTCATTATTTCGACTTTTATATTTTAATAATTTCAGTATGCAACCCTAGCGTTCATTATTGGAACATACATCAATTTTAGTAATTAGCAAATTCAAAACCCTTATAAAAATTACAGCATATCTTACGGGTTAGTTGAAAATATATAATGAAAAAATTCATTAAATTAATGAATTTTTCATTAACTCAGTGAAATTTTTTCATTAAATCAATGAATTCAGATTAATGGAATCGATTCATTAATAGTATGAACGAAAGTTCTATTAGTGTAATGTACACACATGTAGATATTACCTGAGATTTCGTTAATGCACATGTGTGGACATTAGACCGTACTCAAAAAAAAAAAATTCGCCGTACACCCTCCAATATGAAGTATTTTTGGATGCCGATTTCAAAAAAAAATTTCTGACTTAGGGTGATACATTAGGGTCGTAACAACGGAGATCTGGTGGGTAAATACTAGAACGGGATACTTGAGGTCAATGGCCCCTAGAGCAAAACGTTGGTCCCCTCGAGAGAAAAACTTCGATGTATTACACTTTACGATCCGACTGTAAATGCCAAAGATATAACGAAAAATGTAAAATGGCGACCCCAACTATTGAATGTGAAAAAAGCGCATTATAATGTGATAATTACTTGTGAAAAAGGAGAAAAAACAATAGGATTAAGAGAGGAAACATTCTAATTGAAGAATAAATTGCTCAAGTATTAGTTACTTCTGGCTCTTCTGATTACAAAACATACATTGTATAGGCTCCCTACGGGGAAAGGGACCGGTCCCAGATGACACTCAGGATAGGTCCCAAGGGGGCAGAGACCGGTTGTTGATCGGTCTTTTTGTTTGAAAGAGACATATCATTTTAACATGGCGTTGTCATTGGAAATGACCAATTGCCACAGTTTAGACACATTGTGGCAATAAGGTGGTGTGTCTAAAAATAGCTTTTCAAATAAACTAATAAAAAATTAAGAATTTAAAATAATCTACTTGGCGTCGAAGTAGGGCTCGATAACACAACCTGCTTGTAAGGCAAACGCTCTACCGTCGGAGCTAATGTTGCTTATGCGTGATGGCTGGCTGATGGTTAAGTTATATATTTTTCGTTTCTGTTCAAATAAAAGAGAGAAAGAAAAAACAAACCCACACACAGCAAAAAAAACATGGAAAAGAAAAAAACAGAAAATAAAACAACATTAACACACACAAATATGGTGGAAGTGCCTTGAATATGCCCCGATTGACCGGTCATGGGATAGGTCCCTTAATGGCAGTTGACTTGTTTTTTGCGTTGGCCATAATTAAATTAAAAAATCAATTAAAAATTAGAAAATTACCTCAAAAACTCTGATAATATAAATAAAAATTTAAAAAATTGCCCTTAAGTTAAAAAGAAAATTAAATGAAATACCAATTTAACAATGCTATTTTTATCCTTTGTTATTATTACTCTATTTTGCTTAGAACCTTAATTCTTAAGATATCTCAGCTGATTCTATTCAACTCTGTGTATCATAACCACAGATTTTTGAATTACAACGAACCGTTAAATTTAAATGTATATTATTTAAATTATATTTTTGCACCGTGTCAATGTGTTTTAAGATGAATGGGGGAATATTATTACCAATTGTTAAAACTAAAACAGCTTTAACATTAAAAAACCGTTGAAAATACAAAACTTAAAATTTCTTAGCAAAACATTATAGAAATTTAAAATAAGAGCTAAAATAAACAAATTGTGAAAAATAAAGTTAAAAATAAATAAAAGAGTAAAATAAATAAAAAATATTTTTAAAAATAAGCCGCGAATTTTGCTTTTTAGAAAATTAATTCATTTTCTTTTGTTCAAAATTCAAATTTAGTAATATGCCTTCGGTTGACCGGTAACGGGATAGCTCCTTGGAGGGCAATTGACTCCACATTTCCCGTAGGGCTGTGATCATTGGCGGACTTAGGCCGGTCTGGGGTGGGCAAAGCCCACCCTGGACCAGAGATACAAGCCGGTCCATTCTGTCAGCTGGCGGCGGCTAATGGCTAAAATGGTCGGCGGCGATTGATTTTTAGAGTTGAGCCGCAAACGCATCGGCGGCGGCTGGCTTAAAAAAATAGTGTCGACTCGCGGCGGCTAACCGGCTAACGTCGGCTAAAAGGTACATTTTCCAAGAATTTCAACAGATACATACACGCAAAAAAAGCAACTTCAAAAATATCGAAGTCAGCTTTGTAATTTTTTTTAGGTAGACTTAAAAGAATACGTCAGTAAAAAAATCTGTCAAACCGGTTTCAAATCGATTTGACTAATTTTTAACAAATTTTTAGCTGAAACACTGATTTAAGCAAAGATTTTAGTAATTTTCATTTAACACTATACTAAAAATCCGCAGTACTTTAACTAATTTTGAGTGTTAATTTTCAAAATTATTTAAAACTAATTCGTTAAATTTTATAAAATTTATTGTTAAAATATAATATTTTCATGTTACTATTATTACCCGTTAGATGACGCCACCAATGTATCCGAAGTTTTAAAGATGGCGCCATTTCTTTCCGTCCCGATTTTTTTAAAATGGCCCATACCTCGAAAACTAAGAGAGATAGAGCAAAATTTATGAAAATTTCAACTACCTTGGACCTCGAAAATTTTATATAAAAATTTTCCACTTCATAAAATATCCCATTGGAGTGCCCTTATATGCCCTCACATGATATGGATTAGCCCCGGGGAGAGTCCCGAGACCCTAAATTTGAATAAATTCTACGACTCAGTATAATTGCAGATAAAACTAAAGTTTTACAATTTTTTTACTTAAATTAATTTGTTAAATTTAACAAAAAAGTGTTAAAATCAACAAATTTTAAATTTTAAGCCAAAAACAGGAATGAATTTTGTTAAAGTAACAAATTTTTCGGTTCAGCCAACAGACTTATATTATTTTAAGTGTAGTTTTCCGAATTTATAAAAATTGAGTTTATATTTCACAATAAAGGTTTTCACAAGGGGTGTGCTATTTGTTGTATCGTTGTATCGTCCTAACAAAAAACAGAGTTGTTAAAAATTAAATTGAAAAAATACAACATTTGAGAATAGCACGATACAACATTTCTACATATGTTTAGTGTCCTATATTTGAGTGTGCTAACAGATAGAAAACTGAATAGAAAATCGTTGTTAAACACAAATAAAAATTTTAACAACTCTGTTTTTTGTTAGGACGATACAACAGATAGCACACCCCTTATGAACAACCTAAATGTCTATAAAATTATACATACATTTGTTAAATTTTACACAATTTATTGTTAAAATATAAGATTTTCAACTCTCTGCCATCACCTATTAGATGGCCCCATCAGTATATCCGATGTTTTAAAGATATTCCTATTTCTTTCCCTCCCGGTTTTTTAAAATGGTACATATCTACTAAACTAAGAGAAGTAGACCAAAATGAAAATTTAATTCAGTTTTTGAGTTCTGAATTTAAAATTCAATGAATTAATTCACAAAAGGCTATATATTGAATGGAATTAATTCATATTTGTTTTCGTTCGATTTATTTTGTTACGAATTAATTAACAGAGCTTTGAAGAGTTAATTCGTTAATTCTGGGCTTCGTTAAAAAAGAAACTAAGGTAACAAAAAAAGTCGCCAACGATGTCAAAGATTTCCGAGGAAAGTGGTATTTAGCAGCTCGAAAGGTATTTAATAATACCATAAAAACGTTGATGGAAAGGCATCAGAAAAATTAAAAAAATTTTGTAAAAAAAAAATGATAAAAATTTGTATATACTACTTCCGAAAAAAAAGTTAACATTTTTATTGATTTTTTTTTTGTTAACATTTTACTAAGCAAAGTGTTTTTATTCAAATAAAAGAAAATAAATTAAAATAACAGTTCATGTGCCACTATTGTGGTAGAAAAAATAATATTGTGTTGTAATAAAATTAATGAACAATATTTTGACGAGCTGTTGCTAATGTCTCTTCGCTGCATTTAATAGAAACCAGTAAAAGGCCATCTCGGCGAATTTTGTAATTATTACCATCTTAGTTAATCATTATAGATTCTAAACATGTTTGTAATGTCAAAAATATGTTTTCTAATTTATCTGAATTCTGTTAATTTTTTCACACAAAATCAATGAATTATTTTAATTCTAATTTTCAACTTTGATATCGAATTAAAAATAAATTAAAAAAAAAAAAATTGGAAAGCTGATATGTCCTAACAACTATCCAAATATGTCACTGATATGTCCTAACAACTTGTTGTTTTTTTAAAAAACCTCCTAATCCCAGCAAAAACATAGAAATGTTAACCTCATTTCGGAACGGAGGTAGTAGTTTTATAATAATCTTAAAAATTACGGTTATAAAATAGCTTTTATTTTTAAAATTGCATGACTGTTTCATCAGTTTTTTTGGACTATGTGATGGAAATTTTTTTCAAACGCAGTCCTTATTATGCGGAAACCTGTAGAATTGTAGTATCAACAAAACCGCCTGGTTGTGCTACCGCCAGGTTGATGCAAAACATTTTAAAAATCAACGATATCTAAAAACAAGAGAATTCAACTTTTCAAATAATTATGTATACCCGAGTAAAAAAAGAGTATATATAACATATATTTTTTAATATTAAAATATATAATAATATAAAATATTGTATGCGACTTTATATGTTTTTATATGATGATATATTAGAAAAATGTTTAAAAATTTTCTCATATGTAATCATATTGAATTATATATCAGTATTTGCGTTATTGCAAATTATTTATATAGGAATATATAATTGATAAAACCGTTAAAAATTTTATATATAAATACATACGAAGAATATTTTTGATTGTATTTTATATATTACAATATATTAGTTAATCTCAGACACAAGTTCCAAACTCATTGCATGAAAAAAAATGTTTATATGTTTTATTCAATTTTTTCATTAAATTAATATTTTCTGAGCTTTTTTTATTTTTAAGTTTTTTTTTTATTTAAAAACTCCAATTTAATAAAATTAACATTTAAAATCATGACCCGGCTCGTAATGGGTTAATAAGTTTAGGCATGTTGCATACCATTGGTAAGGTATTTCAAGTACCTTGCCAACGCCATATATATTTTGTTCTGGTCCGATAAGTTTTGAGTGGAGAAATAAGCCATTGAATATTGTTATAGATCATTTTCAGCTCCATAAATCGGGAATTAGGAGCCTCCAACAAAAAAGAAGTGCATTGTCGGGCTAATCATTAAAATTTTATTTAAAATAAAAAAAAAACAATATATGTGACAGCGCATAGAGAAAGGGACCTAGGGTAAAAAATCAATTTTTTTTTTTTTTTTGTGGACAACATCTGAGCATCGAATGAGACCGATCCCATGCTCTCCTGACCTTAGGTCCCTTTCTATCCTTAGGTCCCTTTCTATTTTGCGCGTCACATATGTATTTAAAAAATTTTCTAAGTCCAAAGAAAATTCCCATATTTGAGAAAAAATGATATCACCCGTATTAAAAATGACAAAGTGTATGCTAACTAACTTGCTGCTAACTTTTTTGCACACATATTCCCATAAGGGGAAGCTGGCAGCTAGTTAGTTAGCATATGCTTTTTCATTTTGAATACGGGGGCTAATCTTTAACCCTAGAAGTGCATCGCTATTTTTCACGCTATTTGTAAAGCACGGTTGATGTTAGTCGAATCGACTAACAATGGGCTTCTAGGGTTAAAGAATTCAACAATAACGGATTTATACAATAACGTCTTTAATAGTTACTTATTATCAGGGCAGCGACTTTCATGCACTTAAAAATGGAAAATATACTCTTAAAATATGCAGTAAAAATGCAAAATATGCACTTAAATGGAAATATGCAATAAAAACCAAAAAATATGCACTAAAGATCCAAAAATAAATGCTTAAAATCAAAAAATGCACTTTACATTTATCGATTTATAAAAATCATATTTATTACTCGAGAGTTAAAAATTAAATCCAATATAAATGGTATTCGGTCAAAATCATTTTTGAATTAATGACTACAAACATGCATTTGCATGAAAGTCGCAAATTATCGACAGTAGCCTGCGGCTGCTAGTGTGCAGAACGTGAAATCTTGCTCACCTCAAATACAAATTTTTTTTATCATTTAAATTTAATCATATCGTATTGTATTAACTTATATCCAATTTGATCGGGACAAAACTCGGATATAAGTTGATAATTTGATATAACTTTGTATCCTTGTAAATATAATTATATCCGATTTGATACAATTTAATATAACCATTTTTCGGATGAAATTATATCCAGTTACAGATTCCAAATATATCCATTCATATATAATTTTATATAAACTTTTTTACTCGGGTATTTAAACAAATTTTATAAATAAAAAAAAAAAAATATTTTTGCATTTTTCTACCGGCTTTAGCCGAAAATTGGCTTAGCCGATTATTGTCGGCGGCTGAATCGGCTTGGCAAAGGTGTCGGCTGGCGGCGGCTAACCGGCTGAAGTCGGCTGGCTTGTATCTCTGCCCTAGACTGCTTTTTGCTCACCCCAGAATTTTAAAAAAATTACCTATAAATCTTGCATCTATGATTTTGATAGCAAAATTTATTCCAATATCATTTTTTTTTAATATTAGTTTCCTAGGATATAATATATATAATATATATATTAACCCCTAAATTCATAAACGCTTTGTAAAATTATAGGAGGTTTATTGAACAAATTTTGTATGAAAATGACGTTTTGTAATCCTGATATAACTTTACAAAGCATTTATGAATTGAGGGCTAAATATTTCATAAATAAAAAATGTTATCTGAAAACTAATCGATCTTTACTGCATTTAGACTGAGGAAAAACTATCTAGTTTTTGGCTCTTGCTCGTTTTTAATTGTCAAAGCGCATACAAAAAAAAAAACAAAAATCAAAAACTAGGTAGTTTTTTTCTTATGCAGTAAAGATCGATAAGTTTTCAGATAACATTTTTTAAGATGAATGGGGAAATATTTAGTTGATCTCTTATTTTTAAGTAAATGAATGTTCTTTTTAGTTTGACTCTAGATCATAAATTAATATGAAAGAATTCTTTCAAATATAATATAATTGTTTGCTGAAAACGAAATTTCAGCAAACAATTGCTGAAAACTAGTACACTTGATATACAAGACGTTTTACTAATTTTTCTACTAACTTATTTTTTTTAGTGTATATTACTAATATATAGCAAAAATGATCTGCTAATTTTAGCAGTTTTTTTCTGCAGCATCATTTATATCTAATTTTTAGTAGTTTTAACTAAATTTTTTACAGACTTTTTTCTATTAGTGTACTAAATTATAAATTTTTTATTGAAAAAATCTGTGAAAATTGAAAAAAAAAGTAAAATCTCGAATTGCGCAAAATCTACGGCGAATTTGAACAAACTGATTTAACGTAATTTTTTATTTCTTCAAATATATTAAATAACTCCCTTTTTGAACTTTTTTTCCCGGTAGAATATATGCCGGGAAAAAAATATTTCGCTTGCACTGCTCATTTTCACGGAATTGATACAATTTATTAAAAACTCAAAAACTAATTAAGACAATTGTTTAATGGATTTTATTATAATTGGAGCTTTCGAAATCTATTCACGTATATACAATGTGATTACCAGGGCAAGGACTTTCATGCAAATGCATGTTTGTAGTCAGTGGTCCAAAAATGATTTTGACCAAATACTTTTCCGAATCAAAGAATTTGCAAAAAAAATGGCATCGATTTGTTGTTGCATATTTTTGCATATTTTGTTATAAATGCATATTTTTGCATATTTTGCTTTTAAGTGAATATTTTATTGCATATTTTATGATTTTTATTGCATATTTTTGCATATTTTGCACATTATTGCATATTTTTTAAATATTTTTAAATATAAAATTCGATTTAAGAATTCATATTTTAAAACAAAAAAAAAAATATAAAGAATTAATTATTTGGAAGCTCTGTTGGTAATACAATACTACACTAGAAAGAGAAACATATATTATACAATATGTTGTCATCCACTAACACATTTTTTATAGATGTAATTTTAAATTAACGTTTTGCTCTCAAACAGAAAGTTGAAAAATTTTATAAAAATTATTTTAAGGAAACTTGTCCCCGAGCATTAATTTCTGCCATTTTTTCTCTGAGTTACGAAAGTGAGTACGATTTTATAGTACACATATTTAAGTTCTATTTTATAATAAAGTTCTTTTCAGGTAAAATGCTTACACACCCTTAATATTTACAATCGACTGTATTTCTTTTCATTTTCACTGAATTTTCCAAAAATATAATTAACTATGTGTATTTGAAGCAGGGATCGGCAAAGATATACAACCTTATTTTGTGCTTGTATGAGTGAGTTGCAGCCTCTCACTCTCAATGCACAAACAAAGAACGTTTGTATAATAATTCGAAAATTTTAAATGTTTATAATGGGAATATAAAATAAAAATTTAAAGCAAACAACAACTACGAAAACAAATATCAAAAAACAACAACACAAAAAAAATAAAAACAAAAAAACTTAAAAATAAATTACCAAAAAATTTATCAATAAACATTATGCAGAGTGTAAAAATATGGCAAACAAGCGATGTGACAACCTACTTCATTGAAATCTTGTATGCGACTGATTATTTTTTTGTTCTATGTGTGAGCTTATGTAGGTGTGAGAGAGCGCCCATGGGCATAGGTGATGCCGACCTCTGATTTGAAGACATATTCAGTGTGTTCGTTTACTCGAATTTCTTACTACTTTTACTACAATTGCAAAGTTTTGTTTCCTTTTTCATTGAATTTTTCCAGCTGTAGTAAATATAGTAACTTGCAGTAAGTAAACGAACAAGCTTATTGTAACCGATACCAGAATTTTTACGTTTATGTTAGTTTTTAATAAATATAATTAAAAAAAAAACATTAATTTCTAATTGCATATTTTTTGGTTTTTAGTGCATATTTTGTTATAAATGCATATTTAAGTGCATATTTTCTATTTTATAGTGCATATTTTAAGCGCATATTTTCGATTTTTTAGTGCATGAAAGTCCTTGCCCTGGTGATTACTAACACTGGGATAGACTGAAAATTTACTCGTCAAATGGCCTAATAATATAGGTTGCAGGTCTAGCTGAATGTATTACAAAACCGGCTTGAGAAGTTGCAATATACCCATTAATTTATTAATAACACGGTTACTTTTTTAGATTCTTGCAAAAATATTGTTTGTGGTACAGCTTAAAAAAACAATAGTTTTACTTGAATTAAAGAAAATCGATTTTTCATTGCTTAGAGAAAGTACCATAACTTTGTCAATTTTTAACCAATTTTAACAAGCGAAGGCTCATTATACTGAGGAAAACACTAACTTTACGAATATAATTGTCTTAAAAGTAAATTCGAAAAAAACCCTCGTAAAAGTTGAAAAAGTTTTAAAAAACTTATAATTTTAATTATTAATAAAAAAATCTCTACATATTTATATTTATATTAATAATACAAAGAAGGTACACATATATATTAGGAAAGACCAGGCAAGTTTCTTTTAAATGCAGTTTAAAAATTCAAAATCGGTTTAAAATTTACTGAGTTACAAATGTTTAAATGCGCCAGTCACAAAAAATACATATCTTGTACACTCTAAAAAGTGATTGTAAATTCACTACTATAAAGTATGCAAAGTTTTGTGTAATATTACGCAAAATGCCTAAATTAAGACATCAAATGTGTCAAATTTGTGTATACACATTTACATCTACAAAAATACAAATAAAATGTATAAATACCCTAGTAAAAATGATTTTTATATATTCATATATGATTTCTATACAATCATTTATGAATTCCCGAGTAAAAAATAGTATATATATCATATATTTTTAAATATTAAAATATATGATAATATAAAACATTGTAAGCGACCTTATATGTTTTTATATGATGATATATTAGAAATTTTCTCATATGTAATCATATTAAATCATATATCAGTATTTGCTTTATTGCAAATTGTATATATAGGAATATATTATTCATAAAACCGTTCAAAATTTTATATATAAAAAAGTATTTATAATTTTATTTTTTATATAACAATATCGTCGGCTTGCCTGCAAGTAGTGTTATGTGTTCTTTAACAGGCTTTCAGGAGGGCGAAAAAACTGATTTATATTATCCTTTTAATATATTTCATTGACATCATATGCCTTAATAATGATTGTAGTAAATAAGGTCGTGAATCATTAGGGCATATGATATCAATAAAATATCTTAAAAGGAAACCTGTTAAAACCAAAAACGGCACTTCGTGCAGGCAAGCCGACGATATATTAGTTAATATCAGACCCAAGTTCGATATTAACTAATATGTATATTCAAGATTAATATAATATTTGATCAAAAACAATTTTTTTATATGTTTTACTCAATTTTTTCATTAAATAAAAATTTTCTGAGCTTTTTTTATTTCTAAAAGTTTTTTTTTAATTTAAAAAATCTAATTTAAAAAAATTAACATTTAAAATCATGGCCCGGCTCGTAATGGGTTAATAAATCTAGGCATGTTGCATATCATTGAAAAGGTATTTCAAGTACCTTTCCAACGATATATATATTTTGTTCTGGTCCGATAAGTTTTTTTTTTTTTTTTAAATTTATTCTTTATTTCACTGTTTTCATTTAACAACATTTGATTTTGCCCCAGCGCCAGCAATGGCTTTATAGAGGCTAATAAAGTTGACAACAATTAATATTTTACAAATTAAACTAAAGTTTTAAAGTTAAAAATAAATGAGAAAAAAAAATAATAATAAATAAAAATCGGAATTATACACATAATTATATATTTATCATTATAATGTAAGAAGCAGTTCAACGTTATTTAGCAAATATTGCTTTAAATTGGTCTTAAATGTGGATAAGACAGAAATACTTTTTAAATTATTTGGCAACTGGTTATACTCATTAGCACCAGCAAATGTGACTTTTTGTTTAGTTAATTCAAGATGACATCTTCCTACATTCAGATCCATCGCCTGCCTTGTGACTCTATGAGTATGAGTTAAATTTTGGTTGAATTGTATTGTGTGAGATCCATAACCTTTTATACATTTGAATACATATACATATTAACAATTGTTGTTTATACAAACCCCTTACGGGAAGTATGGTTTTTGCAACATTTTTATACAAATCCAATGTATTAAACCTCATTGGCAGATTAAAAACAATCTTTAAAGCTTTATTTTGTGCTGATTGAAGTGATTTCATAAAAGAACTGGGTCTTGAACCATAAATCATTGGAAGATACGTTAGGTGCGAATGGATTAAGGATTTATATAATAACATTTTCGTTTTAGTACTCAATTTGTTTCTAAATTTGAACAAGATGCCAATTCCAGATGATACTTTGGATTTTAACTGGTTGATATGATTTTCCCAAGTGAGGCTATGATTTAGGTTTATTCCCAGATATTTAACACTCTCAGATTCAATTTCCATCGATCATCATCATTGCCCTCAATTTCCATCGATATTTACACTCATAACACCATAATTTCTTGAAATATATGGTTTAAACCTTAAAAACTTCGTTTTGCTGGCATTCAAAATTAGTTTATTAATTCTAAGAAATTCTGAAAGTATTGCAGCGTCTATTCAATGTGAGTCTGCAATACTTTTTCATGTTCATAGTTATACAAAAGGCAAACGTCATCAGCGAACATAAATAGTTTACCAAAAAACTTTATATTTTGTATATCATTAATATATATCTTAAATAACAGAGGACCAAGAACGCTGCCTTGGGGGACTCCACACAAAACATCTAACATGTTACTTTTAGATTCACCAACTTGTACGAATTGTTTCCTATTCCTCAAATAATCTATAAAAACACCAGCAGCGTTACGAGAAAAACCAATCAAACGAAGTTTTTTGATCAGAATATCATGATCTACCAAGTCAAATGCTTTCGATAGATCAAAGTAAACCCCTGCAACTCCTTTATATCCAGCATCAAGTCCATTACATATATAATCCACAACATTAACTACAGCTTCCCCTATTCCAGCACCCTTTTTAAACCCATATTGTCTATCAAACAAAATATTATTGCCCTCAAGATAATTTAATAACTGTTCGTACATTATTTTCTCAAATATTTTACCAATGAGTGGGAGAATTGATATCGGACAATAATTCTCGACTTTATTTGACTCATTGCATTTAGGTATTGGAATAATTTTGTGAATCTTAAGTATTTTTGGATATGTTGCTTCATCTATCATTTTATTAAATATTGTACTAATTACATCAGACACAAAAGTCTTACGAACTAATAGCATTTCAGGCGTAATGTTGTCACAACCTGGACTTTTTCCAGCTTCCAATTTATCCAATATACATTCAATTTGAATTTTCCCCGTTGCTTCTAAATCGAAGCTTCTATTAATAGGACAAATAGTGTGAAACATATTGATATCATCAGTAGGATGTTGTGGAATTATTTCGCGCATGTTTCGGACTGAATCATAGAAATATGTGTTAAAAATTAAAGCTTTCTCACTATCTTGTATAACAACACTACCATCATTAGTCAGCAATTTATTTGAAGAGTTAAAATTTTTCCCGATTTGTTTGTTCAAAAAATTCCAGGTTTTCTTTAAATTTTTCTATATTGTAAAAATAATAGTCGTTCATTAATTTCTTATTACAAACTTTTATCACCTTACTTATTCGTTTGAGATTTTCTGATATAAATCTATCCTTCCTATTTCTCCTCCTTGCTTTCAGCATTTTGTTTTTGTAAACTATTAAAGAAATTAAATTCTTAGACATCCACGCAGGGCTGCCAGAATTGCCGATTTTTCGGCATTTTGCCGATTTTTTGGTAAAAATTATGCAAAATGCCGATTTGCCGATTTTTGGGCGAAAAATGCCGATTTTTTACTAAAACCCGAAAACATGGAAACTTTACTTCTTTTGTAGTATTTTTATGAATATGGCAACACTGAAATATTCGTACATAATGAACAGTTTTTTTTTTGTCAATTCTGTTATAGTAAAAAGAACAGATATAGTCTACTGGTTAAGTGTATTGATCTATTTGATATTTAGTACAATTTTGAAAATTATCAACTGTGAAGAATAAGAAAACAAAACAAAATAAAAAAGTTAACGGTTTAACTTTTTATGGAAGACAAAAATTTCGAACGAATACAAAAAAATATTAATAAAAGTTTCAAACGAATACAAAAAAATATTAACTAGTGTTTTAAATTATTAAAACAAAATTGATCGTTCAGATATTGCAATCAAATGTGGAAATATTTACAAAATAGTAATAAAGGTATGTAAAATACAAAAATATGTTCTGCCAGACATATTAATAAGAATATTAACCTTTTTTAGACACCGACAATGATGATGACGATAATGCCAGCACATCAGAAAACCAACCATTGGTATGTATTTTGGAATTGTCTTTCACAAAAACATAATTTGAATATTATATTTTAGGGGGGAAAAAAGAAAAGAAGAAAGCTAAAAGAAGAGTGGATTATGGATTCGGAATTTAGATGTTGGGCTGAAAAAAGGAATAATGTTTTCTTTTGCAAACTGTGCAACGTAGAACTAAAAGCCTCTTCCGGGAAAACGGATTTGTTAACACATTCAAAGTCTAAAAAACATGCTACTGCTGCAAATTCAATTTGTATCCAAAATAAAATTGATGAAGCATTTAATGTGGAAAACTTTGGTGGCAAAAGAGCAGAAATTAAATTGGCTCTGTTTATAGTGGAGCACAACCTTCCATTTATGGTTGCTGATCATATGATAAAAGTTTGTCAGAGTTCTTTTTCGGATTCCAAAAGTGCCAGCAATATGACACTTGGACGCACTAAAGCAACAGCCCTTGTAAAAAATGTTGTTGGAAAAACCCAATTTTTAACTGTGTGTCAACTTTTGAAAAACAATAAATTTTCTTTATGTGCTGATGAATCCACGGATCTTTCTAACAATAAATCTTTATGTTTAGTGGTTCGAGTTTGCTTGGATTTTAAAATACAAGATTTTTTCTTTGGCTTACTAAAAGTGGATAAGTGTGACGCAAAAAGCTTGCACAATTTAATTGTAGATCATTTTCAGACAAACAAAATCAACTATAAAGCCAACATGATTGGATTTGCGGCTGACGGTGCTTCGGTCATGACTGGTAAGTCGCTTTCAGTGGCAAAATTATTAAAGAACGACATTCCAGATTTATTTGTCATTAAATGCATATGCCATTCCCTGGCTTTATGTTCATCATACGCATGCCTCCAAATTCCATCAGAGGTAGAAACATTGGCAAGAGATATATATAACTATATATCCAACAGCCCAAAAAGGGGTAACCAATTTAAAGATATACTCAAGTTGTTGGAAATAAAACCAAAAAAAATTTTGCACCCAAGCCAAACAAGATGGCTTTCTCTTGAAGTAGTGGTTGTAAGAATATTGGATTTATACGAGGCATTGAGAATTTATTTTTCATTTGCGGTAAACGTCGATAAAATTGATACCGCAAAAACTATTTTAAATAATTTAAACGAATCAAACCAAATATATTTAGCTTTTCTTAAATATATTCTTGGATTTGTCAATAATATTAATAAAGTATTTCAGAGTGAATCAACTGAAATCCATAATTTACATGGACAGATGGAGAGGCTACTTAGAACAGTATTAAGTAATTTTATAAAACGGGATTCTTTAGAAAATGATGAAATTCATTTAACAGATTTTATGGACAGAAATAATTTTTTAGAATTTGACCAAGTTTATTTGGGAGTATATGCCAAAGATCTTATTTTAAAAACAAAGCTAAACCAAAACGAAATCAACGAAATTATTAACAATTGTGTAAATTTCTATATCGAAATTTCTAATCAAATATTAAGACGTTTTGATTTCGAAAGTAATTATAAATCGTTAAGTATGATTAATCCAAATATAGTAATGAATAAAAAAAATAATTCTATCTTTGAAATTCTTGAAGAATTTCCTAACTTTATAAACAATTCTGAAAAGCAAGCTTTGGATTCTGAGTACAGAGAATTACAATTTTTTGAATTTGATAACGTCTTTAAAAATAGTGAAATTAATTTATGTGATTTTTGGCAAAAGATTTCTGAAATTAAACGTAATGATTCCACAAATGCTTTTCCAATTTTAACTAAATTTGTTAAACAGATAATGATTTTACCTCATTCGTCTGCAAATGTAGAACGAATTTTTAGTCAAGTTAATTTAAATAAAACTAAATTTCGATGTTCTTTAGAGAACGAAACTTTGGAAGGAATTCTTTATTCTAAAGACTACTTAAAACTGAATAATTCAAATTGTTTTGACACTGATATTAAACAGGATTTAATAAAAATGATAAATTCTGATATGTATTTGTAAAATGTGTATTATTTTATGTATATATTTTTACTTTGCTTTATGTTATCTATGTTCCTTTTGTTATTTGTATTTTTTTTTTAATATATAACTAACATTTTTGTAAAATGAATTTAATTTGATCTCAAATTCATTTTTAATGTTACGTTTATGTGTACAAAAACATATTATTTTATTATGAATTGTTATGTTTATGTTTTATTTTTTTAATAAAAGTATACTAAGGGTGGGTGCGAACTGGCTAAATAAAACCTAAGCTAAATTCAGGTATCCAAATTTCAAATACATTTTAAACCCTTTTGCCAATTTGTATTTAGTTTAGGATTTATTTAGCCACCTCGCACAGGGCCCAAATACAACTAAATGAGTATTTTTAATAATGCCGATTTTTTGCCGATTTTTTAAAATCAAAGTGCCGAAAATGCCGATTTTTTTTGGAAAAAGTGCCGATATTTTATTAAAATCATCTGGCACCCCTGCATCCACGGGCTGATTTTATATCTCATATTAATTTGTTTTGTATTTAAAGTGGTGCTTTGTAACGCAGCTGATGAAAGAACTTTGATTAAATTCTCGCATTGTTCTTCAGAATTACTTAAATTTAAAGATTCCAGGCTTAAGTGGTCATCTAAATATGTTCCAAATTTTTCAAAGTCAGTGTAATATTTTCTAATAACCGATATCTCGTGGTGTGGAAAAGTCATTTCAATACGACAAAATATGAAATTGTGATCAGAAAGCGAATTCTGGATTGAGTTTACTGACAAAGTATTCAAAAGATTACTGAAGACACAGTCAATACACGATTCACTTCGAGGCCTTGTTATTAGATTATGACAAGATTTAAAATTGAATTCATTATAAGTATCTAAAAGACAACGACTAGAGTTATTTGAATGCATCAAGTTAATATTGAAGTCGCCAATATAAACATGTGGTGAGTTTTGAGCACTCAGAAGTGAAGTTTCTAACATATTACTAAACGAGTGTAGAGAACATTTTTGCGATCTATAGAGTGATATAATTACCAAAGGTTTGTTATCAATTTGAATATCAGGCATCGATATACATATCAGATCCAAGAAATCCTTACTCCAAGAAGCTACTACATCGTATTTGATTTGTTTGTTAATATAAATTGAGGTTCCACCGTGGTTATCATCCCTGCAACAATGCACCACATTATAACCATCAATAGAATATAGGCCAATACAATTTATATCGAACCACGTTTCTTGAACTGATATAATCTCAGGAATAACCGACATTTTAGTAATTTCAGATTTGAATTTATTAAATTTATTTAGCGATGAAATACTTCTTGCATTTATAGATAATATATTTAAAAAATTTGAATTAGATACATTTTCACAAAATGCATTAAAAGAATTTAGATTTTTAAAATAATTAGTATTCATAAAAAAAAATATTAAATAAAAGATAAAACTTTAATTTTAATACTTATGTTGAGTTAATTGGGGGACTCAAACTGAGTGTCATCATCGTCTTCGTCTTCTTCTTCGTTATAATTACTCATAGCAGCCATTAAATTGCGTTTACGACCACCACCAGCAGATTTATGTAGCAAATTATCAACATCTTCCATAGATTTCAAACGTAGTTGTCTCGATTTTTCATCCTTCTTAGCATAAATATTACCAGCTCTGGCATACACGAATTTAAACCCAACAGTTTTTAGAGACTTTGCATAATTTAAAAGCTCTAGCGTTTCTTTGCAGAGAAAATCATTTATAAAAACACCTTTAAGCTGCCTACACACTAGGGAACATACTTAAAAAAAGAGAGCATTTTTTGTTAATGTGTGAGTGCGTTTGTGTGTGTGTGCGAGTTGAGAGCGTGCATTTCGTGTTTACAAAATTTTTTGATATTTTTTGTTCCCTCAACCATGTTCCCTAGTGTGTAGGCAGCTTTAAATTGCTCTTTATCCTTCAGTTTAGACTTTTCGTTCATAAATAACTGTTTACTTTTTTTATTTGTAAATTTAACAACTACAGATTTCTTGTCTTCTTCCTTGTTTTGGTTGTTTTGCTTTCTACCATTTAAAAAGTAAGCTTCTTCAACTGCATCTTCACATATATTAGCTCCAGTTGTTTTGGCTACATCCAACACAACTTGTACAGCATTTTTATTTTCATCAACTTTTATTCCGTTTATAATGATATCTTTTTGAACCCTTGCATCGTTTAAAAACTTAACAGTCGATTTCAGATTTTTCACCTCTTCATGTAGGGTAGCATTCTCTTTCTTTAATGTTTTTATTTGTTTTGTGTTTTTTGCTACACCTTTCAATATCTCATCATCAGGGCTGCCAGAATTGCCGATTTTTCGGCATTTTGCCGATTTTTTTATTAAAATATATGCAAAATGCCGATTTGCCGATTTTTTGTCGAAAAATGCCGATTTTTTGTTAAAACTCAAAAACACGAAATTTTAATTTTTGGTGATTTACAATGCATTAATAAATAAGAAAATAATTCTATCTTTGACATTTCGAAAGTTCATGTAAATTCATGTTTGTTATCGTTAGCTGAAAAAGAATGGTAATAAAATATCTTTGCGATCAACAAATTTTCAGCAAAATGGCATCGATTTGTAAATGCTTGTTTTTTCATATTTTGTTGCAAATGCATGTTTTTAAAATATTTTGTTGCATATTGTGGTATAAATACATATCTTTTGCATTATTTGCTAAAAACGAATATTTTTTGGCATACTTTTTGGTATTTACTTTAAAACTGTGTTTTTGCCTATACACTATACGAAAAAAATTATTTTTAATTTTCTAAATATCATGTTAGGATTTGCAATTTAGGTAGAACAATATTCTATTCTGATTTCTAAATATTTTTCAAAATTTTTTTGATCCCGAATACAAAAATATCAAACATAAATCAATTTCTGATGATGATCAATGGCAATTTTTAATATTTAAACTACTTTTAAAGACAAATATGTAATACTAAAACTGAATTGATAATATCAAAAACGTTGGAAAAATCAAAAATAAATGCATATTTTTAAAATTTTAAATGCATATTTTTAAAATTTTAAGTGTATATTTTTCGATTTTAATCATACATACATCTTATGTACATAAAACACGATTATAAATGCATGAATATACGAGCCCTAGTAATAATACGCCTTTTTTAATCACTGGATTTATTTTATTTTGTTAGAAAATGCACATTTTGGTTTTTAATTTTCAAAATTTAATATTTTTATCAAAATTATTCGCTAATATAATGTGAAAGAAAAAATTTTAATTTTTGGAAAACGCAATTTCTGGAATTAAATTAAGCTAAATCCAAAACGGATTTATTTTGGATTTAGCTTAATTTAATCCCGGTTTTCACATTTTTACAAAATTTAATGATTTGCTTTCACATTATATATATTAAATTTTGAAAATTAAAAAACAAAATGTGAATGTTTTAACGAAATAAAATAAATACAGTGATTAAAAAAGGGCCAATATTTGCATAATATTTCAAAGTGTACGGGTACCTTAAGTTCGCAGAAGAACTATTTTTAAAAGCTGTAAAATTAATTTATGTACATATTATTGGTCAGATAATATCTGAATATGTATCATAAAAAAATTCATAAAATTACAACTAACATTTTTTTTATTTTTATTTAATTGTTAAACTTATTATTTTACACGAAATGTCTTTTTAACATATTTTTTTATGTAAAGTAACCTAAATATTACATAAATGAGTATTTTTGAAAGTGCCGATTTTTTGCCGATTTTTTAAAATCAAAGTGCCGAAAATGCCGATTTTTTTGGGAAAAAGTGCCGCTTTTTCATCAAAATCATCTGGCAGCCCTGCTCATCATACTGCGATGACATAAACTGCATTGCCTCTTTTATTTCAGTCAGCTGATTTAGTTGAGTTTTAAGGGCGGATTATGGGACCGTAAACGTAAATGTGATGTAACTGTACCGTGCCGTAGCTTAAAAGTACACTTATAGATTATCGTAAACGACATTACTATTTAGCATTTATTTCATGTGGTTTTATATTTTATTCTAAATTTTTCCATTTATTTGTTAATTTTTATTCCTTATTTGTTCTTTGAATCAATTTTCTTTATTCATTTCATATTTTTTCCGACTAAAATCATTCAGCTGTTTCGATGCCGGATAGAAAATTCTGATTTCAACAGAATGATCCGGCAAGTTTGTTTACATTTACGTGTTAGTAACCATTCGTATACATTTCTTCTTGTGGTATCGGAACAGCTGATTCGTTACAGATACGTTTAAGGTTGGGTAACTCAGCCTTTAATTTCTGTTAAGTCTTTAACACATACAGTAACATTATCAAGGTTGCCAATTTAGCCATTTTCCGGCTAGATCTAGCCGTTTTAATTTCATCTAGCCATAAAAAAATGGCTAGATTGGATCTAGCCGGAAGATTTAGCCATTTTATTTTCCCCTAGCCATTTTTTCTTTTAATGTTTTACAGTTAATTTCATACAAAAATGCTTGAATTTTTACGATTTTAAAAACTTTAGTGCAACATTTGAAACATTTATTTGGGTTTACAGATACAAATAATTTTTACATTCGATTTAAAATCATATTTTTTGTAAAACTTGAATGAACATATTTTAGAAATTCGGAAAACATTAAAATTTAAAGGCCAATTTTATGAAAGTCGTGTTAAAACTCTTTATTATCACTGATTTATTTTAAAATTATTAACTTTTAGCATTATTTTCCAATTTTAGCCATTTCTAGCCATTTTTTCTCCGTAATCTAGCTATTTTTTCAGTTCAAGTGTTGGCAACCTTGAACATTATTATTGTTTGGTACACAAAAATGGTATTTATACTCCACAGATTCGTTCTCAACAAGATGATCGTATTGTTTTTTGTCTAATTTAGTACAAAGGGAATGGAGTGTTTTGTTACAAACATCGCATTGTATTGCTTCTTCACTTTCCAGTACATAAGTATTACATTGAGCACAAATGATTTTGTTTTTATTAATACTTTTACGAACTTTACTGGGCATAATTTATATTTCACAATAAGAACGATAATCAATTTGCAGAATAAAACCAATTCACTTTATAAATAACTATGTTTAGTATAAAAAATTTAATTATTTTTGTAAGCTCTTTCACTATATAAGAATTTGACGTTTAATCACGACAGGGTTGCCAACTTTTTTTTTGAGTGGAGAAATAACCATTGGATATTGTTGTAGATCATAAATCCATAAATCGGGAACTATGAGCCTCCAACAAAAAAGAAGTATATTGCCGGGCTAGGCATTAAAATTTTATTAAATATACAAAAAAAGCTTAACACATTTAAAAAAATTTCTAAGTCCAAAGAAATTTCCCATATTTCAGAAAAAATTATCTAGTCTTTAAAGAATAACGGATTTATACATTAACGTCTTTAATAGTTACTCATTATCAACAGTAGCCCTGGCTAGTAGTCAGGCATGTGATAAATGTAGAAAACGATCTGATTTTCAATGGTAAATATTTTACGATCTGTACAATACCAATTATTTTTTATTTCCTAATTTAGATGTCTGGCGTCAAATAAAACGATAAATAATAATTTGAAGCCAATTTGATTTCCGCGAAACTAATTATTCTAGATTGAAAAACTGTTCGTTTTCGTTTTCGATTTTCGTCATACCCCTGAGTGTGTAGGACCCGAAATCCTGCTACCCTCCAATACAAAGTTTTATTATCATTTAAATTTAATCATATCGTATTGTATTAACTTATATCCAATTTGATCGGGATAAAATTCGGATATAAGTTTATCATTTGATATAACTTTGTATCCTTGTAAATACAATTATATCCGATATGATACAATTTAATATAACCATTTTTCGGATGAAATTATATCCAGTTACATATTGCAAATATATCCATTCACATATAATTTGATATATACTTTTTTTACTCGGGTTTATACAATTATAACTTGGCAAGTATTGTTAAACATATATTTTTATATGATTATATCAAAAGATATTTAGTTATATAAAATTATATTTACCAGATCCACCATTTTTCGGATCAAATAATATATTTTTTAATCCATACATGATTTGATCCGGAAAATGGTGGATCTGGTTAATATAATTTTATATAATTAAATATCTTTTGATATAATCATATAAAAATATATGTTTCACAATACTCGACAAGTTATAATTCTATAAAATCATAAATGATTATATAAAAATCATATCTGATTATATAAAAATCATTTTTACTAGGGTAGACATTTTTTTATTTTAAATTACACACTTTGTGTGTATAATTAGACTTTTGTGCCTAAAGAATACTATTAGACACAATGTGTGTAATTGTGCAAATATTTTATGTAATAAAGAATTTGTAATTCAAATATTATTCAATCAAATAAAAGATACAAAAATATAAATAAAAATTAGAAATAACTAAAAAAATATATAAAAAGGCAATAAAACCATAAATTAAATTGATGAATTTAACCTAAAGTTGCGAGATATGATAGACCACCAAACAAATAGGTGCAAAAGCTACAACAAAGTATAAAAATGCCAACAAATAACGGTAAATATTTGTGAATATATTTTATCAGTTTTATATATAAAATTTGCAATTTGTTTACTCCTTCCGCAGTACTTATCATCAGTTATAACGATCACATTTCATAATCTCATGATAGTCTTCAAATACAATCATTGCTGAGTGATGCTACTTAGGGGTATTCTAGAAGTGGCAGTCTAAGTTTTGCTTGCGTCAGTGTTAATGCAGTGGTAGCAATGCTAACTCCATTCTAGAAAATAAACTCGGTTGATATTATTGTTGCACAAACGTTTGCTCCGACTTCGGTTTTACGTGATTCTTCTTGATTCTTGTGATTCAATACTTATTTCGTTTTATATATTTTTAATTAAAAAATTTCTTTATATATGAATTTCACATATTTTACGTCATTTAAGTAATAAAAAACTAGGATTATTTAAGGCTTCATTAGTCTAATTGTAAAGTAAAAAAAACGTATCTGTAATCAATTCAATGTGTTAAAATAATATAGAAATATATTTTTATCTTTTTTCTATGCATTGAAACTGTTGTCAAGTAAAATCGTAAAAAAGTTCTGTTGAAAATAGAAATTTTATATTTTATTACCTGACATTTAATTCTATGCACAAGAAAAGGATAAAAAATACAATATTTTTATTTTTTATACTCTTTTTATTCATTATAAGAATGATACGTTACTTTTTTTACGATACTTCCAAACTAATTTGAGCTTTAAATAGACGCATTTTCATTATGATTTCATGCATTTAAATGTCCACTTTTTACTATTGATACACCTAAATTTACTCCTTAAATATATTAAAGTCAAATTTACACACTTTGTGTGTATGAATATTACACACAATGTGAGCATGATTTTTCATTTACGCACATAGAGTAAATTTACAGACATTATAGTAGGTAAAAAGTTACCTACTATAAATAGGTAAATTTAATTAAAAATTTATTAGAGTGTACACACAAATTATTTTGAAATTAAAATTAACTAAAAATACAATTTAAAACGAATAAAATTCAGTTAAAAACCGGTCTACTCACATTTTCATTTAATTTAACAATTTTTTTATTTGTTTTTGACCATCAATAATTTGACTATCAGAGACTGTAAAATCAACTTAAAGTTAATTTATTTTTACTATAAAAATAACAAGCAAAATGGTGCGAAGAACTAAATTTATATTTGATTTTACTAAAAAATTAAAAAACAAAAACAAATTGGATAACTGTATCATTGTTTTTTTATTTCAAACAACTTTTACTACAAAATACCTTTTTTTGGTTCATTTTTTTTGACTAGACAATTTGACTGTTACAAAACATCCGTATTTTTATATACCCAGCAAAAAAAAGTGGTATTCATTCTTTGGTTATAACTTCTTTCATTGCTTCCTTAGTTTCAGTTAGTATGCTGTAAGTGCTTTTTGGAAGTTATTCAAAGGAACTTCCGAAAGTATTCATGCGTTCATGTTCCAAATGTAGTGATTTGGATATAAACCTATGATAATCTTAAAAAATCACCCTTTTAATTGCTTCTGAAGCATAAGTTTTTATATTTCTATAGTTTTTCAAACCATAGTACAAAATATTTTCTAATCATTCAAATCAAAAATTTTTATAGAAAAATGTTTTAATGAACTTTTATTTTTTATAAAATCTTTTTTTTATACTTTTGTGAAAACTTTTATGCGAGATCCACTTATACAGTTTTAAGCCTAAACCAGATAAAGGCAGTGTCGACCGCAGTGCGACGTTTTGTCGATAAAGCGGGTTTTTGTATTTTCTTTATTTTTCACTGCCGAGAAATTAGAAAATTTCCTAAATAAACAAAAGCTGAATTCAAACGAAATTCAACAAAAAATTCTAAAAAATATTGAATAGTTATCGCGAAATTCAAGAACAAAGTTTGACAATGCTGCCACTGTCCACTGTCACTGTGAGTATCTGGATTGGGCTTTACAATTTTTTCAGTTTGACAAGTTTCTTTGAAATTTAATTTTGATTCAAATAATTCTGAAAACCTTTTGACAATTTATATTTAGTTTACATCTTTTGCAACTGTAATTCAGAAAATATCAATTGAAATTAATTTTTTTTTTAAATTAAAAAAATTAGAATGATATTCAAATTTGCATTAGAAATTTCGAAAACGTCATTTGAAGTTCAGAAAAACAGCACTTGTAATTCGGGAAATATCAATTGATTTTCAGAATACATCAATTGTAATTCAGAAATCATCAATTAAAATTCAGAGAATATAAAAAATAAAATTCAAAAAATATAAAATCTACTACAATTCATAATTTCTGAATTTGAAATAATAATTTCTTTACTTTTTTAAAATTCAAAACGAATACATTTTTCTTCTTATTAATAAATCTCAAAATGAATATTTTTAAGTTTATCTTGATTTCATATTCGTAAAAGCAATGTATGTGTGAAATTCATCAACCGAGCTTATGTATTGAAGTACATTTGTTTGTTTATAATTTAACAATTTATTTCTTGAAAACCTTATAATTTATTTTATTATCTTTTGAAGTGTAATATATTTTTAAATATTTACATGGTTATTCAGAAAAAACTTTTTGTCTTATTAGAGGCTAATTGAACGATTTTTGTTGTTGTTTTGCATGTTAAATTGTTTTATTAAACTTTAATAAAATTCAAAAGATTTTTGTGAACTTAATTTTTTAAATAAAAAACTAAAAATAACGAAAATAATTTTTTATTAAATCTGTGAGGGGGCAAAAATCGGTATCTTACTACAATGGAGTAACGTTTTTTATCATCAATGTGAAAGTGTTTCTTTACACTAATGTAGAAGCATTTATTTATACTAATAAAGAAGTACTTATACATCATTGCATAAAATTCGCTTTTTAAAAAATTATTTTAATGCATTCTTATGAATTAAATTTTTATAACAGCTTAAATACTACAAAATATACGCATATTTTTCAGGCCTACTAGAGAATATCTAAACATAGCATCTGAATTGCTTCTTTAGAATAAAAAGCATGAGTAATGGTAAGTAGCTATATTTGAATGCTTCCGTCCTATGACACGCCAACGTTAAATTCATCGAAACCATTAGAAAAGAAGTGATGCCTTTGCCATAGTAGTGATGCTTTTATTGCTTCTTTGACAGAACTATTTTTGGTGGGTAGTTAAATTTTTAAATAACTTGTCAAAAAAGTTAAAAATTATTTTTCTTCTACGAACAACTGTTATTATTTTTAAAAACAATTCATCGAAAAAACTTCAGAAACAACTAACAAAAAGTGACTGTATTTATTTTGTGAGTGTAATATACTCAGCTAGACCTACAACCTTTTTTTGTGTTAAAAGAAGTTTTCCTATTTTATAATAAGTCTTCTTATTTTATTTGCAGTTTTATTGCATATAATCAACAAGTATAAATCTATAGAGAGACTACCGTCCTCACCAAATTTTGTTGTTGTATGGCGAACTTGGGAAAGGCTAAGAAAACATGTTGATAATGTTGTTAAGAGAAAAACTGATTTGGAAGAGCATTTTGGGAAACATTTTTTCGTTTTTTGCTTTTGAAAAAAACTTCTTTGATCAGTGTTGTCAAGTTTGATTTTCCATTTAGGGGTTTTTCAATGAGTGTAGTAAATTTTTTTCGAATACTGTTTTTAATAATTTTTGTTAATATTATTTTAAAAATTTTTAAATAATTTATTTTATTATACAAATAATATATAATTTGACTTATGTTTTTAATAAATTTTGTTAATATTATTTTAAAATTTTGTAAATAATTTATTTTATTATACAAATAATATATAATTCATTTTCACCGTTCTTGTTAATTTAAATGTATATTGTTTTTGTTAGAGTAAACTATATTTTAAAAAATAAAACTATATTAACTATCAATATTAGTTTAAAAACACCCAAAATTGACACCATTGACTAATGTTTGTTGGCACGGGATTTTTTCCATGTTTAGGCAACATTGGAATCTCTTAAATTTTCTTAAAAATTTGAAAAAAACTCACTCAACCGCAATGCTTTTTATAAAGGGAAATTTGTAAAAAACACTAAATCTCTCATTTTATTACAATGTTTACCAACATGTTTTAGTTTTCTTTCCCGACTTCACGTACAAAAATAAAGAGTAAAGGTATAGAAACCCACTGATTCTGTCGAAACTTCACAAGAAAAGAATGGATATGTCATAAATAATTTTGTAATAGGTGCAAAAACACATAAAACTTATAAAATTATTAATTTTAACAAATTAAAAAAAGCTCGTTAATTTTCAGAAAACAGTACTGGCGAAGCACGTTTTAAGTAGTACCGGCATACCTTGCCTTAAAGGTTAAGGTGGGGGGGGGGGGGCTGCGCCCTCCACAATTTTTATTAAATTCGTTTTTTTATTTAAAGTTTTTTATTTAAAGCCTTCACCCAGCCACCACAAATAAATAATTCTGCACAACAATGGGTTTAAAATAAATAAATATTTGATCACTTTTTCTCATGAAAGTGGATTGTTAGTAATGAATCCATAATAAATTGCAATATACGTGTGTATGTTAAGATAATTTAGTAAAGTGCGAACTTACCCTACCGGCAACTCAGCTAACTTTTAATGCACTTAAATCTAACTATTTCGCAACTAGTGGTGGTTGATACTTGGATTATTTTTAATGGAGCCAACTGACTATTTTAACGTTGCGATGTCATAGGCGGTAGTCAATTGTCCGACTCTGCATGACTTTTCAACTAACTTAAAGTTAGTTGAATATAAGTTAGCTAAAAGTTATCTAATTTATAGTTAGCTATAAATTAATTTTTTTTTAGTTGGCTATAAATTGACTTTATTAAAATCAACTATTAGTTAGCTTACTATTAGTTAGCGTATACTTACTTTAGCCACAACTAAAAAACCCAAAAGAAAGGTAAATGTATAAATACAACAAAATTAAAAACAAAATATTTGCTTTTTGTTTAAGCATTTTATTCCTTCTTCATTGGAATTATTAAACTCGATAATCAGAAAATTATTCACATTTAAATAACTTTGATATCAAAAAAAAAAAAAAAACATAACATAAACATAAACATAACAGGAAACTTCATATAAAAATAAAATTAAATTAAAAAAAATAAAAATTAAATATATTTACATACATATATAAAAAACTAAATATCTTCAATCAAAAAAAATTTTTAGCAATCACATTTAGCAGGGATGGGATGTTTCCCTATTTATTTTATTTTTTTTATTTTTAATGCATTCCGCATGGAAATGACGCTTTTTTATAATTTTTAGAGCATCTCTGATGTCCTTTTCAACCTCATTAGAGCCAAGCGATCGACAGGCATCTGTTTAAAATATAATTGTCCTATGTTATGCGAAATTAATATATTTTTAATATATGTATTAGTTACCCGTTAAAGCTCTGAAGAAAGCTTTGAAGTCTCTTAGTCGCTTCTTGCCATGGATTCCATCCATATTTACTTCTGTGCAGACACTAATTGAAATGACCTCTGTTAAAGTTTTTGAAAGCCGTCCTTTCAACAATGACTTCATCATATTAACCTGTACAATAGATATGGATGAAAATGTTATAACATCACATATATTATCAGATGAATAAATATTATAAATTGTAAATCCAGCAGAAGCTGAAAGTTTGTCAAGTGATGAAGAAGTAGGAATGGGGGAGGAAATTCCTGATCTACAAACAGTACATAACAGCTTAATAAACGTAAAAAAATATATACGAACAAAATCGTATGCAGAAGAGGCTAACAACCATATTTTGAAAATCGAAAAGATCATAACGAATGAAATCGTTAATGCGATAGTTTAGAAACAAATAACGGATTTCTTTTAAAAACAGATAAGAAATTTTTAAGTTATTTATTAAACTTATAACATTATTTTTATGTCAATATGTACTCGTACGAGTATATGAATATAAATTTGTTTTAATAAACATTACGATATTTAAGTGCCTATGCATAATAATTTGAAAACCTTATAGCACATTTATAAAATGAATTTTGTATGGAAATTTTGTTTAATAAGTCCCCGAGTAAAAAAGTTTATATATCTTATATATAAGAATATAAAATAATCATATAAGTGTTTATATAATCTGATCCGCAAAATGGGTCTATAAAATTATATCAGATTGTATAATTTTAGATACAATTCAATCTAATATTATACAATTGCATATCGTCATATGAAATCAAAAAAGCCGTAAGTTATATTTAAAAAATTTTACAGAATGAAAAACTTTTTAAAATTGTTTGGGCTAACACTAGGGACTGTTTAGAATTTTGTTAATAAAATCGTCGTGTTTATTCGTAGGAGTGTAAAATTTTGCAAGAATATGTATTTTGATACGGTGAATCATAATCGATCAAAAAGTCAATTTTGAATTTTTTTTAACTTACGGCTTTTTTGATTTTATATGACGATATACTCAGATGCAATTGCATCCCAAAATATAGTTATGTGTATCATTAACATTAACACATTTTTTGGTATATGATTTTATATGGTTATACATAAGAAAATTTTGGGAAATATTTGAAAGATATTATAATATATGAATACATATGGATGCAAAGCTATTTTATTTTACTATATGTTAATGTGTATTTTTGTATTAAAAAATATATTGTTACATATGAACTTTTTACTTGGGTCACTTATAAAGTTGAAAAGTGATTACGCATATGACCCTTAATTTTTATATTTGAAAAAACCCCGTTTAAAGCGAACCTCGCTTATAACGAACTAATCTGTATGGACCCCAGGAGTTCGTATTAACCGAGTTTGACTGTACTAATGCATATTAGGGAGGTATTAAATTCGTGAAATAAAATTTAGAAACTTACATAAAGCTCATGATTGTCCTCACTAATCGTGTTGTTTAGTTCAATTAAATCATTAATACTTCCTATGGGGAAAATAGTGCGCACATTATTGTTGGTGACTTCTTGGTGAAGAACTCTTTCTGCCAACACTTTCTGCTCAGCCAGAGCCTTCATTATTACATCATTTTGGTTGACAATAATTTCTGTAGTTGCATATGTTAGGGAATAAGCATGGTGAATTGTAGATCAAATTATTTCGCATTTAATGCGGAGCCTGATTTAGAACCTTCAGGATATCGAATTGTTTGTGTTGCAAATATTGATAGTTCTTGTTCATATTTCACTAAAAGTTTCAGAAATTCCAAGTAGTCCCAAAGTTATAGCTAGTTGAAGTCAAACAAGGGCTATCGATTTTTGCAACAAAAATAAATTCCATATCCTGAAGATTCTAAATGAGAAAAGATTCTAATAGTGGGTTACCATGAAGCTTTTGTATAGTATCTGAAAAATTATAAAAATATTAATTAAATTGAGGTTTGCTTATTTTTTTACAATTTTAATATCTTACTGTTTATCTCTTTTAATCTTTCCTCAAACAGTTCTTTCAGGTTGGAACAACCTCGGCATGGACTTCTTTCCTCGTTATCTATAAAAATCATTATTTATTAAACCAAGTTATGTACGTTTTTAGATAATACTTACATGGAGGAATTGGATGTAAATCTTGTATGGTGAAACGTTTAACATTTTGAAGTGACATCTATATTTCAAAGTTTATTATTATTACATTTTGTAGTTTTATGAGCAATATTTCAAGCGAGCAACCAAAAACATTGTAGGTGGTTCGTTTTGCTTGAAACATCCCAAATACTGTTTGTGACTGCTTTAAATTTCAATTATTTGCAACCGTGTAAGAGTGGCACTAAAAGAAATTGATTACCACTTGGAAATCCTGCAAACTTCAATTCAATATCTTCTATAGCAAATGTCTCTTCATCACACATGTTTTTCTGGTCAACTAGACAAGTACCCAAAATTTTAAATGAATCAAATGGCTCCTGGAAAAAACTCTCAATATTTCTAAATCGGCGACCTAATATTGATTTTGATCCAATTGTTGAGAAGCCTGTTATCTGTATGGGTATAAATGGTCGAATAGCGCAAAAGTTATTAGGGCAAACAGCAGTAAAAAAATATTCTGAAGTTGTGACACTAACAATAGCTCCATTTTTTTTATTAAATTTTAATTTACGCTCTTCTGTCACCATTTTTTCATATTGTGTGCGAATATGAATTTGTTGCAGAATTTGCGATGGCTTTTTCACGTGTTTTTTTAACTTTTGAAGATAATCTTCAAAAGGGTACGAAGAAAAATTGGTAAGCGGCCCAAGCTTTTTCACACAGTCACTTATATGCAGGAGACCATGAACATTGTGAGATAAGCTGTTTTCTCCAAAAATTACAGGGAAGTTTTCCACAAATAGTTCTAATAGTACCTGAGCATTTTCAACATTTCTTTCACACGTTCTTGGACAGGATAACAAACGGCAAGCACAGTGAAGTAAGAGAAATTCATAATAAAAATCGTCATGAACCCTGTTCTTAAAAACCAGCATACCTGTGTATAAGAGAAATTGACGAAACTCAGTGGCTTTCCAGTTGCAGATTTCATTCAATTCTCTCGGATAGCGGGAGAATTCCCGAGGGACGTATTTTTTTAAAGATTTAAGATGGGTGGAAATTTCTTCTTTTACTTCTTTGCTAATTTTAAATTTAGTTTTGTCTGTGTATATTCGAACAAGTATTTTCTTCATCACCCCGAGATCTATAAGATGCATTGGATCAAGTGGTACATCAGTTATCATTTGTAGACCAAGCGTTTCAAATGGAGATTGCTTAGAACGAAATTCCTTTTGATGATGGTTCAAATGCTTTCTTGATGCAAAATCGCCATTAGAAATAAGTTCGCCCGACATTGCGGAATACGTCAGCACATTCTCTATTTTCTTCCCGATTTGGGTACATTTTGTACAACCATGCGAAGAAGTGTGACCCACAATACCGCAAGCAAAAGCTTTTGCTGGGGCATCACAAATAAGTGCTCTAATTTGAAATGCAATCACCGTATTTTCAATCAATATTCCGTTATAAATTAAATCTTTTAACTCCGTGACCAAATCACTTAGGAAATTATCGATATTGCTAGGTTTACTCTTTCCAACATAAACACCAATAGGAAAAATAGAAATGTTAGGAAAGTCAACAATTTTTGCCAAAATCGGCCACAATTGCGTTCTGGAACTTTTAAATAAGGGTAGTCCGTCAATATTTATATCGATCACTATTTTTTGGCAATCTTTTATGGTGCTTGAAATACTGGATAGTTGCTTTTTTACACCAAAATGGCAATACACACCAGGAAAAATATTTCGTAGGCACAAGCGATCCCGTTTGCCAATAAATGTGTTTGCACTCAAAGGCACATCTAAATTTTCTTCAACTAAAATATTTAACAACTCTTCAAAACACTTGCGAGATGGCCTATTTTTAAAGTACCATTCACCGATTTTTTCTTTTATTGTTTTTTTTATTGTACGTTGTTCTTCGAAGGGATTGGTAATGCTAATATTTTCAATATCACCTTTTTGACTCTGCATAGCGGCAAAGGAGCTGGTGGCTTCTGATTCAATAACATTATATGAAATTAGTTTTTTTGAATACACTTCTTTTTCCTTTTTAAAAAGCCTTATTAAATGTCTTTTGCTAGTACCTCTCATTTTAGTTAAAATAATTAGAATTAAAAAGCAATCACAAACACAGTTTTTTTAATATTTTACTTTTTCTATTTATTAATTTTAACTCCACGCACGAGCACTGATTTTCACAATGAACAAAAGAAAATGAAAAATATGTAAAACAAAGAGATAAGAAAATGTCAAAATCAAGTGCAAATGCCTCTTAAAGAAATGTCTACAAATAACACTGCAAACAACGTGCAAGCTTCGTTTTTGGGGAAGTTCTGCATTACATTGTAGTTAGCTTATAGTTAGGTCATAAAAGTTAACTAAAAGTGTGTTTTTTTCGTAGTCGACTACCGAATTGCTTATAGGGTAGGTAGATAGACCCGTAAGTAGTTTTGTTCATTTGTGTTTTGAATGAAAATAAATAACGTAAAGCAGGGTTGGAAAGCATTTTATAATATTAAAAATAGCGGGCAAAGCGTGTCTTAAAGGTTTTTTTTTTAATTCCAGTTTATGTAAAGGTAGACCTGGCAATTCAAGTAAATTCACAAATTCAGTTGGAAAATTTACTGCGTCGGTTTCTTCCACCGGTGCTTCGTTACATGAAGTTTAAATATCGGAATATATAAGTTCCATTCCTTTTCTAAGGTTTTTTCTCTTTTAGAAAATTTGTTTAACTTTTTGGAGAGTAAGTTTCAATGCTACATAAGTTTCATATTCCGTGGATAGTGTTTGAACAGGTAATTCCCTCTTCCAATCCATTTGCATTCTCTATAATTTCAATTCTACTCGTTCAACGTTTATATCCATTTCATTCCACTTGTGTAGTGTTTCATTCCACTCATTTCCTATTTAGTTTCTTAATTTTAGTGTTTCATATACACTTGTTCTTTAAGTTTTAGGTTTCTAGCTAAAGACGCAGACGTTAAGGGGGCGGGCAATTTCCTCCTTTTGAACCACCATTTTTACCACGTTCCTGTCCAAAGTCCTAGAAATGCCTTGTCGATAAGTTAGCCCATACTCCAAGGAAAACATATTATATATTACAGGTTTCTAGCCGAAGGGTTCGGTTAGGCCATCTAGGGGGAGAATTATTCCGTTTTTACCCCTCCCGGTAGGAATCTCCAAAAATTCCGTCTTAGAGGACGTCTGCGTTGGAGGAGGAACCTACTACATACATAATTTTAGGTTTCTATATCCAGCAGTTTGGCCAGGCTATCAAGGGGGAAGTTTTTTCCCTTTTTACCCCTCCCGGTATGAATTTCCAAAAATACCGTCTTAGGGGACGTCTACGTTGGAGAAGGAACCCAAATACCCAATTTAAGCTCCCTAGATCCAGCAGTTTGGCCAGGCCGTTAAGGGGGAGACTGTTTTCCTGTTTTTGACCCTACCTGTGGAAATTTCCAAAAATCTCATCTTAGAGGATGTCTACAATAGAGGAGGAACTTTAATACCAAATTTCAACTTCCTACCTCCAGCGGTTTGGGCAGGCCTTTAAGCGGCACTTTTCGCTTCATTAATCCCCATTTTTGCAATGTCCCGGTCCCAAAAGCACCTTCCCGGTCCAAAAAGCCCATACTCCAAGTAACATATGTTTTACATTTCAGGTTTCTAGCCAACTTTTGCTATTTTTGCCCCTCTCGGTAGGAATTTCCGAAAATCCATCGACAGGGAATTTCAGCTTCCTAGTTCCAGCAGTTTGAGCAGGCTGTCAAGGGGGACACTTTTTCTTTTTTTGTCCCTCCCGGTTGGAATTAGGCTGGAAGAGGAACCTAAGTACCGAAGTTCAGCTTCCTAGTTGCAGCAGTTTGGACAGGTCGTTAAGGGGCAACTTTCCCTTTTTGAGCCCCCATTTTATAACGACCCTGTCCAAAATTCAAAAAAGTATCTTTCTAATAAGTTAGCCCTTACTCCAGGGACCCACATTTTAATCTTCAGGTTTCTAGCCGAAGGGGTTTTTACCGGCCCCCAAGGTGAGGCTTTTCTTCTTTTTGTCCCTCCCTTTAGGAATTTACAAAAATTCCATCTTCGCGGCTATCTGCGATGGATGAGGAACATTCATACCAAATTTCAACTGCATTGCCTAAGCGGTTTGGGCAGGCCGTTATTTGGGACATTTTTCCCTTTCAACCACCATTTTTACTATGTTGCTGTTCCAAAATAGAAAAATTACGTTGCCGGTGAGTTAGTCCTACTCCAAGGAATACATATTTAAAATTTTAGGTTGGCCAAAAGGGATTGGGCAAGCCGTCAGGAGGAGACTTTTACCTTATTTCCCCTCCCGATAGGAATTTCTAAAATTCCGTCTAAGCGGACGCCTACACAGAAGGAGGAACTCACATACCGAGTTTCCTTTTGGGATATCCTGTAGGGAATTCCAAAAATACAAACTTAGTCGATGTCTACTACAGTGGAGGAACCTTTATACCAAATTTCAACTTCTTACCTCCAGTGGTTTGGGCAGGCACTTTTCCAATTTGTGAGACTGTTTATATGGAGACTTTCCCCCTTTTTGCCCGTTCCGGTAGAAATTTCCAAAAATCCCGTCTTAGCGCACGTCTATGCCGAATATTTTTATCTGACCGCAGCCAGTTTGTACAAGTAGGTGACCAGTATTCGCAGTCTATACGAACATACAGGGGCATTCCTCAGGGGTCCATTTTGGGACCATTATTATTTTTGTTATATGTTAATGATATTTTTCAAAATCTAACTTTCTTGAGATGCTATACGTACGCTGATGACATTCAACTATTGGCCACGATGGAGTCTTCTGATATCGAATGGTTTCAACGTCAGATAAACAGTGAACTAAATTCTATAGTGGAATGGTCCAAATCTAATTTTCTGGAATTGAACCCTCTTAAGTGTAAGGTAATGCTCTTTACAAAATCTCCCAATATAAATTTAAATATTTTGCTGGATAATCAGCCTTTGGAGTTCGTTTCTCAATACAAAACTTTAGGAGTAATTTTGGACAATAATCTTACGTTTAACCAGCATATAAATTTTGTTATATCCAGAGTTTCGTGGACCTTGCGTAGGCTTTATAATGTTGCATATTATTTGCCATTGGCTGTTAGGCGTCGAGTTGCATTATCTTTATGTCTCCCAATCTTTCTTTATTGCATAGAGGTTTACTCGTGTACTTCGGTCGGAAATATTGAACGGCTCAGAGTATGTTTTAATAGGGTGATTCGGTATATTTTTAGACTACGCATTAGGGACCATGTTTCTGAATATTGTAGGGAAATTTTGGGTTGTGACTTTTGCCAATATATTAATTTAAGGCAGATGCTTTTCTTTTATAAAACGGTGAAATATGGAAATCCTTCTTACCTGTGTCAGAAATTTCATTTCGGCACTTCTAGCAGGGCTCGCACTTTAATACCTCCCGAAAATTCCTCTCTATTAATGAGTCGGTCATTTTGTGTTAACACTGCCAGTTTGTGGAACTATAAAATTCCCTATCGGGATCGTACATTCTCACACTCGTTGTCGACTTTTAAGGACATTTTGTTATTAAATTTGTAACTTCATTTATTATTTACTCTATTACAGGCTATTGCTTCTCAACTCCTTAGGTTGATATAATTGATGTTGGGTTTGTGCTGGTATCAGAGTATCCTTTATTAGTAATAATATGACAATTTAACTTTATAACTAATTTTTTAAGTTACTACTTATTAATCTAAATTCATATTGTAGTCCTGCTAATTTTGGCCCTATGGGCTTGCGGCATATTATTGGAAATAAATAAAATAAATAAATAAATAAATAAAATATCAAGAAACCTTGTTTTAGTGGAGATATCCGTGGGGGAGGGAAAAAAGTAGTTTTTTTGAAATTATATATTATTTTAAATGGTACTTTTTGGAAAAACGAAATTTTTTGGAAAAAGATACTTTGTTTTTACAAAGTACTTTATTTGTACTTTTTTTGGAAAAGGTATTTTTTTTTAAGAAGGTGTTTTTTTTGGAAAAATGTATGTTATTTGGAAAAAGGTACTTTTTTTGGAAAAGGTACTTGTTTTGGAAAAGGAACATTTTTTTAGAAAAAGGTACTTTTTTTTGGGAAAAGGTACTTTTTTTTTGGGAAAAGGTACTTTTTTTTGGAAAAGGTACTTTTTTTGAAAAAGGTATTTTTTTGAAAAAATGTATGTTTTTTGGGAAAAGGAACATTTTTTTAGAAAAAGGTACTTTTTTTGGGAAAATGTACTTTTTCTTGGAAAAGGTACTTTTTTTGAAAAAGGTATTTTTTTTGGAAAAATGTATGTTTTTTGGGAAAAGGTACTTTTTTTTGGAAAAGGTACTTTTTTTTTGGAAAAGGTTCATTATTTTAGAAAAAAGGTACTTTTTTTAAAAAAGGTACTTTTTTTTGGAAAAATGTACTTTTTTTTGGAAAAAGGTACTTTTTTGGAAAAAGGAATTTTTTTTGGAAAAAGGTACTTTTTTTTGGAAAAAGGTACTTTTTTTGGAAAAAGGTACTTTTTTCAGGAAAAGGTACTTTTTTTGGAAAAGGTATTTTTTTTTTAATAAGGTGTTTTTTTTGGAAAAATTTATGTTTTTTGGAAAAAGGTACTTTTTTTGGAAAAGGAACATTTTTTAGAAAAAGGTACTTTTTTTTTGGAAAACGTACTTTTTTTTGGAAAAGGTACTTTTTTTGAAAAAGGTATTTTTTTGAAAAAATGTATGTTTTTTGGGAAAAGGAACATTTTTTTAGAAAAAGGTACTTTTTTTGGGAAAAGGTACTTTTTTTGGAAAAGGTACTTTTTTTTGAAAAAGGTACTTTTTTTAGAAAAAGGTACTTTTTTTGGAAAAGGTATTTTTTTTTAATAGGGTGTTTTTTTTGGAAAAATGTATGTTTTTTGGAAAAAGGTACTTTTTTTGGAAAAGGTTCTTCTTTTGGAAAAGGAACATTTTTTAGAAAAAGGTACTTTTTTTTGGGAAAAGGTACTTTTTTTTGGAAAAGGTACTTTTTTTGAAAAAGGTATTTTTTTGAAAAAATGTATGTTTTTTGGGAAAAGGAACATTTTTTTAGAAAAAGGTACTTTTTTTGGGAAAAGGTACTTTTTTTTGGAAAAGGTACTTTTTTTTGAAAAAGGTACTTTTTTGAAAAAGGTACTTTTTTTAGAAAAAGGTACTTTTTTTGGAAAAAGGTACTTTTTTTGGAAAAAGGTACTTTTTTTGGAAAAAGATACTTTTTTTGGAAAAGGTACTTTTTTTTGGAAAAGGTACATTTTTTTAGAAAAAGGTACAGTTTTTGGAAAAAGGTACTTTTTTTAAAAAAGGTACTTTTTTTGGAAAAAGGTACTTTTTTGGAAAAAGGAATTTTTTTTTGGAAAAAGGTACTTTTTTTGGAAAAAGGTACTTTTTTTGGAAAAAGGTACTTTTTTGGAAAAAGGTACTTTTTTTGTAAAAAGGAATTTTTTTTGGAAAAAGGTACTTTTTTGGAAAAAGGTACTTTTTTGGAAAAAGGTACTTTTTTTGGAAAAGGTACTTTTTTTTTTGGAAAAGGTACATTTTTTTAGAAAAAAAAAGGTACATTTTTTGGAAAAAGGTACCTTTTTCCAAAAAAAGTACCTTTTTCCAAAAAATGTACCTTTTTCTAAAAAAATGTACCTTTTCCAAAAAAAAAAGTACCTTTTCCAAAAAAAGTACCTCATATGTCCTTTGTAGCCATAAGGACATATGAGACCATCGGGGGTTGATGCTACTAGCCATGTTTCCGAAACACAAATAACATCGATGTCGGAGTTCTCAAAGACTAATTTAAATTCATCGACTTTATTATTTAAGCTTTGGGCATTGATGTGTACGACTTTAAAACCTTTTTTATGCTTAGCCAAGATCCTGACCATATTCATTGTTGAATCTTTGGATCTTCCACGTTCATCAGTGTTAAAAGTCATAAAAAAGTATATTGAAGTGTGCAATGCTAATAGAAACAAAAATTATATAAAAAACGACTAAATATAAAATTACTTTAAAAAAATGAAAAAAATAATCAAAATTTAAAAACTGTAAAAAATCAATATTAAAAATTAACGTTAGATAAAATATTAAGGTCATATAATCATTAAACGGTGTCAAAACAATTAAAAAAATAATTAAGTAAAAAGCAGTATAAAACTTAATCAGTAGAACGAAAAAACTGCTTCAATTGCTCCGGAAAAATAATATTAATTGGTTCATCATTTTCGCTCTGCTTAACGTGAACAATACCTCGTAGAGTGAACACTGTCTTCAAAAGCATATCCTTCTTTAGGCCAAGCGCTGTTTTAAAAATGCCATAATTGTGTGGTGTCAGATTTTCGTTAATGTAAAAAGGGGTATCACTTTCAAAACCAGCATTAGATAGACGCAACGGCGATTTAAATTTGTGCCGATGGGCTGCAACAATTCTTAGAAAATAGTTTTTATCATACGGTGTATTAAATTTTATTACAATGGGTGGATCATCGACATTTCGATAGTTTTTATAGTGTTTTACACGAAAAATAGATTTAAACGATGGGGAAGTAATATTTAAGGTGTTGCATATATTTTCAAAGATTTCATATAAGTTTTCATTATTATAAAATGGTATACCAGTAATACGTACATCTGATGCCACCATAGAATTTTCTTGATTTAAACATTTTATTTTTAAACTTTCAACGTCAGATTTTAGGCTGTCAATTTCCTTATTAGCCGTCTCTAGTTTAATCACCCTATCATTTAATTCCTTTACTTCTCTTTTCACATCGTTTATTATTTCATCTTTAAAATCATTAAATTTTTGCTCAATTTCAGTTATTAAGCATCTCTTACTTTCCGCAATCATATTTTTTATTAGTTCGGTTTGTTCTCTTATAAATTCGTCATGTTTTGTAAATTTAGCATCTAACCAATTCCACAAACGACTGCGTGAGCAAGAGTCATTTGTGTTTGGAAAAATAAGATCTGCCACTGCGGGAATATTAGCAAAAGAGCTAAGCTCTGCTTCATCTACCTTTTTCCAAAAACTGTACCTTTTTCTAAAAAAATGTACCTTTTCCAAAAAAAAATACCTTTTCCAAAAAAAGTACCTTTTTCCAAAAAAAGTACCTTTTTCCAAAAAAAGTACCTTTTTCTAAAAAAAGTACCTTTTTCAAAAAAGTACCTTTTTCAAAAAAAAGTACCTTTTCCAAAAAAAAGTACCTTTTGCCAAAAAAAGTTCCTTTTCCCAAAAAACATACATTTTTTCAAAAAAATACCTTTTTCTAAAAAAAGTACCTTTTCCAAAAAAAGTACCTTTTTCCAAAAAACATACATTTTTCCAAAAAAAACACCTTATTAAAAAAATACCTTTTCCAAAAAAAGTACCTTTTTCTAAAAAAAGTACCTTTTTCAAAAAAAAGTACCTTTTCCCAAAAAAAGTACCTTTTTCTAAAAAAATGTTCCTTTTCCCAAAAAACATACATTTTTTCAAAAAAATACCTTTTTCAAAAAAAGTACCTTTTCCAAAAAAAAGTACGTTTTCCCAAAAAAAAGTACCTTTTTCTAAAAAATGTTCCTTTTCCAAAAGAAGAACCTTTTCCAAAAAAAGTACCTTTTTCCAAAAAACATACATTTTTCCAAAAAAAACACCTTATTAAAAAAAATAACTTTTCCAAAAAAAGTACCTTTTCCTGAAAAAAGTACCTTTTTCCAAAAAAAGTACCTTTCCAAAGGTACTTTTTTGGAAAAAGGTACTTTTTTTGGAAAAGGTACTTTTTTTTTTGGAAAAGGTACATTTTTTTAGAAAAAGGTACATTTTTTAGAAAAAGGTACTTTTTTTGGGAAAAGGTACTTTTTTTGGAAAAAGGTACTTTTTTTGGAAAAAGGTACTTTTTTGGAAAAAGGTACTTTTCTTTGGAAAAAGGTACTTTTTTTTGAAAAAGGTACTTTTTTTGGAAAAAGGTACTTTTTTCGGAAAAAGGTACTTTTTTGGAAAAAGGTACTTTTTTTGGAAAAAGGTACTTTTTTGGGAAAAAGGTACTTTTTTGGGAAAAAGGTACTTTTTTTGGGAAAAGGTACTTTTTTTGGGAAAAGGTACTTTTTTTGTCCCCTTTTTGCCCCTCCCGATAAGAATTTCCAAAAATGCCGTCTCAACGGACGTCTACACCGGTCGAGGAACCTACATACCAAATTTCAACTTCATAGCTCCAGCAGTTTGAGCAGGCCGTCAAGGGGGAGACTTTTTCCCCTTTTTGCCCGTCCCTGTAAAAATTTCCAAAACTCCCATCTTGGTGGATGTCTACGATAGTGGAGGAACCTTTATACCAAATTTCAACTTCCTACCTCCAGCGGTTTGGGCAGGCCGTCAAGGGGGGCCTTTTTCCCCTTTTTAACCGCCATTTTTACAACGTCCCTGTCCAAAATTCCAGAAAGTACTTTCCAGAAAAGTTAGCCCATACTCCAAGGAACACATATCTTAAATTTCAGCTTTCTAGCCAAAGGGGTTTTGGCAGGCCGCCAAGGGGGAGACTTTTCCCCTTTTTGCCCGTTCCGGTAGGAATTTCCAAAAATCCTGTCTTAGCGGACGTCTACGCCGAATGAGGAACCTACATACCAAATTTCAACTTCCTAGCTTCAGCGGTTTGGGCTGGGCGATGTTGAGTCAGTCAGTCAGTCACGTTATTCTTTTATATATAGAGATATTGTTTAAATGATATCATATATCAATATATATTGCACTGTATATAGTAGCATATATTATCATATCTGGAACTGTATTAAAAATGTAGTTCATGAGGTCCCATATATGAGCATATATTGTTGAAATGGCACCATATATGATAATATATGGTTTAAGTGGCATCATATATGGTAATATATTGCTTAAATAAATAATTTACGGCCCTATGCTCCTTACAGGAGTAAAAGGAACGAATATATATATATATATATTGCTTAAATAACACCATATATAAATATATATGGCACTATATATAGTATCATATATTATCATATCTGGAATTGTATTACAAATTTTGATCATGAGGTACCATATATGACCATATATTGTTTAAATGGCACCATATATGCTAATATATTGCTTAAATAACACCATATATAAATATATATTGCACCATATATAGTAGCATATATTATCATATCTGCAACTGTATTAAATATTTTGTTCATGACCACCCGAGTAAAAAAAATTGATCTCGCGCAATATCTAATTATATCCAATTTGATATTGTTTAAGATCTGCTGTAATATCTAGCTGATCCAATTAGATCTCAAAATTGGGTGTATCCAATCATATCGTATTAGATCCCATTGTATATATGGGGATAAACTAAGATCAAGTTATATCTCAAAATTGGGAGGTCCAGTGATATCTTTGGGGATAAACCTAGATCTATTTTGATCCGAAAATTGGCGGATCCAGCTATATATTTGTGGATATTTTTAGATCTAATTTGATCCGAAAAATGGCGGATCAAATTAGATCCAGCTATATATTTGGGGATAAACTTAGATCTAATTTGATCTCAATTTTGGCAGATCAAATTAGATCCCGCAATATATTTGTGGATAAATGTATATCTAATTTGATCCGAAAAAGTGGCAGATCGAATTAGATGTAGCTATATATTTGGGGATAAACTTAGATCTAATTTGATCCAAAAAATGGCACATCGAATTAGATCCAGCAATATATTTGTGGATAAACTTAGATATAAATTGATCTGAAAAATGGGAGATCAAATTAGATCCAGCAATATATTTGTGGATTAACTTAGATCTAAATTTATCTGAAAAATGGCAGATCGAATTAGATCCAGCAATATATTTGTGGATAAACTTGGATATAAATTGAATAGAAAATTGGCAGATCAAATTAGATCCAGCAATATATTTGGGGATTAAGTAAGATCTAAATTTATCCAAAAAATTACAGATAAAATTAGATCCAGTAATATACTTCGGGATTGCGTAAGATCTTAACTTTTCCGATAAATTGCAGATCGAATTAAATCCAGTGATATATTTGGGGATTTGGTAGGATCTTAATTTATCCCATAAATTGCAGATCGAATTAGAAACAGCAATATATTTGGAGATTGACATCTAAAACTATCCAAAAAAAATGACAGCTAAAATTAGATCCCGCATTATATTTGGGTACTACGTAAGATCTCTATTTATTTGGGATTAAATAAGATCACAGACAGATATTGACAATAGTTCAAAAAATAATACACTGGAAGAGCACTGATTTTATAAAAATTACAATATTTTGTTAAAATAAGGTTTAAACTCAGAAGGTCTCGAGTTCGATACCTTTCACGGCTATGCATTTTTTTTTATAAAAATGCGCATTCTCCTTGCTGGTCTTATCGAAATTTTTTCAATCATTTTTATTCTTTGTAATTTACTTGTAAAAATTGTATCATCTTTCTTTGATTTGAAAATAATTTAAACAGAAAGTGATATTAATTTATGATCTTGAGTCAAACTAAAATAACATTTATTTACTTAAAAATAACAGATCAACTAAAAACATTTCCCCCCATTCAAAAGAACTTCTTTTTATAAAATTATAATTTTATTTTCTATAAATGTTTTTATAAAATTATATTTTTTTTATTAAATTGAATTTTTTTTAAAAAATATTTTATTTACATATTTTTAACGCTCTACATCATTTCCAATTGTATCAATTGTTTTTAAGATTTATCAATTGTATTTCAGAAATAATCAATTGAATTTCAGTTTTATCAATTGTATTTCAGAAATTATTAATTGTATTTCCGAAATTCACAACTGTATTTCAGAAATTATCAAACTGTATTTCAGAAATTATCAATTGTATTTCAGAAATTATGAAATGTAATTTAGAAATTTTTCTCTATTAACTATGATAAACCATCAACAAGTTCTGAAATAGATTTGATTATTTCTGAAATACAATTAATAAATTTCTGAAATACATTCCATAATTTCTAAAATACATTTAAAATTTCTGAAATACAATTAATAGCTTCTGAAATACAGTTAATATTGTAGTTGCTGATGAGTTACCATATATGATGGCACCATATATGACAATATATTGTTTAAATGGCACCAATATGGAGCTTTATATGGTAATATATAACTTAGATTCATCCATATACCATTTGATCCGAAAAATGGCCCGATAAAATTGTATCAGTTCTTATTTGTATCAGTTGTTATCTAATTGCATCAGTTTAGATCTGACCTGATTAAATTATGTGTTAATCAGATGAAATTGTATCAGATTTTTGACCTGATACAATTTTATTGGTTTATATTACATGGTATCAGTTTAGGTCCAAATAGATATATTTTTATAAAAAATTATATAGTTATATCCCAATTTTGACCTGATATCAGTTTAAAACTTTGAGACAATTGTATAAGGTAAATGTCGGATACAATTATATTTTATTAACAATTATTTTAATTTTTGCATTAAAAAATACAAAAATTGTCAAAATTTGTTTATTTATATAAAATTGAACCAATTACGATCAAACCGATAAAATTGTATCAGATCAAAAATCTGATACAATTTCATCTGATTAACACATAATTGAATCAGGTCAGATCTAAACTGATACATTTAGATAAAAATTGATAAACAATTGATAAAAATATATCGGGCCATTCTTCGGATGAAACTGTATATTTATACAGATATAACTTAATCACATATATGACTATATGTAACTATTTTTCCTCGGGTTGTTTAAATCATACGATATATCAAAGTATATGGTACTATATATGGTAGCATATATTATCATATCTGCATCTGTATTAAAAAAGTCGTTCATCAGGTACCATATATGAGCATATATTGTTGAAATGGCACCACATATGACAATATATGGTTTAAATGGCACCAAATATGTTAATATATTTCTTAAATAACAGCATATATAAACATATATGGCACTATAAAGTAGCATATATTATCATATCTGGAACTGTATTAAAAATGTTGTTCATGAGGTACCATATATGAGCATATATTGTTGAAATGGCACCATATAAGATAATATATGGTTTAAATGGTACCACATATGATAATATATTGCTTAAATAACACCATATATAAATATATATGGCACTATATATGGTAGCATATATTATCATATGTGGAACTGTATTAAAAATATTGTTCATGAGGTACCATATATGGGCATATATTGTTGAAATTGCACCATACATGATAATATATGGTTTAAATGATACCATATATGATAATATATGGTTTGAATGGCACCATATATGATAATATATAGCTTAAATAACACCATATATAAATATATATCGCACTATATATAGTACCATATATTATCATATCTGGAACTGAATTAAAGATTTTGTTTATGAGGTACCATATATGACCATATATTGTTTAAATGGCACCATATATGATAATATCTAGTTTAACTGTCACCATATATAATTATATATTGTTTAAATGATACCATATATAATTATATATTGCTAAAATGCCACCATATATATTAAGATATAGTTCTATATATAACTATATATGCAATAAGATCAACCATGTTGTGTAATATATAATTATATATGCCGTATCTAATATTATGAAGGCCGATATCTAATTAGATGAAATTATATATGGCATAATATAAGGAAAATTTTTCGGAAAAAACGTCATATATAATTATATATGGATATAATTAACCACATGTCTAATTATATATTGTAATATATGCCACATATGATTATATATAATTTTTTTTACTCGGGCATATATTGTTGAAATGGCAACATATATCATAATATATGGTTTAACTGGCCCCATATATAGTTATATATTGTTTAAATGATACCATATATAATTATATATTGCTAAAATGCCACCATATATATTAAGATATAGCTCTATATACACTTATATATGCAATAAGATCAGCCATGCTATGTAATATATAATCATATATACCATATCCAATATTATAAAGGCCGGTATCTTATTAGATGAAATTATATATGGCATAATATAAGGAAAATTTTTGGAAAAAGACATCATATATCTAATTATATATTGTAATATATGCCACATATGATTATATATAATTTTTTTTACTCGGGCATATATTATCATCTATGGTGCCATTTCAACAATATATGCTCATATATGGTACCTCATGAACAACATTTTTTATACAGTTCCAGATATGATAATATATGCTACTATATATTGTATAATACCATATATATATCATATCATTTAAACAACATACCATATGGTGCCATTTAAACAATATATTGTCATATATGGTAACTCATCAGAAACTACAATATTAACTGTATTTCAGAATCTATTAATTGTATTTCAGAAATTATAATTGTATTTCAGAAATTATCGAATGTATTTCAGAAATTATTAATTGTATTTCAGAAATAATCAAATCTATTTCAAAAATTGTTGATTGTATTTCATAATTAATAGAGAAAAATTTCTGTAATATATTTCATAATTTCTGAAATACAATTGATAATTTCTGAAATACAGTTTGATAATTTAGGAAACACAGTTGTGAATTTCGGAAATACAATTAATAATTTCTGAAATACAATTGATAAAACTGAAATTCAATTGACTAGTTCTGAAAAACAATTCATAAATCTGAAAAATAATTGATAAGTTGTAAAATACAATTAATTATTTCTGGAACACAATTGATAAATCTTAAAAACACTTGATACAATTGGAAATGGTGTATAGCGTCAAAAAGATGTAAATGGGCGCTGTGGTGTAATGGTTAGCGCGTTGGACTGTTACACGTGAGGTTGCGGGTTCGAGCCCCAACCAAGGCAACATCAATTTATGAAAAATAGTAATATGTTGTTACGTGCCCCCAAAGGCACTGTAGTGGTGATGCCAGCTAGCTCGCGTTGGCACGCTTCCCGGGTCGGATTCCAACCCACCACTACAGCCCAGGGACAAGCACAATTAAAAAAAATAAAAAAAACAAAAAAACTAAAATCATAAAAAGCAACCAGAACATCCCAAAGAGGGAGGACGCGGTGTTCAAAAATCCCCCACAATTGCCCTCCCAACCATGGTCACCAAATAGGTCCAATTCGATTTTTGTTGGCAACCCCAAATCCCACACACACACTTACCACACTTACCTCACACCGTTAACTTCACCCTACAAAGAAATTAGCAAACCATAATTTAAATTTTTAAACACTTACAACATTTTTTTATTAAACAATAAATCTTAACCTAACAAAATTTCCTAAAAATAAACGCTTAAATTTACTAATTACTCTAAAAATAAAAAAAAAAACACTTTTTTTCAACAACCCACGAAAAAAACCGTATTTTGATACTGGGTACTCGGGACACCCACCGGCAAATAAATCCAACTCACTGGCCCTTAAAACCCCAATATAGACGGTACTTTAACCGAATGGGTGTTACATTTTAAAGTACTGTGTTATTAAAAGGGTCAAAAAAACTATAGTATGAACGGTTGCGTTTTGTAACTAATCGAGTACTCCGGCTCTAAGTTACCAAAAATCAACTCACTTTCAAAATACAACAAAACTTCAATACAACCCGAGAACCAACCGCTTAACAGTAATCCGATTGAACACAAATTTAACCAAAAAAAAAATTACATTAAAGACGGAAAAAAAAAATTAATACTAAAAATTTAATATCACCAGATCTTACTTTACTCTAAAAAAAACTAACTTAACTAGAGAAAAAAAAATTACACACAATATTTAAAAAAGGGCTAACGGTGCCAAAAATAAAAAAAAATTATCTAAATCCTTTAAAACAAAATGGTTTCAATACGAACCGCCAAAAACTTGCACATAAAGGCCTACAAAATTTGTATCACTTAGGCTCCATTTTGAGCTTTCCTAAAAACCAAAAAAAAAACCTACCTAAACGAGCTCTCTTAGGTGGTGCAATTCCTTGGGCTAATAAACCCACTCAAAATCAAACTTCGGTAAAATTTTGCAAGCCTTAAATAAAAATTTCGCATAAATAAAATACATTCTACTATAACCCTTTTCTTTTTCTTTCCTTTTTTTTTTTTTTTTTATTAAGGCACTTACAACAAAGTGTGATAAAACAAACTAATTTTTACTAATTTCCTTGCCTAACCTAGGAATAACCATTAACATTTAAACTACCAACTACCATTCCTTTGATGACCAACTGCACATATAAATTTTGTTTTCCTTCCCATATAATCCACAAAATGGTCGGTGGTATTCTGGTGCCCGATTATGGCGATTCAAATCAAAGATGGCCGTGATTTTTCCGACCACTTGAAAACAAAAAAAAAAATTCCACTTTTTACAGTATTTATAAAAACCAATACCTGGAGATTAAATTTTTGCTTTTTCGATCTTCTTTCAGAGCTGGTTTTATGTACTTTGCCTGTTATCAAGGTATGCTATGGATGACCCTTTGGATCGTTCCCCTCTTAGCCAGCTGTATTACCACTTCCCGCTCAACTTTGACCATCAATATATAGCCAATAGCTTGCTTCTAGGATTTCTGTCGCAATATGTATTTAACCTCCAGCTAAAAGGAATTCGAATTAACATTAATATTTTCCTACATTACCCCTCCAAAGCACAATAAGACTACTTTTCTCTAGCCACTCACTTTTTCTTTAAATCAAATTTCCACTTTCAACAGGTAATTTTTTTTTTTTATTACTAATAAAAAAACTTTACTAATGACTTGATCACGACTTTTCGTTTCGATTTTATAACGATTTCATGTAAGTATTAAACATTCAAAATAAACCAAGTTTTAGCTATATATCATACACAATTTTCCTGGCACTAAACCGCACAATTCAATCTTTCTTATACCAATGGCCTCCTTTTACCTAATTTCTCATCAAGAAACCTCGGTTACTTCCATTAATTTCCCTCCTAAATTTACTAATTCCATTAGACTTTGTACCTCAAAACAGACAGTACAATAATTTGACATTAACTTTGGGCGGACAGACATAAAACATAACATGTAAAAAACATCTAACACATTTATGAATGGGGACCGCCTGCAAAAATGCAACCCTGTGCCAATTTCATAAACCTGGTTGTTGCCAATCTACTAAATAAAATTTCTTTATTCTATTACACAATTCACTACTACTTTTCCAACCATGCGAATCGTTTTGTCTTTCCGTAGTAAAAGAAAACTTGTTCTTTTTCTTCTTTTTACTACGCACTACACTTAAGAGGCAGAAAGACGTCAATTTATACACTTCTGATCATTTCACTTATTTTACCCCCAATATAACGTTAAAATTTATAAAAACCAATGGTAACCGTTACTGGAATATTCAGCGTACCACTTACATCTACAATCTCGCTGATATATAGCAACGATAGCCGGTTATCCACCGTCCAAATAATCCTAAGTGCAACGTTATTTTACCGGCTCGGCGTCCCTAACCTATACTAACTACCGGTTTGTTACATGCGGTTTGAGGGACAAGTGGTAATACCACCAACACCATCGTACCCCCAGGTGACCCGTACCGCCGCTGGATCGTATCGTCTGTCCTACGCATCACATCCCTCTGGTAATAACGTGCCCTCATTTCAAAGCCCTGTTTAAATTTTCTCTCTCTCCCTTTTCATGCCTACGTGTACGTAATCCTAGGACTTGTTCTCCTCCGTTGTCCTGTTTAATACGGGAGTATGATTCATCGATCCACCTATAAACATCCGAAATTCAACGTCTAAATAAAAAACACCGTAGACACGGTGGAGTGCCATGTGAACTGCACTACCGACTCCTGGCAATGTAAGTTAACCGTATCGTTGGCGACTAAACTACATTCAGGCTATATTGTACCGTTTTCCCGAACTTCAAACATCGAGCGAAATCCTTTCACTCTTTTGAACAAAATACTGGGCTTCACCCTACTCTAGTGTTTCCAATTAATCGACATAGGCGGTTAACCGGCTAATGCATTACCCAAAAATCACCAAGATGGATTAACCGGTTATTCGGGTCGGTTATTCGAGAAAATTGGCGGTCAATCGACCAATTTTAGCCGATTATTCGGGTCTAATAATTATTCGAGTTTTTAAATTATCCGTTCCGACATTAACCGAAATAGAGGCGATTAATCGAGGAATCCGTCAACCGATTAACCGAATTGGAAACACTACCTTATTCCTTTACCAGTAAAACACAGAGAGCTGCCTGTTTTTGTCAAATATCAAAGTGACATATAAACTTAGGTACTGAAAACAACCCGAATTTGACTTCCCGGTAATGAAATAACTTTCCCGCTAATCTAGGTCCACTTATCCCTGTGATTCAAAGGTCCGCACTGCCCTTATGATCCCAAAGTTGGCAATCACCCGCAACAAAACTCCGGGGCTACCAAGTGTACGCCAGAAGAACCGGTGTGCCGGATGATGCTCCAGGGTGCTTGTCCCCTTCCGGGATTAATTCATCTCAACGTGGGGAACTCCCACGCCCTGTAGAGTCTCAGCGCTCTATCGAATGCAAAAAGCCGGGCATTCATAGGTAAGTACGTGTAGCCTTTGCCATGAAATTTCAAACAAGTCCGTTTTTCTTCCTTTTTCTCTTTTTAGATCCTTTGATGATGTTTTATCCGGTAGAGTTGCAGCTGCTATTTTCTTTTCTACAATTTCGTAATTCATCCGCATCATCATAGCATGTGAGTTATCCTAGATTTTTAAGATTTAGTATTATAGTTTGAGTACTAAAGCGTTAGTTTTCACTCATAACTTCTTGAATGATCTCGCGAATCGGTCCCTGTCGTCCGTCAAACATGTACTTAACGGGCATGTTCTGTATTCCACTTTTGGGTGAAAGTGAAGATTTCATAAGTTCTCTTCTCAATTCCATTTGTTCCCATTTAAAATTTAAGTGTATTATAATTGCATTCTGGCCACTTACTGGAAAAAGAGTTGAAATCGAATCAAATTGCATTTTAGCACTGTGTAGTAGTTACCAAAACTTCGATTTCCCTGTGATTTGAAATCACTTTGAGATGCAGAACCGAGCTGCATTTGATAGGGTTACCCCTTTTCCCATATTTCCGGTTCAAGATTTGGTATTTGGGTTTTCTTTTGCACAGAAAGGCGGTACTTGTATGTTCTATCACAGGTGGTAATACACCAAGGCCCTTTGAATTAATATATAGAACTGGTACAAATACATACTCGAATCAAATTGCACCTTTTGTACTCTTTCCTTGCCAGTTTTGGGTTTTTAGACCTTTTCTCAGACCTTTATGTCCTTTAAATGAAAAATGCCTATTGATTTACCCTGTAGGTTTTCCAATTCGTACATATTGTTACCAATTGGTTTCACTATGCGGCATTTTAAAAATTCTCTGCCAAATTTTGCGTTGATGTTATTTTTGAAATCCGATTGTGCAAAATTTCTTCGGTAAACCTCCTGACCTGGACTAAATTTTGTCATTCGTGCTCGTTCGTTATATCTTTTTGCACTTCTCTCAAAAGCTTCGTGTAAATTTTGCCTGATCTTCTCGTGGATGAGTTTCTGACGGTCTTCGCGACTTAATGAAAAAATTTGGTGGTCAGTCATTGATTTTAGTTTTCGTGCTAGTTTGTAATCGGCACCATTTGAAAACCAATTATATCCGAATAGGGCAAAGAATGGGGTGGTTCCTGTTGCGGTGTGTATTGATGTTCTTAACGTATTAGATATAAGTCCCAATCTCGATGGTCTTTTTCCATATAAGCCCTGATGGCTGCCAGTATAGACTGGTTGACTCTTTCAGAGGCGTTCGATTGCGGAGAATAGAATGCCGTCTTCATATGCTGAATCTTATAGGCCTCAATCATTTCCTTAAAACTGCTAGATACAAATTGCTGACCATTGTCGCTGTGAATGGTTTCAGGTACTCCAAACTTGTTGAAAATTTCTTGTACTAAAAATTGAATAACGTTTTAAGTAGTGGCTTCTTTCATAGCCTTTATGAATGAGAATTTGGTGAAATGATCGACCACTATAAAAATGTAGGCGTTTCCCTTTTTAGACCTAGGATACTTTCCGAGAAAATCTATATATAATTTCTGAAAAGGCCTCTCGGTTAGCACCTCTTCACCGATAGTTGTTCGCAAATTTTGGTTAGATGGTTTAGTTTCTTTGCAAACCTGGCAGTTTAAAACATAATTTCGAACCTGATTTACCATTTTGGGCCAATAATATAATTGTTTTAACCGAGTTAAGGTTTTACATAAGCCTCCATGTGCTGCTGTTGTAGCATCATGTGCTTTTTCGATTAAAATATGTGTGATTTCATGCGGTACCCACAGCTTCCACGAACATTCCTCAAGGTTATCATTTCGTTCAAAGTTTGTTCTTTTAAAAATTTTTCCATTTTCCACTTTCAAATCGGGCAGCTTATTTTGATTTGCTTCAATATTTTTGATTAATTCCAAATATTCCTCATTCTCAAATTCATTTGTTTCAAAATCAAAATATTCTTCGTTTATTTCGTCGACTTCGAATGCCATTCTAGATAACGTGTCTGCCACCACATTTTCCGAACCCTTTCGGTGTTCGATTGAAAAATCATAAGCCTGCAACTGTAGCGACCATCTAGCCAAGCGTCCACTTAGGTCCTTCAAGGACATTAACCATTTCAGGCTCGCATGGTCCGTGATGATTGTGAATTTCATCATTTCAACGTATGGTCGAAAACGTTTTACTGCCAATACCGCTGCCAAGCACTCTTTCTCGGTCACGGAGTAGTTCTTCTGACAGCCGGTGAACTTTTGCGAATAAAACGCTATGGGGTTCTCATCTCCATTGTCGGTTTTCTGAAAAAGAACGGCTCCGATCCCGAAATCTGATGCGTCACACTGGATATAAAATTGTCGGCTGAAATCTGGATGACGTAGTACTGGGGCGGTTGTGAGTGCGTATTTTAAGGTCTCGAAAGCTTCCTCTGCTTCGGGGGTTATGGTGAACTTTCTACCCCCTTTCAAAGTATCGGTTAATGCTGCGGCGATTGAGGCAAAACCTTTGATAAAACGCCTATACCACCCGGCAGTTCCTAGAAAGCTTCTGACCTCCCTCGGTGATTTTGGCAATTGGATCCTCTGAATAGCCGAAACCTTTTCGGGATCCGTTTTCAGCATACCGCCCCCAATAATGAAACCAAGATATCGCAGTTCTTTGAAACAGAACATTGACTTTTTTAAACCAATTGTCACGTTAGCTTTCCGTAGACATTCGGCCACTTGTTCCAAAATTTTAAGGTGAGTAGAAAATTCATCCGAAATTATAAGTAAATCGTCGAGGTATACAAACACGTTGGACCTCAGCCGGGCAGGTATGACCTTATCCATTAGGCGGCATAATCGCTGAGCCGCGTTGCAAAGACCAAAAGGCATCACTCTGAACTGGTACAACGGTCGACCTGGTACCGTGAAAGCGGTGTATGGCTTTGCGTGTTCCTCCAGTTCAATTTGCCAAAAGGCATACTTTAAGTCGACGCTGCTGATGAAATGGGTTTGGTCAATGCGGCTCAGTATTCCATCTATATTTTGCAGTGGATAAGCATCTTTTATTGTCACCTCATTCAGTTTTCGGGCATCAAGACAGAATCTGTTTTTCCCAGGTTTTCGTACCACTGTTGTTCGGTTGCTCCACGGGCTGTCACTCTCTTCTATCACGTTCAAGGCTACCATGTTATCAATTTCCGCATAAACAATTTCCTGGACTGCCGGAGAGATCGGGTAATGTCTTTCCTTGATTGGATTCGTACCATCTTTTAGCTTAATTTCGTGTTGTTCTAAACTTGTGCAACCGAGACCTTTTTCCTCAAAAGCTGGGAATTTATTTATTACCTCTTTCAACTGTTGTTGTTGTTTATCGTTTAAATCGTGCATTTTAGCTTTATGGGTCTCCCCTTCCTCATGAATTCTCCTTACCATTTCCAGATCCATTTCATTAATTTGAAAAATTTCGGGAGCAATTCTAAATTTCCTCCAAAAATCAACGCCGAGGTAGATCTCTTGTTGAAGATCTGGACATAAATAGAACGTTATCATATGGGTTTCCCCTTTGTATACAATTTCCAATTTAGCTTTGCCTAGGACCCGGTGCGATTGACCTGCTGCCGTGTGCACGTTGACCAATATCTTAGTGAAATTCACGTTTATATTGTCCATCATTTCACGGCAATTTTTTCCAAGAATACTCACCGAAGCACCAGAATCTAACAATCCCCGGAACCTATTGCCTGCAATGAAGATTTCGGCATAAGGCCGTGGATCTGTCTTTGTTGCAACGTGTCTTGTCGATTCGGCGATGAGCTTCCTCACCATTTTTCTTTCCGCATAACTGGCCCTTGTTTTCAAAATTTTTTTATATTTTCTTAGAGGTAGGTTTTTCGCCTGATTTTTTGAGATTTCATCAAGAGGCATCACGTTTTGTTGTTGCTGTGTTTCACCGGCTTCACAATCTTCATTAAAAATTCGTTGGCGAACCATTTTATAGTTCTGCTCCCGAATTTCTCTCGGTAAATAATGCCGAATTCTCGAAAATTTTACTGGATCTGTTACTGCTCGTGATTTTGTTGTTGTGTTGTGTTGGCTGGTTTTGTTGCTGTAGCTGGTTTTGATGTTGAGTTTGCTGGATCTGTTGCTGGGGCAACTGATGATTTTGTTGACATTGCTGTTGTTGCTGAAATTGTTGACGATTTTTCGGCAATTGTTGTTGGGGGTTCGGGGCGTTTCTCGAGGAACGTGATTCCCCCGTCGAAACCACGCTCCGTTTCGAGTTTCCCCGCTGCTGGCATGTGGCACAATTAGGAGCTACCACATCTGGCTTACCACATTTGTAACAAAAGTAATTTAGCTGATCTGAGGGGCAATCGATAAAAATGTGGCCTTCTTTGTGACAATTCCAGCACACAATCACGTTGTTTAAGGCAGCTATTTCGTTGTTAGGGTCTTTTTCTTCTTCTTGTTCATCATATACAATCTCATTTATGTAACGCCTTTGATTTTGAGCCGGCCTAACCGGTTGTTGGAGGGCTGGCCTCGTGTCACGTCTGGGAAAATTTCTTTCAGCCTCTACGCACTCGATCCTCAACTGTTCCAACGACGATACAGGTATAGGATAGACAATCTGACGTATATTTTCTCTGATGTTCTTCTTGGCGAGTTTAATCATCTCAAATTCGGAAATGGGCCTTTCAAGCTTTGCTCTTAACAAATTTATCTGATGAAAATAACTGTCTATTGTTTCACCAGGCAGTTGTCTACGTTCCACAAGCTCGTGCATGATATCAAAATTTGTTCTATGCGTTTTAAAGCGTTGCAGTAACGACATGCGCAATTCCTCCCACTCCGTTACTTCATGCGTCTCCACGTACCACCAGTACCAGTCCAGGGCTGGGCCCGATACAAGAAGATGAAAATCTTGCATTATTTCGTCAAACGTCATATTGTATCGACGCTGACAGTGTTCCAACCGGAATATGAAAGATTCCACTGACAAATGTGCTTCACTTCCGTCGAAACTTATCCCAAATTTTTCCACTCTTGGCCTGTTCACGTAGACAGGTGGTACATTTTGAGGAGCTCCTATAGATGGACTGTAGGTAAAGCTACGGTTGTTGCTGGCCGTCTGGGCGTAGTTCTTGACCGATTGTCGTTTGCGGGATGGGTCGGAAATTCGTACGGATGGGTAACTGTAAATTGGGCGTTGCTGGCTGCGGCACTCGAGTCGGAATTATCGAGGCTGTCTATCCTGGTGGCTCTAACGCTTTCCCTTCCCGTTTCCCTAGCCGTTAAAATCCGAATTGCCTCGCTAATTTGAGTCATATTCTCGTTAACCTTTCCCAATTCCCGATTCACGTTTTCAATCACAATCTCGCGGATGGATTGGTTTAACGAAGCGCGCATTTCCTCGACACTTTCGCAAACCATTGACCGTACATTAGGGGGCAAGTCATCGGCGAAGGTTACGCGACGGGTCGAAGCATTGGAATTCTTATTCCCCGAATTAGATGTAGTCTTCGGTATCGTGCCCGTATTCCTATTTGTCATAGTGATAGATTCCGCTAAATCGTGCATTTGGTAGTCGTCAGGTCCAGACATATTCCGAGCCCTGCTTCTCGTATTTTTATTTTTCGATATCTGAATAGAAGAACGATCTACTTCGTATGGCCTATCTCTATTCCCTTGCCTTTTCCGTTTTTCGTCCTCCTTACTCGATTTTCCTGGCATTTAATCCCACCTAACCGCGATGACGAAATATAATTATAATTTCGAACCACTAACTCACGAAAAACAAATATTCAATTTTCGATCGCAAAAATCAAAAAAAAATTTGAAAAGCAAAACCAAATCGGATATTACAAGATAATAAAACTTTAATGATAAAAAAAAATTTATTGAAAATTAACTAATAATAATGATAAAAACTGCATATAAAAGAAATTACAAATAATGCCAAAATTTAGTTTATATTAAATTAATAAACAAATTTTTAAATCTAATCTTAAACCTTTTTAAAACTTAAACTCAATCGTAAATACACAAAAACTTAACCAACCACTTAACAGACTATTTTCAACATGCAAACTAAAAATACTATTATTCAATTTAAACTAAAAGTTTAACACAAACTCTAAAATAAAACGTATTAAATTAAATTATTTTGTTATAAAACCCAATAATTACAAACAAAATAATGAACTCAGTTATCTAAAAAAAAATGACTAAAATAGCCCAAAATTTTGTAATAAACTTTCAAACAAAAAAAAATATATAAAAAAAATATGTGGATAATAAAATTAATTTAAACACGTAAGACAACAGGCTTGTTGTAAAAATAAAAAAAAAGAATATTATTCACGAAGCGATATAAAAAATGTAAAAAAAAAACATAAAGTACCCGGTGCATAAATAAATCAAACACACAAACAAAAAAATTCGGATTCAAAGTTCAAATTGAGAAATAAAATCAAAATGTATAATAAAATTGGGACAAAGAATCTTAAAATGTGTTACGACGAAATACTCAGCGTATAAATCGGAAAAATAAATCACTCAAAAAATTTGAGATTTTATGAAAACACAATATATATATATGAAAAAAAATTAAGTAAATATAAATTTTACGAAAGATTTGAAACAAAAATTATTTTGCTAAGAATATAAAAAAACTCTAACGTAAAATCTAAGTGGACCAAAAAAAAAACATGAAAAAAGTGCAAAAAAAATGATTAAGGGGGGTAATTTTCTGAAACACTTCGGTGAATGGTTGCGTTATTTCTATAGAAATTATTTTTGTAACAAAAACAATTTACATTGAAAGCTCCCTTCACTTCACCCAAGTGTTTTACGAAATTAGGTACTAAGAATCAATCAAAGCTAATTTCTTTTATTGTAAACCAAACAAATATAATTTGATCTAAAAAAATGTAATTTGATAAAAAAAAATATAAAAATAAAAAAAAATTATCAACAAAAATTAATTTAAAAAAAAATACTGAGATAAATAAAATTTTCTAACTCAAACTTTGAAAAAATATCAAAAACAAAACTTAAAAAAAACAAACTACGAACAAAAATTACACTTTCGCACAAGAATTAAAAAAAAAACACAATACGATCACAAACGGGTTTGTTAACATGTAGTGTGAAAATAAGTGGGTGTGTGTATGGCCTCAGTTCAATACCTTCTATGTGCCTGATCTTCAGGCCTCTAAAACATGTTCATCAATCAAATTTAAATAAAAAGGAATTAATATGTACCATTTTCGTGTCCTCCCGTATCATTAACATCTACTTCTTCATAGTGTTAAGCTTTCGGGGGTTTCAGGTTTACCCCTTTCGATACTCCTGGCCTCTGAATCATCGTTCAGATCGGGTATCTCCAAGCCCCTGGGTCTACGAACACGTAAATCTAAGCAATATCTTTGAACTTTTGGCTATCTGATTGACTCTTGAGTTCCACATAACTTTGACCTGCACACAAGTCAAAGTTTTAGCCTTGACCTGGGCCTTACAGGTTACAGGATCAATGTTTTGCGGTTCCCGAAAGCCTATCATACGTTCAAAATTCAAACGGAATCTAATACTAAAATCGAATAAAAAAAAACAAAACCCCGGGACAAATTCATCTATCTATGAAGTGTTTCAACAAAAGCCTTCACGCTAATCAGTAAAATTGTCCCATGAATCTGTCGAGAAAATATGTGCTTATGAGTTTCCCTAACTTTTGATTCTACACACAAATTAAAGACTGAATCTTCACTTTGGGCCTGGTAGGTTTATAGAATCAAAAATTTCGGGGGTCTCACAAACACACATCCTTCGTTGGGCTATAAAAACAAACTATTATTCTATGGAGTCGGTATATTTAGGTCTCCTATATACCTTTTCAAAAACTCAACCGTTCATCCGGTTCTTGATCACATTTGATTGGGCGCCATATTGTTACGTGGCCCCAAAGGCACTGTAGTGGTGATGCCAGCTAGTTTGCGTTGGCACGCTTCCCGGGTCGGATTCCAACCCACCACTACAGCCCAGGGACAAGCACAATTAAAAAAAATAAAAAAAAACAAAAAAACTAAAATCATAAAAAGCAACCAGAACATCCCAAAGAGGGAGGACGCGGTGTTCAAAAATCCCCCACAATTGCCCTCCCAACCATGGTCACCAAATAGGTCCAATTCGATTTTTGTTGGCAACCCCAAATCCCACACACACACTTACCACACTTACCTCACACCGTTAACTTCACCCTACAAAGAAATTAGCAAACCATAATTTAAATTTTTAAACACTTACAACATTTTTTTATTAAACAATAAATCTTAACCTAACAAAATTTCCTAAAAATAAACGCTTAAATTTACTAATTACTCTAAAAATCAAAAAAAAAAAACACTTTTTTTCAACAACCCACGAAAAAAACCGTATTTTGATACAGGGTACTCGGGACACCCACCGGCAAATAAATCCAACTCACTGGCCCTTAAAACCCCAATATAGACGGTACTTTAACCGAATGGGTGTTACATTTTAAAGTACTGTGTTATTAAAAGGGTCAAAAAAACTATAGTATGAACGGTTGCGTTTTGTAACTAATCGAGTACTCCGGCTCTAAGTTACCAAAAATCAACTCACTTTCAAAATACAACAAAACTTCAATACAACCCGAGAACCAACCGCTTAACAGTAATCCGATTGAACACAAATTTAACCAAAAAAAAATTACATTAAAGACGGAAAAAAAAAATTAATACTAAAAATTTAATATCACCAGATCTTACTTTACTCTAAAAAAAACTAACTTAACTAGAGAAAAAAAAATTACACACAATATTTAAAAAAGGGCTAACGGTGCCAAAAATAAAAAAAAATTATCTAAATCCTTTAAAACAAAATGGTTTCAATACGAACCGCCAAAAACTTGCACATAAAGGCCTACAAAATTTGTATCACTTAGGCTCCATTTTGAGCTTTCCTAAAAACCAAAAAAAAAACCTACCTAAACGAGCTCTCTTAGGTGGTGCAATTCCTTGGGCTAATAAACCCACTCAAAATCAAACTTGGGTAAAATTTTGCAAGCCTTAAATAAAAATTTCGCATAAATAAAATACATTCTACTATAACCCTTTTCTTTTTCTTTCCTTTTTTTTTTTTTTTTTTTATTAAGGCACTTACAACAAAGTGTGATAAAACAAACTAATTTTTACTAATTTCCTTGCCTAACCTAGGAATAACCATTAACATTTAAACTACCAACTACCATTCCTTTGATGACCAACTGCACATATAAATTTTGTTTTCCTTCCCATATAATCCACAAAATGGTCGGTGGTATTCTGGTGCCCGATTATGGCGATTCAAATCAAAGATGGCCGTGATTTTTCCGACCACTTGAAAACAAAAAAAAAAATTCCACTTTTTACAGTATTTATAAAAACCAATACCTGGAGATTAAATTTTTGCTTTTTCGATCTTCTTTCAGAGCTGGTTTTATGTACTTTGCCTGTTATCAAGGTATGCTATGGATGACCCTTTGGATCGTTCCCCTCTTAGCCAGCTGTATTACCACTTCCCGCTCAACTTTGACCATCAATATATAGCCAATAGCTTGCTTCTAGGATTTCTGTCGCAATATGTATTTAACCTCCAGCTAAAAGGAATTCGAATTAACATTAATATTTTCCTACATTACCCCTCCAAAGCACAATAAGACTACTTTTCTCTAGCCACTCACTTTTTCTTTAAATCAAATTTCCACTTTCAACAGGTAATTTTTTTTTTTATTACTAATAAAAAAACTTTACTAATGACTTGATCACGACTTTTCGTTTCGATTTTATAACGATTTCATGTAAGTATTAAACATTCAAAATAAACCAAGTTTTAGCTATATATCATACACAATTTTCCTGGCACTAAACCGCACAATTCAATCTTTCTTATACCAATGGCCTCCTTTTACCTAATTTCTCATCAAGAAACCTCGGTTACTTCCATTAATTTCCCTCCTAAATTTACTAATTCCATTAGACTTTGTACCTCAAAACAGACAGTACAATAATTTGACATTAACTTTGGGCGGACAGACATAAAACATAACATGTAAAAAACATCTAACACATTTATGAATGGGGACCGCCTGCAAAAATGCAACCCTGTGCCAATTTCATAAACCTGGTTGTTGCCAATCTACTAAATAAAATTTCTTTATTCTATTACACAATTCACTACTACTTTTCCAACCATGCGAATCGTTTTGTCTTTCCGTAGTAAAAGAAAACTTGTTCTTTTTCTTCTTTTTACTACGCACTACACTTAAGAGGCAGAAAGACGTCAATTTATACACTTCTGATCATTTCACTTATTTTACCCCCAATATAACGTTAAAATTTATAAAAACCAATGGTAACCGTTACTGGAATATTCAGCGTACCACTTACATCTACAATCTCGCTGATATATAGCAACGATAGCCGGTTATCCACCGTCCAAATAATCCTAAGTGCAACGTTATTTTACCGGCTCGGCGTCCCTAACCTATACTAACTACCGGTTTGTTACATGCGGTTTGAGGGACAAGTGGTAATACCACCAACACCATCGTACCCCCAGGTGACCCGTACCGCCGCTGGATCGTAGCGTCTGTCCTACGCATCACATCCCTCTGGTAATAACGTGCCCTCATTTCAAAGCCCTGTTTAAATTTTCTCTCTCTCCCTTTTCATGCCTACGTGTACGTAATCCTAGGACTTGTTCTCCTCCGTTGTCCTGTTTAATACGGGAGTATGATTCATCGATCCACCTATAAACATCCGAAATTCAACGTCTAAATAAAAAACACCGTAGACACGGTGGAGTGCCATGTGAACTGCACTACCGACTCCTGGCAATGTAAGTTAACCGTATCGTTGGCGACTAAACTACATTCAGGCCATATTGTACCGTTTTCCCGAACTTCAAACATCGAGCGAAATCCTTTCACTCTTTTGAACAAAATACTGGGCTTCACCCTACTCTAGTGTTTCCAATTAATCGACATAGGCGGTTAACCGGCTAATGCATTACCCGAAAAATCACCAAGATGGATTAACCGGTTATTCGGGTCGGTTATTCGAGAAAATTGGCGGTCAATCGACCAATTTTAGCCGATTATTCGGGTCTAATAATTATTCGAGTTTTTAAATTATCCGTTCCGACATTAACCGAAATAGAGGCGATTAATCGAGGAATCCGTCAACCGATTAACCGAATTGGAAACACTACCTTATTCCTTTACCAGTAAAACACAGAGAGCTGCCTGTTTTTGTCAAATATCAAAGTTTTTTTTTTTTTTTTTTTTTTCAAATTTTCTGTTTTATTGAATCTTTCTCTTAAGGAATTTACAATAAGTGAACAAATCTTAAATCTATTTTCTTAATGGTTAACTGCCAGCGCAGTCAAGCCAATTTTTGTGAGCAGGAGTGTATGTATATGTTAGCTTCGAGCAATGTCCAGGGTGTCTAATCTTCTTAGACGCTGATGCCCTGGATATGTAAGTAAATTTTGAGCTAAGCGGTTAGGATGAGCGGTTAGTTTAGACACGTATTTGATACTATGCGTTTTAATTTCGTCGCGGACTACAGGGATATTGAGATCTTTGTGGATATTAGAATTACGTATGAACCATGGGGCACCAGTGATAAATCTTAATAATTTCGATTGTCTTCTTTGTAATTTGTCTATGTTCGAGGCTGAGGCTGTTCCCCAGAGTTGAATACCGTATGTCCAAATGGGTTTTATTATGACTTTATATATAATCACTTTAAAGTCCAAACGAAGAGTAGAGTATTTATTAAGAAGCCAGTTTAACTGAGCAAGTTTTAGATTAATTTGAGTTATTTTAGAATCTATATGATGTGCCCAAGTAAGACGTCGATCTAGGTGAATTCCGAGATACTTAACATGATTTTGATGTGGTACTACAGTGTTATTAATGATAAGATTGGGGCAATTTTCCCTTTTAAGAGTAAAGGTTACGTGAACACATTTTGAAGCATTTACTTTTATTTTCCATTCGTCGAGCCATTTTTCTACATTATAAATGTGAGACTGCAATTGGAAATTCGCCATTTTGGGATTTTGGTGGACGCTCATAAACGCCGAGTCATCAGCAAATGTGAAAGTGTGAGTAAGTGGATGAGTTGGCATATCTGCGGTGTAGAGAATATAAAGCAATGGACCCAGTATACTACCTTGGGGAACTCCAGCACAAATTTTCCTACTTGATGATTGACAATTTTTAGATTTTACTATGAACGATCTTTGTGAAAGATAACCTTTTAGTAGTTTGTGGGTATTGGATGGCAACAGAGTTATTATTTTATGTATAAGACCGTCATGCCATACTCTGTCGAATGCTTGAGAAATGTCTATAAATAGAGCGGAGCAATATTGTTTGGCTTCAAATGTCATCCTAATGAGAGTAACAATGCGGTGAACTTGTTCTATCGTGCTATGTTTTTTTCTAAAACCAAATTGATGCATGGGAATTAATTTATGTACCTCTATGTGGGATGATAATACGTTGTAAAGGATTTTTTCGAAGAGTTTTGATAGCACCGATAATAAACTAATTGGCCTATATGATGTTGCAAGACTTGCGTTTTTTCCAGGCTTGGGAACCATTATTATTTCCGAAATTTTCCAAGAAGTAGGGAATACACCAGTACGTAGTATAGCATTGAAAATAAACAAAACAATTTTAAGCGCGCCATCTGGTAGCTCACAAACCATTTTTGGAGTAATCCTGTCCGGGCCTGGAGACTTTTTTACATCGAGGCTTTTTACGTTTTCTTTTAGAGTAGAGAATCGGATTTTTATAGGTGAGGAAATTGTATCGTTTATATGTGGAAGATTTATTGATGAGATTGTATCGTTGGGAGTAAAAACTTTTTCTAAATGATCAGCAAAAGTTTCAGCCTTCTCAATGCTGCTTTTAGCCCATGTTCCATTTTCGTTGCGTATGGGTGCTTCATAATTTGTGGGATGTTTTAGTTTTTTTGAAGCCTTCCACAAATTATAGTCTGAATTTTGTGTTGGTTCTAAATTTTGTAGGTAGAATTTAAGGGAGGACTCCTTATTTTCTTTCAGAACACGATTTAAATTTCTTTGACATTGTTTCAGTTTACTTTTAAGAGCAGGGGATCTTGTTTGTTGCCACTGTCTACGAATATTTCTTTTTTCTATTACGAGATCTTCAACTCTTTTTGAGCTGGCAAAATTGCATTTCTTATTGTTTTGGGTCTTTGGAGTAGCCACTGTTACTGCCGAGGAGAATGTTTTTGAAAACTGATCTATGGCTTCTTGGATTTCTTCACCGGTTTTTAATGAGAGGGCTTGGGGTAAATGAGAGCTGATGTACATTTTGTATTTGAGCCAGTTCGTTCTTCTATTGGGAAAGTGATTTGTTTCCATCAATAAACTAGGATTGGATGTGACCAAACTAATAACAGTTGGAGAGTGATCAGATGACAGGTCCAGAGAAGAAACTATCGAAATGTGTTTTCGTTTTATGTTTTTAATAATTGCGAAATCAATTAGGTCCGGGATTTTATTTAAGTCTGAAGGCCAATAAGTAGGCTGACCGCCAGAGACCACATCGAGGTTTGATGAATTGATTGCATTGAGTAGTTGTCGTCCTTTTGGAGTGATGAGTCGGGAACCCCAATACGTATGTTTTGCATTGAAATCCCCTGCTACAATGAATTTATGACCAAGTGTAGAGAAAAAACTTGTGTATTGTTGTTGAGTTATTTTGTGTCTGGGAGGACTGTAGATAGACGAAATTGTAATGTTAACATCTGTCAGAGTTAGGGATGTAGCTTGTATGTGATCGGTTTTATACTCTTGCAATGGGAAGTGTCTCACTCTATTACTAATTATAATAGCAGTACCACCACATGCTCTGTCACTTGGGTGTTTAGTGTCATATGTAGAAAAATTGTTAATTCTAAAGCAATTTTTAGAGGTGAAGTGGGTCTCAGAGACTAATAATATGTCAATAGCTTGTATTTTAAGAAAAGATTCAACTTCTCTTTTGTGTTGGCTTAAGCCGTTGGCATTCCAGAAACAAATATTTAATGGGATCATTTTTTTTCCAAGATGGCTTGCATAAGCATACCTTGATTTCTAAGCATTTCTTGCATCATTATTTGCATATTATTAATAAAGTTATTCATAGTGTTTACAAGATTTTCGATGGAGACTTCTAGAGGGTTTCTGTGAGAAGAGGACGAAGGTCCTTGCGTGATACTAGCGTATGAAATATTCTCATCAATAGTCGATGTGCTGGATTGTACTTGGGATGGGTTATTGAGATTGGTTCTGATTGTTTGGGAACTAGGAGTAGTGTAAGGAATACTGTGGGTTAGTCTTGGGAAGCTGGTTGGTTGATATTGATTCCTATTCGTTTTTTGTAACACGTTTTTTTTAATTTGACTATAAACTGGGCATCCTCTATAATTGGCCGTGTGGTTTCCACCACAATTGCTACATTTCTTTAACGAAGGATCAGATTTTGGTATTGTGCAATTTGAACTCTTATGAACTTCACCGCATATTACGCATACTGAGGGCAATTTACAATACCCTTTTGTGTGGCCAAATTCTTGGCAGTTAAGGCATTGGGGTAGGCCATTACGTTTCCGGGGCTCTTCCACAGTTATTCTTCTGTGAAGTAGATAGCGCAAATTATAAATTGGATGTACTTCGTTCTTTTTTATTTTACTTGAGTCAAAAGCTATTTCTACTCTAAATAAAGTGACATATAAACTTAGGTACTGAAAACAACCCGAATTTGACTTCCCGGTAATGAAATAACTTTCCCGCTAATCTAGGTCCACTTATCCCTGTGATTCAAAGGTCCGCACTGCCCTTATGATCCCAAAGTTGGCAATCACCCGCAACAAAACTCCGGGGCTACCAAGTGTACGCCAGAAGAACCGGTGTGCCGGATGATGCTCCAGGGTGCTTGTCCCCTTCCGGGATTAATTCATCTCAACGTGGGGAACTCCCACGCCCTGTAGAGTCTCAGCGCTCTATCGAATGCAAAAAGCCGGGCATTCATAGGTAAGTACGTGTAGCCTTTGCCATGAAATTTCAAACAAGTCCGTTTTTCTTCCTTTTTCTCTTTTTAGATCCTTTGATGATGTTTTATCCGGTAGAGTTGCAGCTGCTATTTTCTTTTCTACAATTTCGTAATTCATCCGCATCATCATAGCATGTGAGTTATCCTAGATTTTTAAGATTTAGTATTATAGTTTGAGTACTAAAGCGTTAGTTTTCACTCATAACTTCTTGAATGATCTCGCGAATCGGTCCCTGTCGTCCGTCAAACATGTACTTAACGGGCATGTTCTGTATTCCACTTTTGGGTGAAAGTGAAGATTTCATAAGTTCTCTTCTCAATTCCATTTGTTCCCATTTAAAATTTAAGTGTATTATAATTGCATTCTGGCCACTTACTGGAAAAAGAGTTGAAATCGAATCAAATTGCATTTTAGCACTGTGTAGTAGTTACCAAAACTTCGATTTCCCTGTGATTTGAAATCACTTTGAGATGCAGAACCGAGCTGCATTTGATAGGGTTACCCCTTTTCCCATATTTCCGGTTCAAGATTTGGTATTTGGGTTTTCTTTTGCACAGAAAGGCGGTACTTGTATGTTCTATCACAGGTGGTAATACACCAAGGCCCTTTGAATTAATATATAGAACTGGTACAAATACATACTCGAATCAAATTGCACCTTTTGTACTCTTTCCTTGCCAGTTTTGGGTTTTTAGACCTTTTCTCAGACCTTTATGTCCTTTAAATGAAAAATGCCTATTGATTTACCCTGTAGGTTTTCCAATTCGTACATATTGTTACCAATTGGTTTCACTATGCGGCATTTTAAAAATTCTCTGCCAAATTTTGCGTTGATGTTATTTTTGAAATCCGATTGTGCAAAATTTCTTCGGTAAACCTCCTGACCTGGACTAAATTTTGTCATTCGTGCTCGTTCGTTATATCTTTTTGCACTTCTCTCAAAAGCTTCGTGTAAATTTTGCCTGATCTTCTCGTGGATGAGTTTCTGACGGTCTTCGCGACTTAATGAAAAAATTTGGTGGTCAGTCATTGATTTTAGTTTTCGTGCTAGTTTGTAATCGGCACCATTTGAAAACCAATTATATCCGAATAGGGCAAAGAATGGGGTGGTTCCTGTTGCGGTGTGTATTGATGTTCTTAACGTATTAGATATAAGTCCCAATCTCGATGGTCTTTTTCCATATAAGCCCTGATGGCTGCCAGTATAGACTGGTTGACTCTTTCAGAGGCGTTCGATTGCGGAGAATAGAATGCCGTCTTCATATGCTGAATCTTATAGGCCTCAATCATTTCCTTAAAACTGCTAGATACAAATTGCTGACCATTGTCGCTGTGAATGGTTTCAGGTACTCCAAACTTGTTGAAAATTTCTTGTACTAAAAATTGAATAACGTTTTTAGTAGTGGCTTCTTTCATAGCCTTTATGAATGAGAATTTGGTGAAATGATCGACCACTATAAAAATGTAGGCGTTTCCCTTTTTAGACCTAGGATACTTTCCGAGAAAATCTATATATAATTTCTGAAAAGGCCTCTCGGTTAGCACCTCTTCACCGATAGTTGTTCGCAAATTTTGGTTAGATGGTTTAGTTTCTTTGCAAACCTGGCAGTTTAAAACATAATTTCGAACCTGATTTACCATTTTGGGCCAATAATATAATTGTTTTAACCGAGTTAAGGTTTTACATAAGCCTCCATGTGCTGCTGTTGTAGCATCATGTGCTTTTTCGATTAAAATATGTGTGATTTCATGCGGTACCCACAGCTTCCACGAACATTCCTCAATGTTATCATTTCGTTCAAAGTTTGTTCTTTTAAAAATTTTTCCATTTTCCACTTTCAAATCGGGCAGCTTATTTTGATTTGCTTCAATATTTTTGATTAATTCCAAATATTCCTCATTCTCAAATTCATTTGTTTCAAAATCAAAATATTCTTCGTTTATTTCGTCGACTTCGAATGCCATTCTAGATAACGTGTCTGCCACCACATTTTCCGAACCCTTTCGGTGTTCGATTGAAAAATCATAAGCCTGCAACTGTAGCGACCATCTAGCCAAGCGTCCACTTAGGTCCTTCAAGGACATTAACCATTTCAGGCTCGCATGGTCCGTGATGATTGTGAATTTCATCATTTCAACGTATGGTCGAAAACGTTTTACTGCCAATACCGCTGCCAAGCACTCTTTCTCGGTCACGGAGTAGTTCTTCTGACAGCCGGTGAACTTTTGCGAATAAAACGCTATGGGGTTCTCATCTCCATTGTCGGTTTTCTGAAAAAGAACGGCTCCGATCCCGAAATCTGATGCGTCACACTGGATATAAAATTGTCGGCTGAAATCTGGATGACGTAGTACTGGGGCGGTTGTGAGTGCGTATTTTAAGGTCTCGAAAGCTTCCTCTGCTTCGGGGGTTATGGTGAACTTTCTACCCCCTTTCAAAGTATCGGTTAATGCTGCGGCGATTGAGGCAAAACCTTTGATAAAACGCCTATACCACCCGGCAGTTCCTAGAAAGCTTCTGACCTCCCTCGGTGATTTTGGCAACTGGATCCTCTGAATAGCCGAAACCTTTTCGGGATCCGTTTTCAGCATACCGCCCCCAATAATGAAACCAAGATATCGCAGTTCTTTGAAACAGAACATTGACTTTTTTAAACCAATTGTCACGTTAGCTTTCCGTAGACATTCGGCCACTTGTTCCAAAATTTTAAGGTGAGTAGAAAATTCATCCGAAATTATAAGTAAATCGTCGAGGTATACAAACACGTTGGACCTCAGCCGGGCAGGTATGACCTTATCCATTAGGCGGCATAATCGCTGAGCCGCGTTGCAAAGACCAAAAGGCATCACTCTGAACTGGTACAACGGTCGACCTGGTACCGTGAAAGCGGTGTATGGCTTTGCGTGTTCCTCCAGTTCAATTTGCCAAAAGGCATACTTTAAGTCGACGCTGCTGATGAAATGGGTTTGGTCAATGCGGCTCAGTATTCCATCTATATTTTGCAGTGGATAAGCATCTTTTATTGTCACCTCATTCAGTTTTCGGGCATCAAGACAGAATCTGTTTTTCCCAGGTTTTCGTACCACTGTTGTTCGGTTGCTCCACGGGCTGTCACTCTCTTCTATCACGTTCAAGGCTAACATGTTATCAATTTCCGCATAAACAATTTCCTGGACTGCCGGAGAGATCGGGTAATGTCTTTCCTTGATTGGATTCGTACCATCTTTTAGCTTAATTTCGTGTTGTTCTAAACTTGTGCAACCGAGACCTTTTTCCTCAAAAGCTGGGAATTTATTTATTACCTCTTTCAACTGTTGTTGTTGTTTATCGTTTAAATCGTGCATTTTAGCTTTATGGGTCTCCCCTTCCTCATGAATTCTCCTTACCATTTCCAGATCCATTTCATTAATTTGAAAAATTTCGGGAGCAATTCTAAATTTCCTCCAAAAATCAACGCCGAGGTAGATCTCTTGTTGAAGATCTGGACATAAATAGAACGTTATCATATGGGTTTCCCCTTTGTATACAATTTCCAATTTAGCTTTGCCTAGGACCCGGTGCGATTGACCTGCTGCCGTGTGCACGTTGACCAATATCTTAGTGAAATTCACGTTTATATTGTCCATCATTTCACGGCAATTTTTTCCAAGAATACTCACCGAAGCACCAGAATCTAACAATCCCCGGAACCTATTGCCTGCAATGAAGATTTCGGCATAAGGCCGTGGATCTGTCTTTGTTGCAACGTGTCTTATCGATTCGGCGATGAGCTTCCTCACCATTTTTCTTTCCGCATAACTGGCCCTTGTTTTCAAAATTTTTTTATATTTTCTTAGAGGTAGGTTTTTCGCCTGATTTTTTGAGATTTCATCAAGAGGCATCACGTTTTGTTGTTGCTGTGTTTCACCGGCTTCACAATCTTCATTAAAAATTCGTTGGCGAACCATTTTATAGTTCTGCTCCCGAATTTCTCTCGGTAAATAATGCCGAATTCTCGAAAATTTTACTGGATCTGTTACTGCTCGTGATTTTGTTGTTGTGTTGGCTGGTTTTGTTGCTGTAGCTGGTTTTGATGTTGAGTTTGCTGGATCTGTTGCTGGGGCAACTGATGATTTTGTTGACATTGCTGTTGTTGCTGAAATTGTTGACGATTTTTCGGCAATTGTTGTTGGGGGTTCGGGGCGTTTCTCGAGGAACGTGATTCCCCCGTCGAAACCACGCTCCGTTTCGAGTTTCCCCGCTGCTGGCATGTGGCACAATAAGGAGCTACCACATCTGGCTTACCACATTTGTAACAAAAGTAATTTAGCTGATCTGAGGGGCAATCGATAAAAATGTGGCCTTCTTTGTGACAATTCCAGCACACAATCACGTTGTTTAAGGCAGCTATTTCGTTGTTAGGGTCTTTTTCTTCTTCTTGTTCATCATATACAATCTCATTTATGTAACGCCTTTGATTTTGAGCCGGCCTAACCGGTTGTTGGAGGGCTGGCCTCGTGTCACGTCTGGGAAAATTTCTTTCAGCCTCTACGCACTCGATCCTCAACTGTTCCAACGACGATACAGGTATAGGATAGACAATCTGACGTATATTTTCTCTGATGTTCTTCTTGGCGAGTTTAATCATCTCAAATTCGGAAATGGGCCTTTCAAGCTTTGCTCTTAACAAATTTATCTGATGAAAATAACTGTCTATTGTTTCACCAGGCAGTTGTCTACGTTCCACAAGCTCGTGCATGATATCAAAATTTGTTCTATGCGTTTTAAAGCGTTGCAGTAACGACATGCGCAATTCCTCCCACTCCGTTACTTCATGCGTCTCCACGTACCACCAGTACCAGTCCAGGGCTGGGCCCGATACAAGAAGATGAAAATCTTGCATTATTTCGTCAAACGTCATATTGTATCGACGCTGACAGTGTTCCAACCGGAATATGAAAGATTCCACTGACAAATGTGCTTCACTTCCGTCGAAACTTATCCCAAATTTTTCCACTCTTGGCCTGTTCACGTAGACAGGTGGTACATTTTGAGGGGCTCCTATAGATGGACTGTAGGTAAAGCTACGGTTGTTGCTGGCCGTCTGGGCGTAGTTCTTGACCGATTGTCGTTTGCGGGATGGGTCGGAAATTCGTACGGATGGGTAACTGTAAATTGGGCGTTGCTGGCTGCGGCACTCGAGTCGGAATTATCGAGGCTGTCTATCCTGGTGGCTCTAACGCTTTCCCTTCCCGTTTCCCTAGCCGTTAAAATCCGAATTACCTCGCTAATTTGAGTCATATTCTCGTTAACCTTTCCCAATTCCCGATTCACGTTTTCAATCACAATCTCGCGGATGGATTGGTTTAACGAAGCGCGCATTTCCTCGACACTTTCGCAAACCATTGACCGTACATTAGGGGGCAAGTCATCGGCGAAGGTTACGCGACGGGTCGAAGCATTGGAATTCTTATTCCCCGAATTAGATGTAGTCTTCGGTATCGTGCCCGTATTCCTATTTGTCATAGTGATAGATTCCGCTAAATCGTGCATTTGGTAGTCGTCAGGTCCAGACATATTCCGAGCCCTGCTTCTCGTATTTTTATTTTTCGATATCTGAATAGAAGAACGATCTACTTCGTATGGCCTATCTCTATTCCCTTGCCTTTTCCGTTTTTCGTCCTCCTTACTCGATTTTCCTGGCATTTAATCCCACCTAACCGCGATGACGAAATATAATTATAATTTCGAACCACTAACTCACGAAAAACAAATATTCAATTTTCGATCGCAAAAATCAAAAAAAAATTTGAAAAGCAAAACCAAATCGGATATTACAAGATAATAAAACTTTAATGATAAAAAAAAATTTATTGAAAATTAACTAATAATAATGATAAAAACTGCATATAAAAGAAATTACAAATAATGCCAAAATTTAGTTTATATTAAATTAATAAACAAATTTTTAAATCTAATCTTAAACCTTTTTAAAACTTAAACTCAATCGTAAATACACAAAAACTTAACCAACCACTTAACAGACTATTTTCAACATGCAAACTAAAAATACTATTATTCAATTTAAACTAAAAGTTTAACACAAACTCTAAAATAAAACGTATTAAATTAAATTATTTTGTTATAAAACCCAATAATTACAAACAAAATAATGAACTCAGTTATCTAAAAAAAAATGACTAAAATAGCCCAAAATTTTGTAATAAACTTTCAAACAAAAAAAAATATATAAAAAAAATATGTGGATAATAAAATTAATTTAAACACGTAAGACAACAGGCTTGTTGTAAAAATAAAAAAAAAGAATATTATTCACGAAGCGATATAAAAAATGTAAAAAAAAAACATAAAGTACCCGGTGCATAAATAAATCAAACACACAAACAAAAAAATTCGGATTCAAAGTTCAAATTGAGAAATAAAATCAAAATGTATAATAAAATTGGGACAAAGAATCTTAAAATGTGTTACGACGAAATACTCAGCGTATAAATCGGAAAAATAAATCACTCAAAAAATTTGAGATTTTATGAAAACACAATATATATATATGAAAAAAAATTAAGTAAATATAAATTTTACGAAAGATTTGAAACAAAAATTATTTTGCTAAGAATATAAAAAAACTCTAACGTAAAATCTAAGTGGACCAAAAAAAAAACATGAAAAAAGTGCAAAAAAAATGATTAAGGGGGGTAATTTTCTGAAACACTTCGGTGAATGGTTGCGTTATTTCTATAGAAATTATTTTTGTAACAAAAACAATTTACATTGAAAGCTCCCTTCACTTCACCCAAGTGTTTTACGAAATTAGGTACTAAGAATCAATCAAAGCTAATTTCTTTTATTGTAAACCAAACAAATATAATTTGATCTAAAAAAATGTAATTTGATAAAAAAAAATATAAAAATAAAAAAAAATTATCAACAAAAATTAATTTTAAAAAAAATACTGAGATAAATAAAATTTTCTAACTCAAACTTTGAAAAAATATCAAAAACAAAACTTAAAAAAAACAAACTACGAACAAAAATTACACTTTCGCACAAGAATTAAAAAAAAAACACAATACGATCACAAACGGGTTTGTTAACATGTAGTGTGAAAATAAGTGGGTGTGTGTATGGCCTCAGTTCAATACCTTCTATGTGCCTGATCTTCAGGCCTCTAAAACATGTTCATCAATCAAATTTAAATAAAAAGGAATTAATATGTACCATTTTCGTGTCCTCCCGTATCATTAACATCTACTTCTTCATAGTGTTAAGCTTTCGGGGGTTTCAGGTTTACCCCTTTCGATACTCCTGGCCTCTGAATCATCGTTCAGATCGGGTATCTCCAAGCCCCTGGGTCTACGAACACGTAAATCTAAGCAATATCTTTGAACTTTTGGCTATCTGATTGACTCTTGAGTTCCACATAACTTTGACCTGCACACAAGTCAAAGTTTTAGCCTTGACCTGGGCCTTACAGGTTACAGGATCAATGTTTTGCGGTTCCCGAAAGCCTATCATACGTTCAAAATTCAAACGGAATCTAATACTAAAATCGAATAAAAAAAAACAAAACCCCGGGACAAATTCATCTATCTATGAAGTGTTTCAACAAAAGCCTTCACGCTAATCAGTAAAATTGTCCCATGAATCTGTCGAGAAAATATGTGCTTATGAGTTTCCCTAACTTTTGATTCTACACACAAATTAAAGACTGAATCTTCACTTTGGGCCTGGTAGGTTTATAGAATCAAAAATTTCGGGGGTCTCACAAACACACATCCTTCGTTGGGCTATAAAAACAAACTATTATTCTATGGAGTCGGTATATTTAGGTCTCCTATATACCTTTTCAAAAACTCAACCGTTCATCCGGTTCTTGATCACATTTGATTGGGCGCCATATTGTTACGTGGCCCCAAAGGCACTGTAGTGGTGATGCCAGCTAGCTCGCGTTGGCACGCTTCCCGGGTCGGATTCCAACCCACCACTACAGCCCAGGGACAAGCACAATTAAAAAAAATAAAAAAAAACAAAAAAACTAAAATCATAAAAAGCAACCAGAACATCCCAAAGAGGGAGGACGCGGTGTTCAAAAATCCCCCACAATTGCCCTCCCAACCATGGTCACCAAATAGGTCCAATTCGATTTTTGTTGGCAACCCCAAATCCCACACACACACTTACCACACTTACCTCACACCGTTAACTTCACCCTACAAAGAAATTAGCAAACCATAATTTAAATTTTTAAACACTTACAACATTTTTTTATTAAACAATAAATCTTAACCTAACAAAATTTCCTAAAAATAAACGCTTAAATTTACTAATTACTCTAAAAATCAAAAAAAAAAAACACTTTTTTTCAACAACCCACGAAAAAAACCGTATTTTGATACAGGGTACTCGGGACACCCACCGGCAAATAAATCCAACTCACTGGCCCTTAAAACCCCAATATAGACGGTACTTTAACCGAATGGGTGTTACATTTTAAAGTACTGTGTTATTAAAAGGGTCAAAAAAACTATAGTATGAACGGTTGCGTTTTGTAACTAATCGAGTACTCCGGCTCTAAGTTACCAAAAATCAACTCACTTTCAAAATACAACAAAACTTCAATACAACCCGAGAACCAACCGCTTAACAGTAATCCGATTGAACACAAATTTAACCAAAAAAAAATTACATTAAAGACGGAAAAAAAAAATTAATACTAAAAATTTAATATCACCAGATCTTACTTTACTCTAAAAAAAACTAACTTAACTAGAGAAAAAAAAATTACACACAATATTTAAAAAAGGGCTAACGGTGCCAAAAATAAAAAAAAATTATCTAAATCCTTTAAAACAAAATGGTTTCAATACGAACCGCCAAAAACTTGCACATAAAGGCCTACAAAATTTGTATCACTTAGGCTCCATTTTGAGCTTTCCTAAAAACCAAAAAAAAAACCTACCTAAACGAGCTCTCTTAGGTGGTGTAATTCCTTGGGCTAATAAACCCACTCAAAATCAAACTTGGGTAAAATTTTGCAAGCCTTAAATAAAAATTTCGCATAAATAAAATACATTCTACTATAACCCTTTTCTTTTTCTTTCCTTTTTTTTTTTTTTTTTTTATTAAGGCACTTACAACAAAGTGTGATAAAACAAACTAATTTTTACTAATTTCCTTGCCTAACCTAGGAATAACCATTAACATTTAAACTACCAACTACCATTCCTTTGATGACCAACTGCACATATAAATTTTGTTTTCCTTCCCATATAATCCACAAAATGGTCGGTGGTATTCTGGTGCCCGATTATGGCGATTCAAATCAAAGATGGCCGTGATTTTTCCGACCACTTGAAAACAAAAAAAAAATTCCACTTTTTACAGTATTTATAAAAACCAATACCTGGAGATTAAATTTTTGCTTTTTCGATCTTCTTTCAGAGCTGGTTTTATGTACTTTGCCTGTTATCAAGGTATGCTATGGATGACCCTTTGGATCGTTCCCCTCATAGCCAGCTGTATTACCACTTCCCGCTCAACTTTGACCATCAATATATAGCCAATAGCTTGCTTCTAGGATTTCTGTCGCAATATGTATTTAACCTCCAGCTAAAAGGAATTCGAATTAACATTAATATTTTCCTACATTACCCCTCCAAAGCACAATAAGACTACTTTTCTCTAGCCACTCACTTTTTCTTTAAATCAAATTTCCACTTTCAACAGGTAATTTTTTTTTTTATTACTAATAAAAAAACTTTACTAATGACTTGATCACGACTTTTCGTTTCGATTTTATAACGATTTCATGTAAGTATTAAACATTCAAAATAAACCAAGTTTTAGCTATATATCATACACAATTTTCCTGGCACTAAACCGCACAATTCAATCTTTCTTATACCAATGGCCTCCTTTTACCTAATTTCTCATCAAGAAACCTCGGTTACTTCCATTAATTTCCCTCCTAAATTTACTAATTCCATTAGACTTTGTACCTCAAAACAGACAGTACAATAATTTGACATTAACTTTGGGCGGACAGACATAAAACATAACATGTAAAAAACATCTAACACATTTATGAATGGGGACCGCCTGCAAAAATGCAACCCTGTGCCAATTTCATAAACCTGGTTGTTGCCAATCTACTAAATAAAATTTCTTTATTCTATTACACAATTCACTACTACTTTTCCAACCATGCGAATCGTTTTGTCTTTCCGTAGTAAAAGAAAACTTGTTCTTTTTCTTCTTTTTACTACGCACTACACTTAAGAGGCAGAAAGACGTCAATTTATACACTTCTGATCATTTCACTTATTTTACCCCCAATATAACGTTAAAATTTATAAAAACCAATGGTAACCGTTACTGGAATATTCAGCGTACCACTTACATCTACAATCTCGCTGATATATAGCAACGATAGCCGGTTATCCACCGTCCAAATAATCCTAAGTGCAACGTTATTTTACCGGCTCGGCGTCCCTAACCTATACTAACTACCGGTTTGTTACATGCGGTTTGAGGGACAAGTGGTAATACCACCAACACCATCGTACCCCCAGGTGACCCGTACCGCCGCTGGATCGTAGCGTCTGTCCTACGCATCACATCCCTCTGGTAATAACGTGCCCTCATTTCAAAGCCCTGTTTAAATTTTCTCTCTCTCCCTTTTCATGCCTACGTGTACGTAATCCTAGGACTTGTTCCCCTCCGTTGTCCTGTTTAATACGGGAGTATGATTCATCGATCCACCTATAAACATCCGAAATTCAACGTCTAAATAAAAAACACCCGAGACACGGTGGAGTACCATGTGAACTGCACTACCGACTCCTGGCAATGTAAGTTAACCGTATCGTTGGCGACTAAACTACATTCAGGCCATATTGTACCGTTTTCCCGAACTTCAAACATCGAGCAAAATCCTTTCACTCTTTTGAACAAAATACTGGGCTTCACCCTACTCTAGTGTTTCCAATTAATCGACATAGGCGGTTAACCGGCTAATGCATTAATCGAAAAATCACCAAGATGGATTAACCGGTTATTCGGGTCGGTTATTCGAGAAAATTGGCGGTTAATCGATCAATCGTTTAATGCTAAATTACGGTATTTCATTAACTTTTTATTAATTAAAACACAAAAAGCTGACTCTTATCATTAAATATTAACGTCATCTATGAATACGATGTATTTAATAAAAAAGTTTTCCTATTCAAAGGTTTAAAAGTTTCGGGATCTGAGATTTAAAAAAAACGGTCTATAAAAATGTTGCTAAATCTACTAAAATTTCGTTGAAGATGGCAGAAAGAACTGCTGAAACTAACAAAATATTAGTAAGTTAAGAACGGCAAACCGAAAACTGTTACATATCGATTACTCAACGTAGATTCTTTTATTTAGAAAAAAATTTAAAAATCCGAAAAGCTTAGATACAAAATTTCTTGGATTGTGATTTTTAATCAATACTGACACTATAAAATTTAATATTGCATTTAACTTTTTCAAACCCAACTAGCTTGCAAAAATGTATTCATTTTATAACTTTAAGTTAAAACGGTACTAAAACTATTAAAATTTCCTGGTGTCAATTCATACTTTATGAAATATAATTTAGCTAAAAGTATAACTGAAAATTTTTTTATCTAAATAAACCTATTAGTATTTAAAATATTTGTAATTTTAAGAGAGAACATCACATCTCACAATCGTGTATGCTGGGTCTGAAAGGGTTAAAGAAATGCTATGCCTAAAGTTTTTTTTTTTTTTTTTTAAATTTTAATAAGATTCTTCCTCCAGCTACGAAATCTTCATCAAAGTCATCGATAAAAAAATTGAGTTCTCTTTGAGATTAATCTCAGTTAATTGAGAATACCAATTTACCTTGTTCCTCAGTATCTTTTACGTTACTAAAGGCCATTAACAGTAAAAAGATAACCTAAAGTTTGAGCGTACTTACTCTAAGAGAATTTTATCGGACGAGCTGTAAACAAAATTTTCAATAAGCTAATGAAGTTTTCTTCAAAAAGTACAAGCTAAATTTATTAAATTTTATGAAAAAAGCCTTACAATTTTTATGAATCTCTTTCAAAAAAAAACTTTTTTGGGTGTATGACATATGAAATTCTTCCTAAAATTCCATAAAAAAATTGCATCAATTCAATTAAAAGTTTCAATAGACGAATTCCAGCGAAACTTAATTGAATCAGTGTATAAATTCATCAATAGCATATAGACAATTCACTGAGTGTGCAGTTACAGAAGTCAAATTCTATATAACTTAAAATTTCCTAACTTTAGGTTATTTGTCCTAATTCGAATTCATATTCCTTGAAACGGGTTCGGGTTCAATGTTGCCTAGTGGAACATGTTTTAGAATTGATGTGGTTTTGAACCGATGTGTATGTACACTTTCTTAGGAAAAATAAGAAAAGCTAAAGTTCTCTCAGAATTAACATGTTAATTGTGTAACAGATTTAAAACAAATGCAGCCTTGTCTTAAAGGACATGGAGATATAATTTATATTAGTTTAATTTTTAAAAGAATTGAAACAGTAATGCAAAATTGTCTATTTTATTTCATACAGCATCCTCCAGCCAGTCGTGTATTTCGTGTGTTTTGTGAAGTTTAAAAAAACACCTTCATTTTGGCCTTTTGCTATGTTCTTAAGGCTTTTTCCTATAAATATAAACTTTGATACATATTTTTTTTTTTTTTTATTTTAAACATTTGCGCAAAATTTTATTAAAAATTGGGAGTCAGATTGTACAATGTCGCCTTGTTTGCGGTTGCTCGAAAAAGGTATTTAAGGACCTATTGCACACGATTTTTAAAGAATTTAATGCTATTTTAGTTAGTATTTGTTTTTTCTAAGCTTTTCTGGTAATTTTGTAGCCCAGATTAAGAAAATTGTGAAGTTTTGGGAAAAAATTAAGGAAAAATTCCATATTAAAAAATGTAACCGGTCAATCGACCAATTTTAACCGATTATTCGGGTCTAATAATTATTCGAGTTTTTAAATTATCCGTTCCGACATTAACCGAAATAGAGGCGATTAATCGAGGAATCCGTCAACCGATTAACCGAATTGGAAACACTACCTTATTCCTTTACCAGTAAAACACAGAGAGCTGCCTGTTTTTGTCAAATATCAAAGTGACATATAAACTTAGGTACTGAAAACAACCCGAATTTGACTTCCCAGTAATGAAATAACTTTCCCGCTAATCTAGGTCCACTTATCCCTGTGATTCAAAGGTCCGCACTGCCCTTATGATCCCAAAGTTGGCAATCACCCGCAACAATGTATGAGCTTTTCTATCCCTCATACACATCGCAGTGTCCTCCTTCGGTGTTCCCATAGCACTTAACCCTACCGAAGTAAAATAATATAACAGGGCTATGAACTAAAAAGCTTCAACAAAGTTCGCCAACTCACCATCAGATGGCGCGCAACAACTGTTCTAAAATTCAACATCTCGCGCAATTACAGTGTTGCCATATTTGAAGCCCTTCATCTTTCACCACCTTTCACATCTTCTCTATCCCCTTTCCAAAGGAAGCAACACGTTAATTAATAGGAATAATTTCCTGTGTTGCTTCTCTTTAAAAAAAAAAAATTATTTTATTAAAAAAATTCAATTTAATAAAAAAAAAATATAATTTTATAAAAAAATTTATAGAAAAAAAAATTATAATTTTATAAAAAGAAATTCATTTTATAAAAAAAAAATGCATAGCCGTGAGCGGTATCCAACTCGAGACCTTCTGAGTTTAAAGCTTATTTTAACAAAATATTGTAATTTTTATAAAATCAGTGCTCTGCCAGTGTATTATTTTTTGAACAGTTGGCAATATCTGGCTGGGATCTTATTTAATCTCTATATATAAAAGAATAACGTGACTGACTGACTGACTCAACATCGCCCAGACCAAACCGCTGAAGCTAGGAAGTTGAAATTTGGTATGTAGGTTCCTCTTTCGGCGTAGACGTCCGCTAAGACAGAATTTTTGGAAATTCCTACCGGAACGGGCAAAAAGGGGAAAAGTCTCCCCCTTGGCGGCCTGCCAAAACCCCTTTGGCTAGAAAGCTGAAATTTAAGATATGTGTTCCTTGGAGTATGGGCTAACTTTTCTGGAAAGTACTTTCTGGAATTTTGGACAGGGACGTTGTAAAAATGGCGGTTAAAAAGGGGAAAAAGGCCCCCCTTGACGGCCTGCCCAAACCGCTGGAGGTAGGAAGTTGAAATTTGGTATAAAGGTTCCTCCACTATCGTAGACATCCACCAAGACGGGAGTTTTGGAAATTTTTACAGGGACGGGCAAAAAGGGGAAAAAGTCTCCCCCTTGACGGCCTGCTCAAACTGCTGGAGCTATGAAGTTGAAATTTGGTATGTAGGTTCCTCGACCGGTGTAGACTTCCGTTGAGACGGCATTTTTGGAAATTCTTATCGGGAGGGGCAAAAAGGGGACAAAAAAAGTACCTTTTTCCAAAAAAGTACCTTTTCCCAAAAAAAGTACCTTTTTCCCAAAAAAGTACCTTTTTCCAAAAAAAGTACCTTTTTCCGAAAAAAGTACCTTTTTCCAAAAAAGTACCTTTTTCCAAAAAAAGTACCTTTTTCCAAAAAAAGTATCTTTTTCAAAAAAAAGTACACTTTTTCAAAAAAAAGTACATTTTTCCAAAAAAAATTCCTTTTTCCTAAAAAAGTACCTTTTTCCAACAAAAGTACCTTTTTCCAAAAAAAAGTACCTTTTTCCAAAAAAAGTACCTTTTTCCAAAAAAAGTACCTTTTTCCAAAAAATGTACCTTTTTCTAAAAAAATGTACCTTTTCCAAAAAAAAAGTACCTTTTCCAAAAAAATTACCTTTTTCCAAAAAAGTACCTTTTTCAAAAAAAAGTACCTTTTTCCAAAAAAAAATTCCTTTTTCCAAAAAAGTACCTTTTTCCAAAAAAAAGTACCTTTTTTAAAAATAGTACCTTTTTCCAAAAAATGTACCTTTTTCTAAAAAAATGTACCTTTTCCAAAAAAAAAGTACCTTTTCCAAAAAAAGTACCTTTTTCCAAAAAAAGTACCTTTATCCAAAAAAAGTACCTTTTTCCAAAAAAAGTACCTTTATCCAAAAAAAGTACCTTTTTCCAAAAAAAGTACCTTTTTCCAAAAAAAGTACCTTTTTCCAAAAAAAGTACCTTTTTCCAAAAAAAAATTCCTTTTTCCAAAAAAGTACCTTTTTCCAAAAAAAAGTACCTTTTTTAAAAAAAGTACCTTTTTCCAAAAAATGTACCTTTTTCTAAAAAAATGTACCTTTTCCAAAAAAAAAAGTACCTTTTCCAAAAAAAGTACCTTTTTCCAAAAAAAGTACCTTTTTCCAAAAAAGTACCTTTTTCCAAAAAAAGTACCTTTTTCCAAAAAAAGTACCTTTTTCTAAAAAAAGTACTTTTTTCAAAAAAAAGTACCTATTCCAAAAAAAAGTACCTTTTCCCAAAAAAAGTACCTTTTTCTAAAAAAATGTTCCTTTTCCCAAAAAACATACATTTTTTCAAAAAAATACCTTTTTCAAAAAAAGTACCTTTTCCAAAAAAAAGTACCTTTTCCCGAAAAAAAGTACCTTTTTCTAAAAAATGTTCCTTTTCCAAAAGAAGAACCTTTTCCATAAAAAGTACCTTTTTCCAAAAAACATACATTTTTCCAAAAAAAAAACACCTTATTAAAAAAAATACCTTCCCGAGTAAAAAAGAGTATATATAACATATATTTTTTAATATTAAAATATATGATAATATAAAATATTGTGCGCGACCTTATATGTTTTTATATGATGTTATATTAGAAATTTTTTTATAAATTTTTTCATATGTAATCATATTAAATCATATATCAGTATTTGCTTTATTGCAAATTGCATATATAGGAATATATTATTGATAAAATCGTTCAAAATTTTATATATAAATAGATACGAAAAATATTTTTAGTTTTATTTTTTATATAACAATATCGTCGGCTTTCCTGCAAGTAGTGTTATGTGTTCTTTAACAGGTTTTCAGGAGGGCGAAAAAACTGGTTTATATTATCCTTTTAATATATTTCATTGACATCATATGCCTTAATAATGATTGTAATAAATAAGGTCGTCAATCATTAGTGCATATGATGTCAATAAAATATCTTAAAAGGATAATATAAATCAGTTTTTTCGCTCTCCTGAAAACCTGTTAAAACCAAAAACTGCACTTCTTGCAGGCAAGCCGACGATATATTAGTTAATATCAGACCCAAGTTCGAGATTAGCCAATATATTCGAGATTAATATAATATTTGATCAAAAACAATTTTTTGTATGTTTTACTCAATTTTTTCATTAACTTATATTTGCTGAGCTTTTTTACTTCTAAAAGTTTTTTTTTTAAATTAAAAAATCCAATTTAAAAAAATTAAAATTAAAATCATGACCCGGCTCGTAATGGGTTAATAAGTTTAGGCATGTTGCATATCGTTGGAAAGGTATTTCAAGTACCTTTCCAACGATATATATATTTTGTTCTGGTCCGATAAGTTTTGAGTGGAGAAATAAGCCATTGAATATTGTTGTAGATCATCTTCAACTCCATAAATCGGGAACTATGAGCCTCCAACAAAAAAGAAGTGCATTGCCGGGCTAACCATTCAAATTTTATTTAAAATAAAAAAAAGCTTAACATTTAAAAAAAAATTTCTAAGTCCAAAAAAAATTGCCATATTTGATAAAAATTATTTAGTCTTTAAAGAATAACAGATTTATACATTAATGTCTTTAATAGTTACTCAACAGTAGCCCTCGGCTGACAGTCAGGCATGTGATGAACGAACGAAAACGATCTGATTTTCAATGGTAAATATTTTAGGATCTGTACAATACCAATTATTTTTTATTTCCTAATTTAGATATCCACAGTCAAATAAAACGATAAATAATAATTTGAAGCCAATTTGATTTTCGCGAAACAAATTATTCTAGATTGAAAAACTGTTCGTTTTCGATTTTCATCACACCCCTGAGTGTGTAGGACCCGAAATCCTGCTGCCCTCCAATTCAAAGTTTTTTTTTGTCATTTAAATTTAATCATATCGTATTGTATTAACTTATATCTAATTTGATCGGGACAAAATTCGGATATAAGTTTATCATTTGATATAACTTTGTATCCTTGTAAATACAATTATATCCAATATGATACAATTTAATATAACCATTTTTCGGATGAAATTATATCCAGTTGCATATTGCAAATATATCCATTCACATATAATTTTATATACACTTTCTTACTCGGGTTTTCCAAAAAAAGTACCTTTTTCCAAAAAAAGTACCTTTTTCCAAAAAAAATTCCTTTTTCCAAAAAAGTACCTTTTTCCAAAAAAAAAGTACATTTTTCCAAAAAAAGTACCTTTTTTAAAAAAAGTACCTTTTTTCTAAAATAAGGAACCTTTTCCAAAAAAAAGTACCTTTTCCAAAAAAAAAAGTACCTTTTCCAAAAAAAAGTACCTTTTCCCAAAAAACAAACATTTTTCCAAAAAAAAATACCTTTTTCAAAAAAAGTACCTTTTCCGAGAAAAAGTACATTTGCCCAAAAAAACTACCTTTTTCTAAAAAAATTTTCCTTTCCCCAAAAAACATACATTTTTTAAAAAAAATACCTTTTTCAAAAAAAGTACCTTTTCCAAAAAAAAGTACCTTTTCCCAAAAAAAAAAGTACCTTTTCCCAAAAAAAGTACAATTATATCCAATATGATACAATTTAATATAACCATTTTTCGGATGAAATTATATCCAGTTACATATTGCAAATATATCCATTCACATATAATTTTATATACACTTTTTTACTCGGGTTTTCCAAAAAAAGTACCTTTTTCCAAAAAAAGTACCTTTTTCCAAAAAAAATTCCTTTTTCCAAAAAAGTACCTTTTTCCAAAAAAAAGTACATTTTTCCAAAAAAAGTACCTTTTTTAAAAAAAGTACCTTTTTTCTAAAATAAGGAACCTTTTCCAAAAAAAAGTACCTTTTCCAAAAAAAAGTACCTTTTCCAAAAAAAAGTACCTTTTCCCAAAAAACAAACATTTTTCCAAAAAAAAATACCTTTTTCAAAAAAAGTACCTTTTCCGAGAAAAAGTACATTTGCCCAAAAAAACTACCTTTTTCTAAAAAAATTTTCCTTTTCCCAAAAAACATACATTTTTAAAAAAAAATACCTTTTTCAAAAAAAGTACCTTTTCCAAAAAAAAGTACCTTTTCCCAAAAAAAAAAAGTACCTTTTCCCAAAAAAAGTACCTTTTTCTAAAAAAATTTTCCTTTTCCAAAAGAAGTACCTTTTCCAAAAAAAGTACCTTTTTCCAAATAACATACATTTTTCCAAAAAAAACACCTTATTAAAAAAAAATACCTTTTCCAAAAAAAGTACAAATAAAGTACTTTGTAAAAACAAAGTATCTTTTTCCAAAAAATTTCGTTTTTCCAAAAAGTACCATTTAAAATAATATATAATTTCAAAAAAACTACTTTTTTCCCTCCCCCACGGATATCTCCACTAAAACAAGGTTTCTTGATATTCGGCATAGACGTGCGCTAAGACGGGATTTTTGGAAATTCCTACCGGAACGGGCAAAAAGGGGAAAAGTCTCCATATAAACAGTCTCACAAATTGGAAAAGTGCCTGCCCAAACCACTGGAGGTAAGAAGTTGAAATTTGGTATAAAGGTTCCTCCACTGTAGTAGACATCGACTAAGTTTGTATTTTTGGAATTCCCTACAGGATATCCCAAAAGGAAACTCGGTATGTGAGTTCCTCCTTCTGTGTAGGCGTCCGCTTAGACGGAATTTTTGAAATTCCTATCGGGAGGGGAAATAAGGTAAAAGTCTCCTCCTGACGGCTTGCCCAATCCCTTTTGGCCAACCTAAAATTTTAAATATGTATTCCTTGGAGTAGGACTAACTTACCGGCAACGTAATTTTTCTATTTTGGAACAGCAACATAGTAAAAATGGTGGTTGAAAGGGAAAAATGTCCCCACTAACGGCCTGCCCAAACCGCTTAGGCAATGCAGTTGAAATTTGGTAGGAATGTTCGTCATCCATCGCAGATAGCCGCGAAGATGGAATTTTTGTAAATTCCTAAAGGGAGGGGCAAAAAGAACAAAAGCCTCACCTTGGGGGCCTGTAAAAACCCCTTCGGCTAGAAACGTGAAGCTTAAAATGTGGGTCCCTGGAGTAAGGGCTAACTTATTAGAAAGATACTTTTTAGAATTTTCCAACACTGCTTTACGTTATTTATTTTCATTCAAAACACAAATGAACAAAACTACTTACGGGTCTATCTACCTAAGTTCGCACTTTACCAAATTATCTTAACATACACACGTATATTGCAATTTATTATGGATTCATTACTAACAATCCACTTTCATGAGAAAAAGTGATCAAATATTTATTTATTTTAAACCCATTGTTGTGCAGAATTATTTATTTGTGGTGGCTGGGTGAAGGCTTTAAATAAAAAAACTTTAAATAAAAAAACGAATTTAATAAAAATTGTGGAGGGCGCAGCCCCCCCCCCCCCCACATTAACCTTTAAGGCACGCTAACAACGTAGCGGGCTGCGCCCGCTAGTATTACCATATATGGTGACATTTAAAACATATATTATGATATATGTTGCCATTTCAACAATATATGGTCATTAGGGATGCCAAACGGGAAATCCCGAATCCCGAAATCCAATATTAAGTTTTTGAGTAATACATGCGAAAAATCAAGTTTGTTTGTTATTTTACCGATTTATTCTTCCAAGCGAAATTCGATTTCTGAGACTGGGACTGTAAGTTTTGGCTGGGACTGTAAGTTTGAATTCTTCCATGAAAACATTTGATAACGATAACCAAATAACTTTGTTGCTGTAATTACACGATTTAGTGGGCAAGGTTATCGCAACGAATCTGTTTTAAAATCTGCTTACAAAATACTTGGCGCAAGTGTACTTAATGACAGGCCTTCATATATTATCCCAGCCAGAAAAATACAAATGTGAAAGCGATGGCAAGGTATTTTAACAGGCGGTACAAGTACTGACAAAAATTGTTTTCCCATTTCCAATATGATAACGCCAATAGACAAAAGGACCGGCAGTTCAAAAAGCGCCGGAAAAGTACTGGAGAAACAAAATTTTTAACTTTGGCAAAACGCTGCCAAAACCAATAAATAGGTGGTATTGAATTATATTTTCCAAAATAAAATTTAAAAAAAGTTCATATGTATCTTTTTTTTTGCCCTGCCGTGATGTTTTGTAAAACAAATACTGGCAAAACGATTTTTGCAAACGCTGGCAAAGCGTCCCAAATGAGTGTTCTGCCAGTTATTTATTTTTAATATCGCGGTTACCCAGTGGTATGCAAGTACTTGATTTTTTGTACGACTGTCAATTTCTGACTGAGATGTTTCAATATTCATAAAATGTACCACATTATTAATTAACAACTATTAAATAATTATAAAACGCTTTATTCTATAAAAAAAATTAGTTACATAACATAAAAATTTTTACAAATAAAGGAAAATTTAAATCCCGAAAAATCCCGAAACCCCGGGATCCCGTAGTCCAGAAAATCCCGGGATCCCGAGATCGGGATCCCGGGATTTCATACAAAATCCCGAATGCCGGGATTTTCAAATATCAATCGCGATTGGCATCCCTAATGGTCATATATGGTACCTCATGAACAACATTTTTTAAACAGTTCCAGATATGATAATATATGCTACTATATATTGTATAGTACCATATACTTTGATATATCGTATCATTTAAACAATATACCACGTATGGTACCATTTAAACAATATATTTTCATATACGGTACCATTTAAACAATGTATTGTCATATATAATAACTCATCAGCAACAACAATATTAACTGTATCTCAAAATCTATTAATTGTATTTCAGAAATTATAATTGTATTTCAGAAATTATAGAATGTATTTTAGAAATTATTAATTGCATTTCCGAAATAATCAAATCTATTTCAGAATTTGTTGATTGTATTTCATAGTTAAAAGAGGAAAATTTCTGAAATACATTTCATAATTTCTGAAATACAATTGATAATTTCTGAAATACATTTTGAGAATTTCTGAAATACAGTTGTGAATTTCAGAAATACAATTAATAATTTCTGAAATACAATAGGTAAAACTGAAATTCAATTGACTAGTTCTGAAAAGCAATTCATAAATCTGAAAAATAATTGATAAGTTCTGAAATACAATTGATTATTTCTGAAACACAATTGATAAATCTTGATACAATTGGAAATGGAGTAGAGCGTCAAAAAGATGTAAATAAAATTATTTTATTAAAAAAATTAAATTTAATAAAAAAAATATAATTTTATAAAAAAATGTATAGAAAAAAAATTATAATTTTATAAAAAGAAATTCATATTGCAAAAAAATAAAATTTTATCCGAAAAATGGTGGATCGTACTGCAGTAACTTAGATCCACCTTGGATCTAATATGATGAAATACGATCCGAAAAACGAGTTTATCTAATTATATAAAATTGGATGTGACATAATGATAATCAAGAAGTAATTTCAATAGAATGGACAATTTAATGCAATCTGAGCGATATCTGAATGAATTATTTTTGTCTAATGGTATCAAATAAAATGTAACTTTTTGTATTAAATTTAATTTTATATAATTAGATTAACACTGGATCCGCCAATTTTCGGATCAAATTAGATCTACATTTATCCCCAAAGATATCATTGGACCTCCCGATTTTGAGATATAACTTGATCTCAGTTTATCCCTATATATACAATGGGATCTAATACGATATGATTGGATACACCCAATTTTGAGATCTAATTGGATCACCTAGATATTACAGCAGATCTTAAACAATATCAAATTGGATATGCTTAGATATTGCGCGAGATCAATTTTTTTTACTCGGGTGGTTTAAATGGGACCATATATGGTAATATATTGCTTAAATAATACCATATGTAAATATATATGGCACTATATATAGTGGCATATATTATCACATCTGGAACTGTATTAAAAATTTTGATCATGAGGTACCATATATTACCAAATATTGTTTAAATGGCATTATATATAGTAATATATGGTTTAAATGGCACCATATATGGTAATATATTGTATAAATTACACCATATATCAATATATATGGCACTATATATAGTAGCATATATTATCATATCTGGAACTATATTAAATATTTTGTTCATAAGGTACCATATATGACCATATATTGTTTAAATGCCACCATATATGATAATATATGGTTTAAATGGCACCATATATGATAACATCTAGTTTAACTAGCGCCATATATAGTTATATATTGTTTAAATGATACCATATATAAGGCCGGCACATAAAATCCTTCTGCTAAACCCTCCTCGGGGGTGCTGGCTGGAAACGGGTACCAGGTGGTACACGGCTAAGGTCAGGGTTTTGATCATAGTGGGGTAATGTAAGATCTATTGTCTGCATTACTGAAATGGACTCTGACAATATCGGTCCGAGTGTCTGTTTCCTCATATTGAGCGGCTTGGGACGCTCCCTGTTCTCGTGGTTTCCTCAAATCCAGGCGCGTCTGTTTCGCATAGTGGGCGGCTTCCTGGTCCGCGTCTGTTTTACCTAGTAGGTCGGCGGTAAAATGAAAATTTTTAACGATTTTTGGTGAGAAGCAACATGGCAGAACAACATGAAAAAGAAGAAATCCGGGCGGTAATATACGCCCAAACGTCGGTGTTAGCAGTGACTGCGACCACCGGCAGGCACGGTGGACACAGCGGGTCTCCTCTGCGTGTCGCCAGCAGTCACACAATAGATATGGCAACGGACACGGCAACGGCAAATCCACAACAGGGGTCATCTCTCGTCAGACAGGAGGCCATGGAGGTGCCCTCGGAGAGTGACACTAACGACCAACTATTGGGTTTGGAGGAACTCTTCTTATACCAGACGGATGAGGAGGATATTCGTATGATATCCTCCCAGCCGCTGGTCAGTGAGTCCAACAATCCCAAGAAAATGGTCGTTGGAGGCACCGAAGAGAGCAAATCCACTGGCAGTCCTCTGTCGGCAGATGACTCGAAAAGGGTGGCAGGCTACAAGCGCTCTATCCGGTATTTGAAGCAGTTGGCTCGTCGAGATCCAGCTGCTTTAACTGCCAGAGAAAAGCGATTGAGGCGAAAACATGAATTCCATATGCGGAAGTATGAATCCATGGCGAAGAATACTTCCGTAGTGGAATCCAGGCCACCCACGAAGGCGCAAGATCAGAGCAAAGCCATGGGAAGACCGCATACAACCGGATCCCATGGCCACTCTGATGCGCGGCGAACGGACTCCAAGGTACCTGTGGAGTCCGGGAAGCGTTCGACCAACCAAACTGAGGCACTCTCAACGCGATCGTCCACATCACGTGGCAATGTTGGGGGTACGAAGTTTGGCGGTGATCATGGCGACAAAGCCGGACCTGACGGCAGAAAATCCGAGATGCGGGCCGTACAATCCTCATCAAAAGGAAGTACGGTGATCTCCAAGGACAAAGCCTGCAGGTCCGGTGGAAAGCGACAGAGGTCAGGTGAGATGCAGGTGTCAGAGGGTAAGCGGTTGAAACCATCGGCTAGCTTTCCATCTGCACCTGTGCTACAAGTAGCCATTGTGGACCGAAGTCATCCTGAAGGTAGGATGGCAACGGACAGATGGCTAGTGTTGGAGGAACGCATACTAAGGGCACTAGTTGACGCACTCGGACACAGTGAAGATCACTGCGTTCGATGGCGCCAAGTGGTAGAAAGGTGTCAAGATAGTGGGTTGTGGCAATAAGAAAGCGCTAAACTTTCTCAAAAGCACAATACAGGATCTTGACGAGCTTTGGCCGGGTATGAATGTCGATATCGTTCCCATTGATCGGGTCCCTTTTCAGACGACCGTGAAGGTGTGGGTTCCTCCTCCAGTGATAGAGGATGAAGCCATACTGACACTGTTGAAACGTCAGAATAAGGGACTTGGTTCAGATGATTGGAGAATCATCAGGGGACGAGCGAGGGACAAAGGAGACGGAAAGGACCTCTGGCTAAAAGTCGGCTCGGAGTCCTTGCGCCTCCTGTGCCTCTCCAAGGGATCGGTGAAGTTTGGGTTGAACCATCTTAAGATGATTCTACCCAAGGAGGACACCAGCAATGCGTCCTAGATGCATCAAGGTGGTGCACATAAATCCGCTGCGTTTCATGGAGACGGAGAACATGGACGTGGCCCTGATCCAAGAACCTTGGCTTTCTGGCAACAGGGTTCGGGGACTTGGGTCACGTAACTTCATGCTTCTCTCTCCGCTATGTGAAGGTAAGATTAGAAGCTGTATATTGTATAGGAAGGGCATTAATCTTTTTGTTATGTCTCATAACAGCAATGAAGACCTAACGGTGGCGGCAATTGAACGGAAGGGCATGCACATTCTGTTCCTTGCCTCGATGTATCTACCGTATGAAGAAGATAACCCTCCATCACAGGCCGTCCGTAATCTGGTCGAGATGGGCATGACCAAGGGCCATGATCTAGTGATGGGGGGTGATGCCAATGCTCATCACTCTCTATGGGGCAGCACTGACATCAATAACCGAGGTGAGTCACTGTTTGATTACCTACTGTCCACTAATTTGATTATATGTAATAGGGGCAATAGGCCGACATTCTATAATAGGATTAGGGAAGAGGTTATTGATATAACAATAGTATCGAATACTGACTCTGTTGAAGTCAAAGACTGGAGAGTTTCACAGGAATGTTCATTCTCTGATCATTATAGGATTCTCTTCAGCGTTGATCTTTCTGTTAAGGAAATGATTCCATATAGGAATCCTAGGAAGACAAACTGGGCTAAATTTCGTAGTCTTGTTCAGGCCATACCGGGCTCAGAGCGGGACACCCCGGTCAGTGTGCGAGACGTGGAATGTTCAGTTCGTCTATTGACGGACAATCTTAGGGAAGTGTTTCTGAACTCGTGTCCTGAGCGCTTGCCACCGAGGAAAATTCACCAACCATGGTGGACTCCGGAGCTTAAGACACTTAGGACGGAGAGCAGGAAACTTTTCAATAGGGCGAAGAAGGATAACAGACCACGAAGGGCAAAAAGGGAATCGTGGTCTAGGTTCTGTAGGGAAGTAGAGGGCACTACGGAGGCAGCGAGGCTTCGTAAGGTTCTTTCTAAGGCACCCAGTGCACCAGGATCCCTTATGAGGCCTGATGGTACTTTCACGGAGGGAAATAGGGAAACCATTGAGCTCCTGATGGAGACTCACTTTCCGGGTTGCAGTGATGAGGTGATGCACAACGTCCCGTTGGACGCACTCTCATCGACTACAATTCAGATAGGTGAGCACATCTGGTCAATGGTAGACGAACGCAAAATTGCTTGGGCGATACAATCTTTTAAGCCCTACAAATCAGCAGGGCTGGATGGTATTTTCCCGGCAATTTTGCGGGAGTCCCTGGACACTCTCATGCCATGGCTGCTGCGTATTTTTACTGGTAGTCTGGCATCGGGGTATATACCCTCTGGGTGGAGAGAGGTCGGCGTGGTCTTCATCCCGAAAGCGGGGAGGATAAACCACGGCACCACCAGGGATTACAGGCCTATTAGTCTCTCGTTGTTTTTATTGAAAACGCTGAGAGACTGGTAGATGTTCATGTGAGGAGCATCCTCTCTGCAGACAATTTCAGCAGAGACCAACACGCATACCTCAAGGGGAGGTCGGTGGAAACGGCTCTGAGTGAGGTCATCGGCACAATTGAGGACGCTCTTCACGACCGTGAGTATGTGTTGGCGTCCTTCCTGGGTGTGGAAGGAGCTTTCAACAACGTGAGTATATCATCGATCATTAGTGCTTTGGAGGGTATTGGCACTGACCCGCAGATAACCCTGTGGACGGGCAATATGCTCAGGAGCAGGGCTATAAACTCGGACATAGGCGGTGATGGTGCGCGGAAGGTGGTCACAAGGGGTACTCTACAAGGGGGGTCATTTCTCCTCTTCTGAGGAATCTTGTGATCAAGGGAATCCTTGACTCATTGGAGAGAACGGGGACGAAGATTGTTGCATACGCCGACGACGTTGTGCTACTGATCAGGGGGAAATTTCTCCAGACGGTCAGTGATCTCATGGAGTCGGCGCTTACGATGCTATCCAGGTGGGCAAGGGAGAACGGTCTGGGAGTCAATCCATCTAAAACCGAACTTGTTTTGTTTACAAGGAAGTACAAACCCGGGGGGGTTCAATCTCCCAAGATTGGACGGAGTTACTCTTCAACTCTCGGGGGAGGCGAAGTATCTGGGTGTCATTCTTGACTCTAAACTTTCCTGGAAGAGGAATACCGAGGAGAGAATGAGAAAAGCCTTATGTGCTTTTTACACCTGCAGAAGGACCTTTGGTAAGAGATGGGGTCTACAGCCGTATATCATTCACTGGATGTATGCGGCGATTATCAGACCAATCTTGACCTATGGAGCACTGGTGTGGTGGAGGGCGGTGGACACGGGTTCATATCTCTCCACTCTCGCAAAGGTGCAACGACTGGTTTGTCTGGGTATTACGGGGGCGGCTCGTTCTACACCCCAGGCAAGTTTGGAGGTGATGCTTGGCATCCCACCACTGGATATTTATATCAGGGGCACGGCGGCAAAGGCAGCTCTCAGACTCAGGGAGATGCAAGAGCTGAGGCAACGCACTTGGGGGCACAGTACCATTTTGCATGGGATTGGTGATGCACTACTGGATCGTGGAACGGACTGGTGGAGCTATTCGGTGTGATAGGGGATATATCGGATAGGGAGACGAGGGCAAGGTTGACAACCTTGACCAATTGTAGGATATCTCGGACCCTATGACCACTGCCTGATCCGGGGAGTACAAAGATTCTTCTTGGTTTTGGCAAGCGGACGATCGGAATGCTGGTAGGAGTCCTAACGGGAAACTGCGCAATTGGCCGAATGGCTGTGCGTTGGGGTTACGCCCAGGCGGACTACTGCAGGGGCTGTGGGGACGAGGAGGAGGAGGAGACAGTGCATCATCTGCTTTGCGAATGTCCGGGACTGAAGGAGCGGCGACTCAGATATCTGGGATGCAGGTTCTTCGACGACCTGGACAGTCTACGCGATGTTTCCTTATCTGGTCTTGCGAATTTTTTGAGGGGATCGGGATGGTTTTAGATTTCTTCGGATCATGGTACTTCTCTCCATGTGGATGAGGGGGAGTTTAAGGGAATCGCAATGGGCCTTATGGCCTCCGAGTGAACTCGCCGTTCTGGCGGGCTCCCATTCAACCTAACCTAACCTAACCATATATAATTATATATATGCTAAAATGCCACCATATATATTAAGATATAGCTCTATATATAACTATATATGCAATAAGATCAGCCATGATATGTAATATATAATATTATAAAGGCCGATATCTAATTAGATGGAATTATATATGGCATAATATTAGGCAAAAATTTGGAAAAAGACGTCATATATAATTATATATGGATATACATAACGACATGTCTAATTATATATTGTAATATATGCCACATATGATTATATATAATTTTTTTTACTCGGGTTGCCACAATACGGGTAATTACCCAAATCGCGGGTAATTTTTGCCTTCGTGGATAGAGCGCGGGTAATTTCTTTCATGCGTAGTTTTTGGGTAATCGGAATAATTACACCATTAAAAAAGAATTAAATGCATGAATTGGATAAATGATATTTTCAAATTTTTTAGTTAATTGAATAAAGTAAAACTGACTCCGATAGTTCCAATTCAAATGAAGTGAATTTGATTTTTCAGATAATTCATTAAAAAAAATTAGAAGTTCTGTTGTAATTTATTATACACAGAGAAAACCAATTCATTGTGACAACCGAATTTCTTGCCAACTGAATGGTTTGGTGACAGTAACCGAATTATTGGCTGCAATCAATTCCTGATATCATTTAAATAGTATATTGTTTCAACCACAAACAAATATATCGGTAGATCCAACCAAACCAATCGGTTGGCTAAAAATTCGGGTGCCACAATGAATCTCTTTTCTCTGTGTAGTCCTTTAATATTTTCTTAAATTTGTGAAAACATCTGCCAATCTCCATTAAAAATTATAGATTTTCAAATATGCAATTTCGTAGGAAGGAAAAAGAATTTTATTGAAAAATTTAGCAGACTCTGGGGAAATAAAGGAATTTTTTGGATATAGTGAACAAGATAATAGGCTTTAATCACACCCAGAAAACAGTCTCAGTTGTGGCCACCGAATTTGTTGCCAATCGAATTCGTGCGGTTACGACAACTATCTTTATATTAAATTATATTTTTTGTCTTTCCGGGATTCGAACCCGGAAATCTGGTGTACTGAACCAACTCCTCACCGACTAAACCACAAACACTTATTAATTTTAATGTCTAATTTTGAATTTATATGTTTTGTTTGGAAAACAAATATAGTATAAACTTCGGTTACCAATACCAATTAATAGATGCGTGTGTTATCAATACAACCCACAATTCGGTTGGTTCTACACAAACTCGACTTTAAGGTTATATTTGATTAGGATACCCGTATTTGTAGTTACCACTTTCGAATATTAAAATTTTTTTAATAAAGGTGATAGATAACACCAATTTTCTGGTATATTCACTAAATAAATGGCTGCTTCTACTGCATAGAATTACTAAACTGATACTAATTTTAAAATTAATTGGAGATACCAATAATTTGTTAAAAGGATTGTTTTTTAGTTTGCTTTCCCTATTTTAAATACATAGTAAAATATTTTTGGTGTTGTATTCAATTATAGGTAACTCCAAATTAAATAACGTCCTGGCAAATTCATTTTAATAGTTTTGATCGAATTCCAACTAATCTTTTTCCTGAGTGCAGTAAAATATTTCTAAGCGCACATAAATTATGATATTATAATTTTTATATCCTTCACATTTTGAAATCATAATTTATTCTTATTTGAGAACTTTTTAAGTTCCAAAACGACTATTCTCTTTCAAAAATATATATCTTTAACGCCTCTAATTTAGCACCTTTTTCTGAGAAAATAACGTCTCTAAAAATGGGAGAGTTGTAATAACAAAAAAAGTTCTCTTCAATAAGTTTTTATATGATGTGGCTCCTGGCCTTCAAAGAGAAATCATTATATGTATAAACAGTTCAACATAGCGATATAGTCGTGATATTTGTTAATGAAGTCTAATTTTTTTAATACATCATAATCTCCCAGAAAAGGGGGTTTTGGTTTTTCTCATAAACTAATGAAGATAGATAATTGAAATTTGCTTCGTTTTATGACGAAAAGAAAATCAACCAAAGGATTTTTGGCTATTCGAATGTTTAAGGGGTAAAACTGGGATGAGAAGTTCCAAAAAATCGATTTTCAAACGTCATTTTTGGTGGATAGGAGGGGGAGAGGGCAAACATGTTACATATTTTTTCTAATTTGAGGACCCTTAACAAGAATCTGAAGTCAAAATAACGGTAATATCCGCAAACAAAAAGTCGGTAGTGAAAACGTTAAAAAAAAAAAAATAAGACAAATTCTATAAAAGAGGCCCTGCAGAAGAAACTGCCAAAACTAGCAGAATTGGTTTGCTAAATATTATTAAGATAAAAACAGCAAGAACAAAATTTTATCTATGTTTTAGTTAACTGAAAATAACAATTCACCCTTCTAAAATCACCAACAACTTTTGTTTAGTTTTAGTCGACTGAAAACATCATACATTTTTTAGTTTTCATAGCATATGTAGATTTTTTTAATATGAATAACGATTTAACTCACTGAAATTAGGACTCTACTATTGTTAAACAATTATTGCACTATGCGACAGTCAAAATCGGGATGGGATGAAACAAACGGGAAATGTTATATCGGTCAAAAACAAGTTATACGTGTCCCGGCGTTTCGCTGGGTCACCCCTAGGAATCGAGATATATCTTTTTTTTGACATAACTCGAGAACCACTAGTCCGATTTTGCTCAAACAATTTTAAAAAAATTAAAAATTACAATTCTTTTAATCTGTTCATATAACATTTTTCTATATACTCAACAGTTTTGCCGGTAAAAATAAATGTTTGTTACCGCTACCATAAAAATCAATAACCTTTTGTTTATTACTTTTTTTTAATATTTTAGGCAAAAAATATTTTTTTCTTCATACATTTATTTTTACCGGTAAAACTGTTGAGTTATAGAAAAACGTTATATGAACAGATTAAAGGAATTGTAATTTTTAATTTTTTTAAAATTGTTTGAGCAAAATCGGACTAGTGGTTCTCGAGTTATGTCAAAAAAGAGACCACCAAAGGTCAAATCGATATATCTCGATTCCTAGGGGTGACCCAGCGAAACGCCGGGACACATATAACTTCTTTTTTTTACCGATATAACTTTCCCCGGTAGTTTGAACCCTTCCCGATCACTGACCCCTACCATTTGTCTCACAGTGTTATTATTTTTTTTTTTTTTGTTATTTTAACTGGAAAATTGTTACTTTCATTCAACTAAATTTAACTTAAATATAACTAAAATTTGGAGATATAACAGCATTTTGTTGCGGTTTTTTGTCTACTAATATTCATAAAAAACTTTTATGAATTAAGCAGGGTAAATTGTGATTTGTATTGTACTAAAATACCTATAATTAAAATTTTGTAGATTTTGAATTCCCATTGTGGCAACGCTGACACAAGCTTACACGCTACACGTGTTTGTATGTTTTTCAAACAAGAGTGTAGTTACGTCTTTTTGTATTAAGAAATACATGCACTTGTAGTTACGTCCGTTTGAATTTCTTTAATAAACTCGCCATTTTTGATCGTAGAAGTCTAAAATTTTGTGTGAACATGTAGTTTGATAAAACGAACCATAACACAGTACAACACTAAAAATGCATCGGGCATGCGACATATATATCAATTCTGATAGATTTTAGGATAACATCACGATTATGAACACCAAATTTCAAAATTAGCTCTAGTTTTTGAAATATTTGCAAATTTAACTTTTAGCAAAAAGACAGCTTTTTTGTTAAAATTTCTGATTTATTCATACACCTGACTGAACCATGCATATCTTTTAATATGGTTTAAAAATATTGGAAACATATCAATTTATTTTTATTAGATAAAGGATCTAGGATATAACTGCAATTAAAGTGAAAACTTCACTTATTTTCCTATTTTGCAAATCTAGTAAAATCCCTTAATCGGATTTGCAAAATCTTTACATATGACGTAAATTCATATTCCACTAAATTCTTTTTATCAAAAGTATCACAACTTCTGCATCAACATTTGCAGAAAATTCAATCTGAAATATACATTTTACATCTTCTTTATTTCAAATAAATTTTATATGAATTTACTATGGCAAAAGGAAATAAAGTTCATTTTTGAACATACATATTTTAAAATCGTTATTTTTTAAAAATTTGCACTTCAATTATCTAAAACTTTGTTGAAATTGATTGGGAATCATATGTTTAATATTTCTGAATGGTTTTGTCTGGGTTTTATATTTTAAGATTTGTTACAGACTCCTTAAATTTTAGGTATTAAAAAAGTCAGTCTTTTTCAGGTTTAGTCAATATTAACTTTAGATTGAAACAGAAAATGCGATTTTTTTTAATAAATTAAGTAACATGAGATGTTTACTAAAGGTACAAATTCAAATATTACACATAGAAAATAAATTGGTTGGAATTCTATCGGTACCAACGAAGTTTTTTCGTTATCCAATAATTTTAATTACAGTTATTTAAAATTCATCATCAGGAAAGTTAGATTTATTTGCGAACAAAAAATATATAGGATGAACTAAAACACTGTCACGTTATCCAAAATATTGGCTTTTCTAACCAATATTGAAAAAATACCAACTTCCACATTAACTTCAATATCAACAACCACCAATTTATCGAAGATTTAGCCATTTGAATAAAATATCGGCTGCAAAAATCTAGTATCAGTTGTGTTTCAATAAAATCGATCACTCTATCCAAAGTATTAGTTTTTCCAATCAATTTAAAATTAATTTTTCAACTTTAGTAGCTTTAACCATTAATTTCCATTATTTTGGTAATTGTAATAATATATTGAGACAAGGAACAGAAATTTTATTTATCATAATAAAATTTTCGAATGTATCATATTTTTTCGTTTCATACAAATGCACATTTAAATTCGAAGTTAGACAACATCTAAATGTAAGTATCTGTGGCGCAGGGGTTAGAGACATAGCCTTATAGCCTTAAAAATCTGAGTTCAAACCTCAACCAAGGTATTACATTTTCTTTTTTTAAATAATTTTTTTATTGAGTCAAATTAACTTCCTGTTTTTATAAAAAGAATCCGACGAATTCGTTAAAGCATTTGTGTGAAAAACACAAACTTAGATACATTTTTCTTTACAATTTTTTGGCCGCATCTGTTCTACATAGTTGTCCTAAGGAATTTGTGCAAAAATTTTTAACCAAAAACGTTTTTAAATTAGTGTTTTTGACACAAATTTTTTAACGAATTCGTCCGATTCTTTTTACAAAAACACCCAGTAAAAGACACAATTGATTTTCTGTTGTTATTCAAAAACAAAATATTCAAATTTTCAGCCTGAAAAAATTCAAATTTAAAATTTCCAAAAAAAAAATATATATCGAGTTTAGCCCAGAGGAAAAGCAATAGGCTGACAAACGGAAGGTCGCCGGTTCTATCCCGGTTCGCGACATAAATTTTTTTTTATTTTTATTTAAATTAAAAGACACAATTTATTTTCTGTTGTTGATATAATTTTATTTGTAGACAAAATAGTCAAACCTGAAGAAATTCAAATTTGAAATTTGACTAAAAAAATTTCAATAGAGCTTAGCTTAGAGGAAAAGCAACGGACTGAAAAGCGGAAGGTCGCGGGTTCCACCCCAGTTAGCGAAATAAAAAATTTTAATTTTTAAATAAATTTTGTGGAACGCGTTATTCTATTTATAGAATTTATAATCCACAAAAATAAAGTAATCAATTAATACAACAAAAATTCAAAAATTGTAAATAAATTTCGGTAATTACAACGGTATTAAAAATAAATAAAAGTGATTGTACATGGAACTACAAAAATTCGGTTGGCGAAAAATTCGGTTGGAACTACGAATCTGTTTTCTGTGTGTAGATGTTCCTTTCATCGCAGATTATTTACACTGTGAGACAAATGGTAGGGATCAGTGATCGGGAAGTCTTCAAACTACCGGGGAAAGTTATATCGGTAAAAAGAAGTTATACGTGTCCCGGCGTTTCGCTGGGTCACCCCTAGATATATCGATTTGACCTTTGGTGGTCTTTTTTTGACATAACTCGAGAACCACTAGTCCGATTTTGCTCAAACAATTTTAAAAAAATTAAAAATTACAATTCCTTTAATCTGTTCATATAACGTTTTTCTATATACTCAACAGTTTTGCCGGTAAAAATAAATTGTAATTTTAAATTTTTTTAAAATTGTTTGAGCAAAATCGGACTAGTGGTTCTCGAGTTATGTCAAAAAAAATATATGTCTCGATTCCTAGGGGTGACCCAACGAAACGCCGGGACACTTATAACTTGTTTTTGACCGATATAACATTTCCCGTTGGTTTCATCCCATCCCGATTTTGACTGTCGCATAGTGTTATTAACGAAATCGTGAAAAAAGAGAAATTTCAATTTTAAATGCATATATAGGGAATATTATCGCAGCTGTCAAAACGTGCAATATATCAAATTAAAGGGCATATTACATCATTTTAAAATGTTGCAAAAATTAGCGTTATTACTTTCAATTTTATATTTTTTTTTGCAAAAAGTTTCTTAAAAAATTTAATTTTCCTACAAAAACGTTTTTGCAAATATTTCTTAAACTATAGCTAACTTTAGAATTCTAGTGCCATATTCGTCCCAAAATCTATTAGAAATGATATGTCGCAATCCCGATGCATCAAATTTTTCTTATTTTGTTGTACTGTGTATTTAAGGTGACGATATATGGGTATATTAAATTATCTATTATTATATACAAGCGTTTTTACTCGGGTCAGTCATTTTTAAATTTCTGGTAAAGAGTAGTAGACTTAGAAAGTGCCGAAGAACTACCAAAACTAATTTTTTTCATGTGAAATGAAAGAAAATGGTGTCAAAAGTAGTAAATAGAAACCACTGAATTAAAAAATTTGCATATTTCACGTCCAAAACGAATTTATTAGAAAAAACTAGTAAAAATAGTAAAAACTTGAACGAAATTGTCACAATTTTCACTCACCCTAGTAAACTTCTGCAGTCAGAATTTGTTAGCAGTTTGAGAAGTATTATAGTTTTTTGTTTTATGTAAGTGAAAGGTAATGTTTTAAAAGAAATCTAAATTATAACTACATTTGTAAGTTCCCGACTAAAAAAGATGTTATATAATAATATATCACCATATATAAACCCATATATACGTCCATATATAATTTGATCCGAATATTGGAATATATAATTATATCAAGCGAGATAAGCATCTTATCTCACCTGATACAATTTGATCCGAAAAATGGGTCTATCTAACTGCATCAAATTATATATAAATACATATAATTTGATGAAGATTTTCAAAGAAAATTTTAGTAAATATTGTTGAGATCACTTATTTCATTCATATGAAATACTAATGCTTAATGTTTAGAAAAATGTTTGCTAATAAACTTGGAAATAGCTGACAAAATAAAACAATACAAATTAAAAATTTGTCGGAACAACTTTTTCTAGGTTAGAGTTTTGGTCTTTCTTACAAAATGTGTGGCAGTAAAGTGAGGTGAAATGAGGTATCGTAAAGTAGAAATCTATTTTCAATAGATTTTCTTACTTCAAATCTACTTCCAAACTAAGTATTTGTGTATACTATCACTAGTTGAAAGTAAACAGCTGACACGATACTTTACGATACTACCAGACTAATGGAGCCTTTTAACCATATTAATTTCAACATATGTTTTTATTTTTAAATTTAAAGTCAAAATATTTATTTCGGCCTTTAATTCTACAATGAAAAAAAAATGTTTTCCCTTATTTATTTTTTTAACCCTTAAATGTATGATCTCTTCTATTTTAACAATTTTTTTATATATGATTCTAAAGGCGTGTACATTTCAAGAAAAATACCAAAAAAAATTATTTTTAAAAAAGGTAATTTTTATTGAAAAATATGGTTTTTTTGCCAAATAGCTAAATTGTTTAATTGATTATTTTAACGTATATGAAAAAAAAAACAAAAAAAATTGGCAAAATTTATTGTCGCCAAAATGAATTTTATTGCGAGAATATCACTTTAAATATTTAAACAAATATTTTTGAATATTACACTTTTTGTAAAAAAAACGCGTTTTAGATTTTTCACAAATATACAGAGCAAAACCAAGATTTTTACTCTAACTGTTTAAAAATTCTGCGCTAAACTATAGGAAGACAATGTACAGAAGGGGCCCCCAATGTCCAAAAATGTAGTTTTGTGCATCAAGTGGGTTTTTTTTATTCAAAAACCGGTATGTTGCCAAATGGCTACACTCATTTAAGGGTTAAAATTATTTTTAGTTTAATAAAGAGTATTTTGCCAACTATTTGAAAAATATACGTTAAATTCAATTATAAACATTTATTTATGTATATGTCAAAGTGCAAAATTCAAAACCAGATCCACAATTTCGGAGTTTTTTTTAATTTTTATAGTGCAATTAAACTTTATAAAATTTTGTATTATTAGAAATCATGTCAGATAAATTTATACATGAAATTAATACAATTTTATATTAACTTTGTTATATATTTTGATATAAGATTGTTTAGAGAAGCTTATACGCCATTATATAAAATTATGTATCGACTATATTTGCAGATCTCTTAATATCTCTTAATATATAACGTTATATCAAACATATTTATAAAACCAAAGTGTTAATATAAATGTATATGGTCATATAAAGCCACACATATAAACATTTATAATTATATCAAATAATATAAAATTGTATGAAAACTTTTTTAGTCGGGTTATTAAAAAACCACACAACATAAAGTACTGACAATTCGTAATACTAATTTTATATATTGTTATTAAAAATATGTAAAACAAATAGATATCTTCTTCTTCTTCAGTTGCCTATCCACAATTTGGATGTTAGCGGTCATGTGATTCCGTTTATGATGACTTCGAAACTGGATCGGTCTGCAATAAGACCCATAAGCTGTCCTATGTTCTTTACACCGGTCCATGATCTTATATTTCGGAGCCATGATATTTGTTTCCCCGTCTTCCTTTTATTTTGCATTGAATTATTAGTTGCAGTAGTTCATATTTTGATCCTCTCATGGCCATGGATAAATCAATCCCGAGATATAAATCACATGATTCGATTGAAAAATTCACCAATTCGACAATTAAGAAACTACAGCGTGAGAAGAGCAAACTTGTTACTTTGATAAAACGTTTTAATAGATTAGAAACCTGTTTAACACAATCTGAACTTAATTTACTTAAAGCGAAATTGAAACTAATTAGGAAACTGTTGAACGATAATTTTGTGATTTCAGTAAACAAACATAATCAAAACAGGCTTATGCAAATTAGTCCAAGAGACTCTTCGAATATGTTTAATGAAGTTAAAAAACAATTCAAGATGACACAGCCTCTTGACTTGAATATTCTGAGAATTCCTTTAGAAGACGAAAGGCTAATAAGAAACGCAGGTATTGACCCTATAGATTTAGAAAGGGAAAATGATAACACTAATTACTTGATTACCGAAGAAGTTCAAAAGCTTAATATAGTTGGTTCATATCTGGAATCGGCTCACTCTTTTAAGGAGATCGTTCCGTTCGTATGAATGCAATGGCTCCACCATAACGACATTTACAGCATCAAAAAGGGTAATTGACTTAAAAGAATCTCAATTGGATAACATTTTTATATATAAAGATAAAGTTTTGTCAATTTTTTAAAAATTAAGACCAAAACTGTCGTCTGGAGTTGATAATATACCTAATGTAGTTTTCCGTAATATACCAGATGATTTAATGTCCAAATATGAAATACTTTTCAATAACATGTTGAATAATTCTTACTTTCTTCGTGCTTGGAAGCAAGCTAAGGTAATAATTTTACCTAAGAAAGATAAAGATACAAGCAATCTGAAAAATCTTCGGGCAATTAGCTTGCTTCCAAACATCAGTAAAGTATTTGAAGTCTGCATCAATATTAACATCATAAAGTTTTGCAAGTACAAAAATGTAGTTAGTGAAAGGCAATTCGGATTTAAATACAAGCACTCAACGATACATGCAATTCATCTGCTTGTTTCAAATATTCAGTGGAACCTAAACAAATCGTTATATGTGACGCGCAAAATAGAAAGGGACCTAAGGGTAAAAACCGGTTTTGTTCAGGAGAGCATGGGATCGGTCTCATTCGATGCTCAGATGTTGTCCACAAAAAAAAAAAATTATTTTTTTACCCTTAAGTCCCTTTCTCTATGCGCTGTCACATATACTGGTGCCTGTTTAGTTGACTTAGAAAAAGCTTTCGATAGTATTTGGATACCTGGTTTAATATACAAATTATTTAAATTTAAATTCCCACTTCATTTTGTAATCCTTATACATAATATGTTGAATAATAGAACTTTCTCTGTTTATAATAAAGAAACAGCTGGCACGAAAAAGTTTACAATTGCCAATGGATTACAACAAGGTACCGGCAATTCCCCAATTTTATTTAATCTGTACTTATTTGATTTACTGGAACAAATAAACGATATTATTGCTTTTGCAGACGATATTACTGTCTACCACGCCGACAATACAATTGAGAAAATTAATGATAATTTGCAGAATAAGTTTTTATATATTGAAAAGTATTCCACTGATTGGCATATGAAAATAAATTTTAATAAATGCGAGTGTATTCTGTTCAGACCACCAGTTGGGAAATATAAAAGCAATATAAGAAGAAACTGGAAATCATTTGGTATTAAATCAATTAATAATATAAATATTCCAGTAAAACAAACTGTAAAATTATTAGGTATTCAGTTAGATAAATTTCTGTACTTTAACAATCACATAAACCAACAACTTATTAAAGCCAGAAATGCATTTTTCATATATAAAAAATTATTTTTTTATAAATATATACAATCAAGAGTAAAAATTATCATGTACCAGTCTTTAATTAGACCAATTTTATCATATGGTTGCCAAATATGGTTTAACATATCCATATCCAACATAATACGCATATTCGAAAGAAAATGCCTCAGACATTGCACGTCTTTATACAGATCTCAGAGTAGTAACTACAAAAAATATATATCAAACAAAATTCTTTATAAAAAAGCTGAAATATCCAGATTAGATAATTTCATTATTCATATTATCACCGATCATGGCTCCCTACTATGTTTCTGGAGAGTACATTTCAGAAACATTAAAAAATAGATACGTTCCACCGGAAGCTTTTTCTTTCCTTGATAGAAATGATTTCATTCAAAATGAAGATGGTATTCCTATATTTTACCATATTTATAGAAGAGCCAATATCAAAACAATAAATTGTAATGAACTTACTTCAGAAAATTGTCGATTTGACACAAGTATTTACTCGGATGATAAAAATATTAAACCTAATATAAACCTTAACAAATATTGGTGGCTCACTCAATAATTATCTTTTGTATTTTAACCCTTGACCCTATTTTTTATTCTTGCCAATATAAAAGTAAGTTTTTTGTTATCGTTTTTGCTTACATTTAATCTTATATAAACATTTTTTCTTGTAATTACTAGGGTTTGTTTGCCGGGAAAAGTTTGCCGGGAATTCCCGGGAAAATAATATATTTTTCCCGGGAAAACGGGAAATTTTAGAAATATTAAATTTTTTAAATTGTTTTTGTTTCGAATAGGATTTTTTAATTTTAGTCATAAAAAACATTTTAAATACCAAAACAAAAATGTCTTTGTTAAAATCTTTTAAAAGGGAATACATTTATTTGACACACAAATAAAATCTTTGCCAAGTAATAAGGAGCATTTCAACTAATAAAGATTTTTCGCATAACTTATTCAAAATTTAAGTAGTAAAATCTAAAAACTTGGTAAAATGTTTAAAAGAAATATGAACAAAAAGTCTTGTTTCTTACAAATAATCGCCCTTACTATCTAAATTTTTCAAATGTATATTTTAGTTAAATTCGACTTTGTTAAAATATTGGGTGGCTTGGTTTATTTTTGGAGCATTCTGATTGGTTAATTTATTTTCAACCAATCAAAATATTTGAAAATATAAATATTTTTGTAAGGTTTTCATACACAAAATGAACAAAACCGTTTGATTAAAAATAAAGTCGACTTTAAATTTAAAATACGCCTTTATATTAAGGGTCAATAATTTTATAAGTAACGTTTTCATTAATAAATGTGAAAAGAAAAGACTAATGGCTAACGGTAGATGCTTATCCGACATCTAAATTTGGTTAAAAAAAAAAAAAAAAATTGATGGTCATGCAACTTCTCTTGAAGAAAACAACAAGAATAACGTTTCAGCTAAAATTAGCAAAGTACCCGAAGAAAAAAGTGTAAGCTGAATAGGCATTAAAGGTTTTATGGTAGGGCAAACATTTCCTGAAATGGTATCCAAATTAGCTGCAGTCAATCCGCACCATAACTAGATCTTCGTTTATTCGAGAAAGTTTTTATAATAAAAACCTGGCATTGCAAAAAAATTAAACCGATGTAAAGAACATTATATTAAATTACTACAATCATGTAAAAGATATCATGATAAAAGAAATATCGAGCAATATTTCTAACAATAGTAGATTTACTACAATCTTAGATGAATGGACAAGAATATCACAAAAGAGATATTTGAACATATGTACAAACGGATATAATTCATTTTATAACCTGGGGTTGGTTTATATATCAGGAAGATGTAATGCTGATGAAATAAGAAGAATTGTAGAAATAAGACTAGAAGAGTTTTATTTGTCTTTGGAAAATAACATTGTGGCCACCATATCTAATGGGCCAAGTGTGATGAAACGGTTTGTTTCCGACAGTCCAGTAGTAGGTGCCTACTGGAATCATGCAATTCATTTGTCAGTGCTGCGAGTAATTTATGTGAAATCAAATGTTCAACATTCTGATATTTTTTACTTTGAATTCTCACTACACAGACTGCATTTGCACTGAAATAGTGTTTTTTTTTAACAAAAATTACTTATATAGGTGGTTTTCATTAACAATTTTGTTCAAAAGTATTTCCCGGGAATCCCGGGAATAAAATTTTTTCATTCCCGTTTCCCGGGAAATAAAAAAGTCCGGGAAATCCCAAACCCTAGTAATTACGCATACAGTTAGATAATAGAAAAATAAATTTAGTATTAAATAAATATTATACTTGAGAGCTCGTTGAAATGGGACTTTGTATATAGAATAAGCAAGGTTGGCAACCGATACCGTTATAATACCGTTATCCGTTTCAAAAACCTTTCAAATTGACAACCGATACCGATACCAATACCGAAATTCTTGATTTCAAAAAATACCGGTATTCAAAAACCTTTTCCCTTAATACCGGTGTCGTACCAGTATGGAATCGGTTTTAAAAAAAATTTTTTTTTTCACGTTTTTAGCAAAAATACAATTTTTTTTAATATAAAATTTCCAAAATTGTTAAACAATTAAACTTTATTATTCATTGTTAATAGAAAATCGTGTTATAAATTCAAAGTGCGGTTATCAGCCTTTAATTTGCATTGGCAACATTGTTTTTAATTTATTTAACTTCATAAATATTCTCTAACTTGTAACAAATTTAGTAAATATAATTTAATATATAAACTGGTTTCTTAAACCTTTAATTGAATTTACAGTTTCTTTTAGAGAATCCTTTTATTAATTTTATAAACTTTTTTTTTATTTTATTATATGATCTCAATACAAATATAAAATATTTGTAGTGAATCAACTTGCGTTCCTAATAGATTTAAAAAAATGTTTGTGTTTAAAAAATAAAACACTTACGGTGGGTCCCATACTTCAGGTTTAAACTTTATTTAATAGTTAACCCAAGAATTTGTTGTTGTTTCGTGTATATTTATTTGACATTTTCTTTTGTTTATAGTTAAAGTTAAACCTACAGTATGAGACCCACCGTTACAATTAGAAATTTTTAATAACTTACGGTGGGTCTCATACTGTAGGTTTAACTTTAACTTAACTAAAAACAAAATAAAATGTCAAAAAAAATGTACACAAAACAGCAACAAATTTTTGTGTTTACTATTAACCTAAGTTTAAACCTGCAGTATGAGACCAGAGCTTCGAAAAACTTAATTCAATTTAAGCTTAATTCACTAAAAATTAAATTCAGATTTTAAAAAGATTCATGTACCATTCCCTTAAACCATTCGTAAAGAATTCATTCATAAGCTTCATTCCCAAAGCTTTAATATGAATTGAATGAATTCCTAACTTGAATCATTCAAATCGCATGTTCATTCACCATTTTACTAATTGAATGAAGAAATTTTATTACCATTCACTTAGTGCAGTGTAGTATGAAACTAACATGTAATCAAAACCAAAGCATACAAGCTGTAACAAAGCATACGATACTATTTATTTCTGTTAGATGAATTTTAAACGTTTTTCATTGTATTATGCTAATATTTCAGCAATTACATACAAATTAAAATTTTTCATTTGATTAAGTGAATGAAAACAAATAATTTTTCATTCACTTTTTTATTAAATGAATTCAGGTAAATTGGGTTTCATTCAGTTAGAATTCAATCAAAATAGAATGAATTCATATAATTTTAAGCTATAGGGAATTAAGCTATCGAATTAATTCCATAAGAATGCTATTAGGGAATGAAATTTAACCCAAACTTCATTAATTTTTAAAAAGTGAATGAAAGAATTAAGCCTTTTAAACCTTTGTATGAGACCCACCGTTATTGTTTATTGTTCATATTATAAAAACATTTCCATAAATTATACTTATCCTTTATAAAAATTTAATAAAATTGAGTTTTTTTATAATTAAGAACGTTTTTTTATATTTTTGTAAATTTTTTCAATAATACCGGTATATACCGGTATTAATGTTTTGGTATCGGTTATACCGATACCGAAATTATTAAAATACCGTTACCGATACCGATACCGAAACAAATAAAAAATCAATACCAATACCGATACCTATACCGGGTTTCGTTTCGGTTGCCAACCTTGAGAATAAGTCATCTTTATACTTCTTGTTTATTTGGAGTTTGTAATTATATCTTTCATATGGATTAAATAAACAAAAAAAAAAAAAAATGGTCTTTAGTAATTCTTGTTGCTGGCTGATTCTTCTTAGTACTTCATTGTTATTTACATGGTCAGTCCATGATATTTTTAATATCCTTCCAAACGTCCACATTTCAAAGTTTTCTATTTTATTCATCAGACTTATTTTTAGCGTCCAGGATTCTACCCCATATAATAGAATAGACCACACATAACATTTAAGATATCTTAAACGAAGGGGTAGATTAATTTCACGATTACATATAACTTTTTTGTATTTTAAAAACATGTTTCTGGCCATTTTGATTCTGCACTTAATTTCTAGGTCACATTCCCAGTTCTCGTTTAACCATGCACCGAGATATTTGAATTTGCAGACCTTCTCAATTTGTATATTATCAATGGTTATTGGTGGTGTTTGTACTGGTGTGTTTTTTCTGCGGATAACCATGTATTTAGTTTTTTCTAAATTTAGTTTTAATCCATACTTTCTGCAGCTTTCATTTACTACATTTAGTAGGTATTGTAAGTCTTCGACTGTATCAGCTATAATAGTAGTGTCATCTGCGTACCTAATATTCCCGAGTAAAAAAAATTGATCTCGCGCAATATCTAATCATATCCAATTTGATATTGTTGAAGATCTGCTATAATATTTAGCTGATCCAATTAGATCTCAAAATTGGGTGCCCGAGTAAAAAAAATTGATCTCGCGCAATATCTAATTATATCCAATTTGATATTGTTTAAGATCTGCTGTAATATCTAGCTGATCCAATTAGATCTCAAAATTGGGTGTATCCAATCATATCGTATTAGATCCCATTGTATATATGGGGATAAACTAAGATCAAGTTATATCTCAAAATTGGGAGGTCCAGTGATATCTTTGGGGATAAACCTAGATCTATTTTGATCCGAAAATTGGCGGATCCAGCTATATATTTGCGGATATTTTTAGATCTAATTTGATCCGAAAAATGGCGGATCCAATTAGATCCAGCTATATATTTGGGGATAAACTTAGATCTAATTTGATCTCAATTTTGGCAGATCAAATTAGATCCCGCAATATATTTGTGGATAAACGTATATCTAATTTGATCCGAAAAAGTGGCAGATCGAATTAGATCTAGCTATATATTTGGGGATAAACTTAGATCGAATTTGATCCGAAAAATGGCACATCGAATTAGATCCAGCAATATATTTGTGGATAAACTTAGATATAAATTGATCTGAAAAATGGCAGATCAAATTAGATCCAGCAATATATTTGTGGATTAACTTAGATAAAATTTGATCCGAAAAATGGCACATGGAATTAGATTCAGCAATATATTTGTGGATAAACTTGGATATAAATTGAATAGAAAATTGGCAGATCAAATTAGATCCAGCAATATATTTTGGGATTTAGTAAGACCTAATTTGATCCAAAAAATGGCAGATCGAATTAGATCCAGCTATATAGTTGTGGATAAAATTAGATCTAATTTGATCTCAATTTTGGCAGATCAAATTAGATCCCGCAATATATTTGTGGATAAACGTATATCTAATTTGATCTGAAAAAGTGGCAAGATCGAATTAGATCTAGCTATATATTTGGGGATAAACTTAGATCTAATTTGATCCGAAAAATGGCACATCGAATTAGATCCAGCAATATATTTGTGGATAAACTTAGATATAAATTGATCTGAAAAATGGCAGATCAAATTAGATCCAGCAATATATTTTGGGATTTAGTAAGACCTAATTTGATCCGAAAAATGGCAGATCGAATTAGATCCAGCTATATATTTGTGGATAAACTTAGAGCTAATTTGATCCGAAAAAGTGGCAGATCGAATTAGATCCAGCAATATATTTTGGTATTAAAATGGCAGATCGAATTAGAAACAGCAATATATTTGGGGATTGACATCTAAAAGTATCCATAAAAATGACAGATATAATTAGATGCCGCATTATATTTGGGTACTACGTAAGATCTCCATTTATTTGGGATTACATAAGATCCCAGACATATATTGCCAACTGTTCAAAAAATAATACACTGACAGAGCACTGATTGTATAAAAATTACAATATTTTGTTAAAATAAGGTTTAAACTCAGAAGGTAACGAGTTCAATATGCATTTCTTTTACAAAATTAATTTCTTTTTATAAAATTAAAATTTTTTTTCTATATTTTTTTTTATAAAATTATATATTTATTTTTTTATTAAATTGAAATCTTTGAATAAAATAATTTTATTTACATCTTTTTGACGCTCTACACCATTTCCAATTGTATTAATTGTTTTAAGATTTATCAATTGTATTTCAGAAATAATCAATTGAATTTCAGTTTTATCAATTGTGTTTCAGAACTCATCAATTATTTTTCACATTTATGAATTGTATTTCAGAACTAGTCAATTGAAGTTCAGTTTTATCAATTGTGTTTCAGAAATTATTAATTGTATTTCCGAAATTCACAACTGTATTTCAGAAATTATCAAACTGTATTTCAGAAATTATCAATCGTATTTCCGAAATTATGAAATGTATTTGAGAAATTTTTCTCTATTAGCTATGAAATTCTGAAATAGATTTCATTATTTCTGGACACAACTAAATAAATAATTAAATTTGCGTAATATTGTAGTTTCTGAAGTGCAAATAATATTTTGTGATATACAATTAAAATTTTATAAAAAACATTTAATAATTTCTGGAATACCTTTTTTCGATGCTTATAAGTTAGCTCGAAATGCTTTTATCATTCATTTAATTTGTAGCTATCACACATCTATAACAAGTCTCGTTAGATTAGAGTGTAGAGGCCTTGGCTGACAATCTGGTGGACTGGGTTAAATTTCATGTTTTTAAAAGCAAATATTAAAAAAAGTTTTCTCAATTTTTTCAAAAATGTTTTTTGAAATCTATTTTTTTGCCAAGATAGTTAATGCAACGTTCTGCCAACGCATAACCGACCATCGCCAACGGTTTGCCAGCATTGTGCCGAATTATATTTTTCTGTCTGGGATGTTCAACTTAAACCTATTGTATATTAACATTAATTAAAACTATATTTTTATTTTTAGGAAATACATTTTTATTTTATTATAAGTTAACATTAAATTAAATTTTAGATAATGGCACCAATTTGTAGTTGTAATTATTATATATTAAATCGTATATTCATAAACATTCTATACAGTTAGACGAGGCTTATGGAACTATTTAACTTTATAAAGTGTTTATAAATTATAACTTAAATGTACATATATATATGTTAAATGTACGTAAACAAATTGTTGATATGGACCCACAAATTGTATCTCAACTGATATTGGAATTATTGTACCATTATCATATATCAATATATATTGAATGATATACATATATTACAATATATGACACTGTATTATAAATATTGTTAATGAAGTAACATATCTGATAATATTTTTTATAGCGCCATACATAGTTTTACATTATTCAAATTAAACCATATATGGAATTGTATTCAAAATGTTGATGTGGTACCAAATTTGACCATATATTGTTTAAATTGTGCCATATATGACAATATATTGTTTAAATGATACCATTTATGTCTATATATTATTATTGTTTAAATGACACCATATATCAATATATATGGGACTATATATGGTAGCATATATTATCATATCTGCATCTGTATTAAAAATGTCGTTCATCAGGTACCATATATGAGCATATATTGTTGAAATGGCACCATATATGACAATATATGGTTTAAATGGCACCATATATGGTGAAGATACGGGTTAGAGGGAGAGGGTTAGTTGTTTGGGGTTAGTGTACATTACCGCGTAAATAGTGCCTTCCAAATAAGAGATTTATATATTTTCCGTTAAACGTTATAATATATGTGTTTATTTAAAGTTCATATTTTGGATTTCCACGATATGGCAAATTATTTACACTTATTATTTGTAGGTTCACTATTTATGACACTTGAAATTAAATTCTAGGGTTAAACACTGCAATGGCTGTTTGAGGTTTTATTTTCTTCTGAACGTTCAAATAAGTGCACACACGATGAAAAAAGGAGATGTTGGGTTGCTTGTTGTAGTTTACGAACTGACCTTTTAACCAAACGCAAAGGCCGACAGCTGTTGGGTGTGGTGTGTTTAGCTGCCGCTTTGCGTTTGGTTCGACACTCGAATACGTTGAGGTCAGGGTTGGTTAGCCTTCATTGTTCACTAAAGTGAACATCCTCCCGGGCCCGACGAACCTGTGAAAAAAAAAACAATTATTTTTATATATTCGGCTGAGGGGTAAGAAAAGTGTAGGGTAAAGGGTAAGTAGAATATGTGAAAAGAAGATCACAATGTCACCAATGCAACATGTGAGATTGTATTCATCACTCCCGAGAACACATGTCCATTATTTCGACACTGCGAAATTATCTAGTTCAGAATTTGGGTTGTGTGATCAACTTTTACATATTAAACTTGGGTAAGTAAAGTGAGTGTGTTATGGGTTAATATACAAGTGGGGGTGAGTAGTTAGATAAGAGGGTATCATCATTTGGTGGGTAAAACTACGACCTTGGTTATTGGCCGAGTTAAGCTTCCCGTGGCGGTGCGCAAGTCTACGACTCTTGTGCGACCATCAGGACCAGGGTACACTTTGGTCACGCGTCCAAGTAACCATTCATTAGGGGGTAAATTGTCCTGTCTAATAACTACAATATCGTCAACTTCAAGTTGCCGTTGAGGGTTCTTCCACTTGTATCTCTTGTGCAGCTCTTTCAGGTATTCATCTTTCCATCTCCTGCAGAAGTAATGGTGTTGAATTCTGAGCTTTTGCCACCTATTCGCCAGAGTGATATTTCCGGCACTTAAGTCTGGTTCAGCTGGGGTTAATAGGGGTGAACCAATCAAAAAATGACCTGGGGTTAAAGGGTTAAGATCTTGCGGATTTTCGTTTGACGGGCTGAGTGGCCTAGAGTTAAGACATCCTTCAATTCGAGCAAGGAGAGTAGCTAATTCTTCGAATGTGTATTTTAGGGTATTAAGCTTTTTCAGGTGGGATTTGAAGCTTTTTACTCCGGCTTCCCACAAACCTCCCATGTGTGGAGCTCCTGGCGGAATAAAATGCCACGTCACGTTTTGGAAACTGCTCATTGCTACAACAGATTCTTTCAATAATCTCATAAATTCCTGCCGCTCTTTCTTCAATAGTTGATTTGCGCCAACGAAGTTTGTTCCATTATCGGAGTAAATAGCGGCAGGGCATCCCCGCCTCGAAAAAAATCGTGCAAATACCGCCATAAAGGCTTGGGTAGAAAGATCTGAAGTTGGTTCAAGGTGGATGGCTTTAGTTGCAAAGCATACAAAAACGCATACGTATCCTTTGGTTATCTTACACGTGCGGCCTGAGTAAACCTTTATATCAAATGGTCCAGCAAAATCTATTCCAACGTTATAAAATGGTCGGGTTAATTGGGTGCGTTCCGGGGGTAAAGCCGCCATCAATTGACTTGCCTGACGGTTCTTATATCGAGTACAGGGTGAGCATTTGTTAATAACAAAGCTGATAAGATTCTGAAGCTTCGGAATCCAGTATCCTGAACGAATTACTCTCAACATGACCTGATTTCCCCCATGTAAAGTTATCAAATGAACGTGTAGGGTTAATAATTTTGCAAAGCAACTTGCGTAGGGTAACAAAATCGGGTGTCGTTCATCATAAGATAAGCTATTGGAGCTTGCTAGACGACCATTCGCACGCATAATATTCTTTGAGTCCAAATATGGCGTTAGGGTAAGTAATTGGCTCTTTTTGGGTATAGACGTTTTCTTCATCAAACAATTATACTCTTCCTTAAAATATTGAGTCTGGCACAATGTCACAAGTCTATCTTTGGTTGAATTTATATCTTCAGATTCGAGTAAAATGCTGGGGTGCGCCAACAGGATCCTGATTCTTTCGGCTGGTAAAGTAATTCTACTTCTATCCAGTGTTACCATTTCATGACGACTTACTCCTCTGCGGGTAGTTGTTATTCGATCCAAGAAACGATAGACATATGACATGACTCGAAGAGCTTTCGACCATTTTGAAAATCTACAAAGAATGTCTGGGTTTTCTGTGGCTGTAGGGTTAATATTCACAGAATTAGCAAAAGCTTGAATGGGTTTCGCTTCAGCTTGAGTTATAAAATTTTGTGTTGTTATTGGCCATTTTGATGGGGATTCTCTCAGCCAGGATGGGCCATTCCACCAAAGAGAATCGTCCTTTAACTCATCCGCATTACATCCTCGGCTCGCGACGTCGGCAGGGTTATCGTGGGATACGACATGGTTCCAATTTTCTACGCCGACCGTTTCCATAATGGTTGCAACTCGATTTGCAACAAATGTGTTCCAGGAATTTGGATGCTTCCTTAACCAAGCCAGGACTATGGATGAATCAGTCCAGAAATAGGTTTGATGTTGGGGTAAATCTAGCTGACCAAGTAAATTGTGTACCATATTAGCCAACAACACCGCACCACATAGTTCTAACCTGGGTAATGAAAGAACTTTGATGGGTGCAACTCTCGTTTTAGCGAAGAGTAGGGTTACGGAATTAGGACCGTTTATGGGTGTTACTCGTGCATATAGCACCGCCGAGTAGGCTTTCTCAGAAGCATCTGAAAAGCCATGAAACTCAATTCTTGCTGAAGGGGTGTATTGAATCCATCTTGGAATTCTAATCTGATCAATATTATCATAATATTGTAGAAACTTTTGCCATTTAATGAGGGTTAAGGGTTTAAGACATTCATCCCAAGCTGTATTATCCTGCCATATTTGCTGCATTATAATCTTAGCAGAAATAATAATTGGCGCTAGCCAAGCAGCTGGGTCAAAAAGTCGCGCAATATCCGACAGGACTTTTCGCTTTGTGTAAGTAGATTTTTCCTCGATGGTAGGTACATTGAAAAAGAATATATCTTCTTTCGCATTCCACCTAATGCCGAGGGTTTTGGCATTATTCGATTCTGGAAGGGTAAGCAGATCGACATCGAGTAAGTGTTCTTTGGGTAGGGTATTCAAAAGTTCAGCGTTGTTCGAAATCCACTTTCTCAGTGGGAACCCGGCAGATTCTAATACTGCTATTGTCTCCTTCTGAGCAAATTTAGCCTCCTTTAGGGTATGAGCACCGGCTAACACATCGTCAACGTACATATGATTTCTCAAAATCTGAGATACGATTGGGTGGGTATCTTGAACTTCCCTTGCTAGCTCTAAAAGAGTGCGAATTGCTAGGTAGGGTGCGCAATTGACTCCGAATGTGACCGTATGAAGTTCATAGTCTTTTATGGGTTCGTTGACACTTTTTCGAAACAATATTCGCTGAAAGGGTGTGTGGGTAGTATTCAATAAAATTTGCCGGTACATTTTCGTAATGTCGGCGTTAAAAACAATCTCATAAAATCGCCATTTTAACATAACTACAACTAAATCCTGTTGTAGTGTAGGACCGGTGTATAGGGTATCATTCAAACTATTGCCATTCGACGTTCTGCTTGACGCATTAAAAACAACTCGGACCTTTGTTGTAACTCGGTCAGGTTTCACGATTGCGTGATGGGGTAAATAATAATGACAGTTTGGCGAAATTTCTGGGTTATAGGGTACGGGTTTCATCTGACCTAGGTCAATATATTCCTGAAGCACGTTATCGTATTCATTTTTAAGTTCGGGTTTCCTCAATAAATTTTTCTCATTTCTAAGATATTGAGCCATCGCAATGTGGCGTGAGTTCCCTAACTCAATTTGCGGGGTTCGGAAGGGTAGATTGACCTGATATCGGCCATTGTGTAAACGAATAGTTGTCTTCGAATAATACTCCTCACAACAGGAATCTTCTGTAGACTTAATGGGTTTTCTAACAATTTCTTCAATCTCCCAGAACTTGGTAATACACTCGTCAAGTGTAACCGTGCTGAAGTGTGACACTATGGGTTGGGGTTTTTTCAAATCATCTAGCGGTCCTGTTAATATCCAGCCAAAGTGGGACTCTTGAGCAAGAAGTGTCCTAACGACTTTGCTGGCAGTTTTTCTCATGATTTGTGGGTAATAATCGCCGCCAATCAACACATCAACTGGCCGACTTTCGAAAAACCTTTCATCAGCAAGTTGAATATTATTCAACTCCTTTAAAATAACTGGGTTCAAACTTCGAGTGGGTATATTTTTCGCAATGACTTTTAAAACAATTGCTTGAAGCGTCAGCCTGAAATCGTCATATCTGTCCGACCGTAATGTTATGTCACACATTTTATCGGGATTTGCGGAATGACTTTCATTCACTCCTGAGATTTCAGCGCGTATGGGTGTGGTGGGTAACTGCAGTTTCTTTCTGAGGGTATCTGAGACAAAAGTGTAGTCTGACGCTGGATCAATTAGCGCTCTAACGGGTATCAGAGAGCCTTGGTGTTCAACATTTACCATGGCTGTTCCCACTAGCCTTTTACGGTCATCTAATGTCTCTGACCGCGTACTTATTGCGAAAGACTGCGATGCATTGCGTGAAGTTGATTGTTGGCTTAAATCGTCTTGGGTATTTTGGGGTTCTGAATTGGACTTGGGTTTGTGTAGGAGAGAATTATGCCGACCTCCACAATGCTTGCATGTGAAAGCACTTCGGCAATCTTTTAACGTATGACCAACAGCCAGACAATTGTAACAGAAGCCGCTCTTTTTAATGAATTCAATTCTTTCGTTTACCCTCATAGAATTGAATGACGAACAATCCCTTAACGTGTGGTTAGCTCTGCATAATTTGCAAACTGAGCCATCGGGTTTGTCTGCTCTGGGTTCCCGGGTAGTAAGAGGGAAGGCTGGCTTGTCGTGTCTAGGGGTTTTTCCAAAACGGGTGTCTTTTTTAGGCTGTTGAGTCACATTGAGAAAAACGCTGCCCTTTCTCTCATACTGATTTCTATTATCAGTGTTCTGTCTTGGGTGTGAGTTTGGAACAACATTTATCTGTAATGCTTTAGCATCAGTGGCCGCTTCTAGACCTTTATATTCTGATGTTAAAAAACTGTCCAATTCAGTCCAGGATGGAATACAAGTATTGTCCGCTAAAGTTCTCTCAAATATTAATAGGGTTTCTTTGGGCAATTTGGAAGTACAAATGTAAATTATAATAGGATCCCAGTGCTCAGTGTCTACTTCTAGAGTACGTAAGACTGCCAGGCAACTATTAATGGACCTTTGCAATTTCCGAATTTGAAAACCGCATGGATTTATGACTATGGGTAGGGTAAATAGAACTCTCAATTGAGCATTAACCTGCCTGCGCCTATCTTCATATTGGGCAGTAAGTTCTGACCAAGCAATATTAAAACCTTCGTTTGTCAAGGGTGCACCATCCACAATATCTCTAGCTTCTCTGCGGGTTTTCTCTTTGAGTTTGCATAATCTTTCAATGCCACTTAGACGCGGGTTTTTGCCATAAACGGCCATGAACATGTCCCTAAATGAAGCCCAGGCTTTGTATTCACCGTTAAAAATGGGTATGTCACAAGGCGTAACTTTAATTCCGGTAGAATTTGTCGCATTCGCGTCACTTGGGTGGGGTAGAGAGAGCCTTTGATTTCTATGACCTTCGATTGCTTCCTCAATCGAAGTCATGCTAGCCCTATAAAATTGCTTAGCTCCTCTGAAATGCCGCGTGATTTCGGTCATATCAATTCCCTTTGACGCCTCTTTGTCACTCATTTGAGGAGATTCCCGCAGACTATTATATTTAGAGTCGATATTTGACCATATTCCTTCCAATTCAAGCTTGCGAATCTTTAAGGCGGGCAAAGATTGGGTATCCTCGGATGAATTGCGATAATCCTCCTCATAAGCAGGTAGATCCTGTTGAATGCAGATTAGCAAGTTTTTCGCCAAGAGCTTTATATCATTCATTTTGTAATAAATTTGAAATTAACCGACGATAAAATGGGTTAAAAACGTGTGTAAAATCAACTAATTGCGCGTGTTAACGGGTTATAATGGGTTAAATGCGGGCTCTGGTGCAAAAAAGGGTTAAAAAATGGGTTTCGTATGGTTCTGCGATGAAAAACGTGTAAAACCTGATTTTGCGGTGCAACACTGGGTTGATTTTGGGTTAAATATGGGTTTGCTGGGGGTTAAATGTGAGTTACCGGTACAAAATGCGTTAATTGCGTAAAATATGAATTTCCGGTAAAAAAATGTGTTAAATTTCGGTTATCGGCACAAAAAGGGGTTAATTGTGCTTAAAATATATTTTTGCTGTAAAAAGCGGGTTAAATTTGGGTTATAAGCACAAAAAAGGGTTAATTGTGCTTAAAATATATTTTTGCTGTAAAAAGCGGGTTAAATTTGGGTTATAAGCACAAAAAAGGGTTAATTGTGCTTAAAATATATTTTTGCTGTAAAAAGCGGGTTAAACTTGGGTTATAAGCACAATAAGTGTTAAAATTTGGGTTTATGGGTTAAAAACGAGTATAAACAAGGTTTACCAAACACTGTTGGCAAAGACACAAAAAAAATTTCTGACCAAAGAATTTCCAACAGGGTGTTTTTACACTTGATGATATGCGCTACACAATGTAAACGGCAATATCAATTTGTCAGACAAAATTTTTAAAAACCTGACGAATAACTGCGAAAAGGGTGGGTGGGTGGGTGAAACCAGGTTTTATAATCGAAGTTATGCTGACTGCTGTGTAAAATGTGTATAAAATTATGGAAATATGGTTTTGAAAATTTCAGTAAGTTGTAAATAATTCAACTTGCCGACTCCTTCTGGTTGTAGGGTACTTATCACTTTGATGGGTATGTGTGTGTATTTGTTGTCTTTCCTTGTTGATTCGCTTTTGTGCCTATCTTCCCGCTTTATATTAAATGCAGTAATTTGGGCTTTTATGTTTTGCAGCAGAATTGTTAAACACAAATTTTGTATTGTTTTGGGTAATTTATTCTTCTTGTTTTTTATAGTGCACAGTAACACTTGGTTTTTGTTTATTAAAATTTCTGTGCAATATTTGTTACAAAAAATTAATATTTAAAAGTTTAGATCCACTTTAATTAAATTCAATTTAATTAATAGCACTTATTAACAAAATATTTTTCTCCCTTTAGATATAAAAAGGATATTCTTCACAATTGCAATATGCACATCAGCTTTCAAGGGGTTTTATTTGTTTTATATTTTTCACTGGGTATGGGTATTTCTTCCTCTTCTTTTTCTTTTTATGTTTTTGTTATTTTTTATATTTTTGTGGGTATTTTGTGTTTTTTGCTGTGCACTGTCTTGGGTTCTATTTTAAATAAATGTTATTGTTATTGTTTTGTTCTTAACTTTAAATTTGTTTTTAAACAATTTTCCACTTCACTCAATTGTCTACGTTTATTATTGTTCAAATGTAACTTTTTTAAAAACAGCCACTGCTCTCTCACAATTTTATCTCTGTTTTAGGGGTGGGTTTTAAATTTTATTTCACTGATCTTGTTTATTGTTTTTAACTTGTCTTTCAGATTTTATTGTTTTTAACTTGTTCACTGTTCTTTTAAATATTGTATTTTAATTAGAATTTGTACTCTTTTTCTTTTGTTTGTTCAAGTTTTTTGTATTGGAAAAACAAAAATGGTGATTTTTAAATTTAGTTTATGTACTTATTTTATATTTTTAAGGAGTAACTTTTTCCATTTAAATTAATTTGGAATTTTTTGTGAACTGCCACTGTTTCACTCACACGAAGGACCATGAAGATACGGGTTAGAGGGAGAGGGTTAGTTGTTTGGGGTTAGTGTACATTACCGCGTAAATAGTGCCTTCCAAATAAGAGATTTATATATTTTCCGTTAAACGTTATAATATATGTGTTTATTTAAAGTTCATATTTTGGATTTCCACGATATGGCAAATTATTTACACTTATTATTTGTAGGTTCACTATTTATGACACTTGAAATTAAATTCTAGGGTTAAACACTGCAATGGCTGTTTGAGGTTTTATTTTCTTCTGAACGTTCAAATAAGTGCACACACGATGAAAAAAGGAGATGTTGGGTTGCTTGTTGTAGTTTACGAACTGACCTTTTAACCAAACGCAAAGGCCGACAGCTGTTGGGTGTGGTGTGTTTAGCTGCCGCTTTGCGTTTGGTTCGACACTCGAATACGTTGAGGTCAGGGTTGGTTAGCCTTCATTGTTCACTAAAGTGAACATATGGTAATATATTGCTTAAATAACACCATATATAAATATATATGGCACTATATATGCTAGCATATATTATCATATGTGGAACTGTATTAAAAATATCATGAGGTACCATATATGGGCATATATTGTTGAAATTGCACCATATATGATAATATATGGTTTGAATGGCACCATATATGATAATATATAGCTTAAATAACACCATATATAAATATATATCGCACTATATATAGTACCATATATTATCATATCTGGAACTGAATTAAAGATTTGGTTTCCCGAGTAAAAAAAATTGATCTCGCGCAATATCTAATTATATCCAATTTGATATTGTTTAAGATCTGCTGTAATATCTAGCTGATCCAATTTGATCTCAAAATTGGGTGTATCCAATCATATCGTATTAGATCCCATTGTATATATGGGGATAAACTAAGATCAAGTTATATCTCAAAATTGGGAGGTCCAGTGATATCTTTGGGGATAAACCTAGATCTATTTTGATCCGAAAATTGGCGGATCCAGCTATATATTTTCGGATATTTTTAGATCTAATTTGATCCGAAAAATGGCGGATCCAATTAGATCCAGCTATATATTTGGGGATAAACTTAGATCTAATTTGATCTCAATTTTGGCAGATCAAATTAGATCCCGCAATATATTTGTGGATAAACGTATATCTAATTTGATCCGAAAAAGTGGCAGATCGAATTAGATCTAGCTATATATTTGGGGATAAACTTAGATCTAATTTGATCCGAAAAATGGCACATCGAATTAGATCCAGCAATATATTTGTGGATAAACTTAGATATAAATTGATCTGAAAAATGGCAGATCAAATTAGATCCAGCAATATATTTGTGGATTAACTTAGATCTAAATTTATCAGAGAAATGGCAGATCGAATTAGATTCAGCAATATATTTGTGGATAAACTTGGATATAAATTGAATAGAAAATTGGCAGATCAAATTAGATCCAGCAATATATTTTGGGATTTAGTAAGACCTAATTTGATCCGAAAAATGGCAGATCGAATTAGATCCAGCTATATATTTGTGGATAAACTTAGATCTAATTTGATCCGAAAAAGTGGCAGATCGAATTAGATCCAGCAATATATTTAGGGATAAACTTGGATGTAAATTTATCCGAAAAATGCCAGATCGAATTAGATCCAGCAATATATATGTGGATAAACTTAGATCTAAATTTAACCGAAAAATGGCAGATCAAATTAGATCCAGCAATATATTTGGGGATAAACTTATATCTAAATTTATCAGAAAAATGGCAGATCGAATTAGATCCAGCAATTTATTTCGGCATTAAAATGGCAGATCGAATTAGAAACAGCAATATATTTGGGGATTGACATCTAAAAGTATCCATAAAAATGACAGATAAAATTAGATCCCGCATTATATTTGGGTACTACGTAAGATCTCCATTTATTTGGGATTAAATAAGATCCCAGACATATATTGCCAACTGTTCAAAAAATAATACACTGACAGAGCACTGATTGTATAAAAATTACAATATTTTGTTAAAATAAGGTTTAAACTCAGAAGGTAACGAGTTCAATATGCATTTCTTTTACAAAATGAATTTCTTTTTATAAAATTAAAATTTTTTTTTCTATAAATTTTTTTATAAAATTATATTTTTTTTATTAAATTGAAATCTTTGAATAAAATAATTTTATTTACATGTTTTTGACGCTCTACAACATTTCCAATTGTATTAATTGTTTTAAGATTTATCAATTGTATTTCAGAAATAATCAATTGAATTTCAGTTTTATCAATTGTGTTTCAGAACTCATCAATTATTTTTCACATTTATGAATTGTATTTCAGAACTAGTCAATTGAAGTTCAGTTTTATCAATTGTGTTTCAGAAATTATTAATTGTATTTCCGAAATTCACAACTGTATTTCAGAAAGTATCAAACTGTATTTCAAAAATTATCAATCGTATTTCCGAAATTATGAAATGTATTTGAGAAATTTTTCTCTATTAGCTATGAAATTCTGAAATAGATTTCATTATTTCTGGACACAACTTAATAAATAAATAATTAAATTTACGTAATAATGTAGTTTCTGAAGTGCAAATAATATTTTGTGATATACAATTAAAATTTTCTAAAATACATTTAATAATTTCTGGAATACCTTTTTTCGATGCTTATAAGTTAGCTCGAAATGCTTTTATCATTCATTTAATTTGTAGCTATCACACATCTATAACAAGTCTCGTTAGATTAGAGTGTAGAGGTCTTGGCTGACAATCTGGTGGACTGGGTTAAATTTCATGTTTTTAAAAGCAAATATTAAAAAAAGTTTTCTCAATTTTTTCAAAAATGTTTTTTGAAATCTATTTTTTTGCCAAGATAGTTAATGCAACGTTCTGACCATCGCCAACGCTTTGCCAGCATTGTGGCGATTATATTTTTCTGTCTGGGATGTTAAACTTAAACGTACTGTGTATTAACATTAATTAACACTATATTTTTATTTTTAGGAAATACATTTTTATTTTATTATAACCCTATTAAAAAAAATTAATATGGAGCTTTATATGGTAATATATAACTTAATGTGATCCATATACCATTTCATCCGGAAAATGGCCCGATATAATTGTATCAGTTGGTTATCACTTTTTATCTAATTGTATCAGTTTAGATCTTAACTGATTAGATTATATATTAAGCATATGAAATTTTATCTGATTTTTGACCTGATACAATTTTATGGGTTTATGTCGCATGGTATTAGTTTAGATCCAAATTGATACATTACTATACAAACTTATATAGTTATATCTGAATTTTGACCTGATGCAATTAGATCTGCTTTAAAACTTTGATACAATTATATAAGGCAAATGTCGTATACAAATATATTTTATTTATATAAAATTGTACCAACATCGATCTAACCAGATACGATTAGATATAAACCGCTAAAATTGTATCAGGTCAAAAATTGGATATAATTTCATCTGAATAATGTATAATTTTATTAGTTGAGATCTAAACTAATACAATTAGATAAAAACTGATAAACAACTAATACAATTACATCGGGCCATTTTTCGGATGAAACAGTATATTTATACAGATATAACTTAATCGCATTTTATACGACTATATGTAACTGTTTTTACTCGGGAAGTTAACATTAAATTAAATTTTAGATAATGGCACCAATTTGTAGTTGTAATTATTATATATTAAATCGTATATTCATAAACATTCTATACAGTTAGACGAGGTTTATGGAACTATTTAACTTTATAAAGTGTTTATAAATTATAACTTAAATGTACATATATATATGTTAAATGTACGTGAACAAATTGTTGATATGGACCCACAAATTGTATCTCAACTGATATTGGAATTATTGTACCATTACCATACATCAATATATATTAAATGATATACATATATTACAATATATGACACTGTATTATAAATATTGTTAATGAAGTAACATACATTATTCAAATTAAACCATATATGGAATTGTATTCAAAATGTTGATGTGGTACCAAATTTGACCATATATTGTTTAAATTGTGCCATATATGACAACATATTGTTTAAATGATACCATATATGTCTATATATTAATATTGTTTAAATGACACCATATATCAATATATATGGGACTATATATGGTAGCATATATTATCATATCTGCATCTGTATTAAAAATGTCGTTCATCAGGTACTATATATGAGCATATATTGTTGAAATGGCACCATATATGACAATATATGGTTTAAATGGCACCATATATGGTAATATATTGCTTAAATAACACCATATATAAATATATATGGCACTATATTTCGTAGCATATATTATCATATGTGGAACTGTATTAAAAATATTGTTCATGAGGTACCATATATCGGCATATATTGTTGAAATTGCACCATATATGATAATATATGGTTTAAATGGTACCATATATGATAATATATTGTTGAAATTGCACCATATATGATAATATATGGTTTGAATGGCACCATATATGATAATATATAGCTTAAATAACACCATATATAAATATATATCGCACTATATATAGTACCATATATTATCATATCTGGAACTGAATTAAAGATTTGGTTTATGAGGTACCATATATGACCATATATTGTTTAAATGGCACCATATATGATAATATCTAGTTTAACTGTCACCATATATAATTATATATTGTTTAAATGATACCATATATAATTATATATTGCTAAAATGACACCATATATATTAAGATATAGTTCTATATATAACTATATATGCAATAAGATCAACCATGTTATGTAATATATAATTATATATGCCATATCTAATATTATGAAGGCCGATATCTAATTAGATGAAAATATATATGGCATAATATAAGGAAAATTTTTCGGAAAAAACGTCATATATAATTATATATGGATATACATAACCACATGTCTAATTATATATTGTAATATATGCCACATATGATTATATATAATTTTTTTTACTCGGGTTATGAGGTACCATATATGACCATATATTGTTTAAATGGCACCATATATGATAATATCTAGTTTAACTGTCACCATATATAATTATATATTGTTTAAATGATACCATATATAATTATATATTGCTAAAATGCCACCATATATATTAAGATATAGTTCTATATTGCATATATATAACTATATATGCAATAAGATCAACAATGTCATGTAATATATAATTATATATGCCATATCTAATATTATGAAGGCCAATATCTAATTAGATGAAATTATATATGGCATAATATAAGGAAAAATTTTGTGAAAAAACGTCATATATAATTATATATGGATATACATAACGACATGTATAATTATATATTGTAATATATGCCATATATGATTATATATAATTTTTTTTACTTGGGTGTATCCAACTAAACTAAGATCAAGTTATATCTCAAAATTGGGAGGTCCAATAATATCTTTGGGATAAACCTAGATCTAATTTGATCCGAAAAATGGCGGATCGAATTAGATCCAGCTATATATTTGTGGATAAACTTAAATCTAATTTGATCTCAATTTTGGCAGATCGAATTAGATCCAGCAATATATTTGTGTATAAACTTAGATCTAATTTGATTCGAAAAAGTGGCAGATCGAATTAGATCCAGCAATATATTTGGGGATAAACTTAGATCTAATTTGTTCCGAAAAATGGCACATCGAATTAGATCCAGCAAAATATTTGGGGATAAACTTGTATATAAATTAATACGAAAATTGGCAGATCAAATTAGATCCAGCAATATATTTTGGGATTTAGTAAGACCTAATTTGATCCGAAAAATGGCAGATCGAATTAGATCCAGCAATATATTTGTGGATTAACTTAGATCTAATTTGATCCGAAAAAGTGGCAGATCGAATTAGATCCAGCAATATATTTGGGGATAAACTTAGATCTAAATTGATCCCAAAAATGGCAGATGGAATTAAATCCAGCAATATATTTGCGGATAAACTTAGATCTAATTTGATCCGAACAATGGCAGATCGAATTAGATCCAGCAATATATTTGGGGATTAAGTAAGATCTAAATTTATCCAAAAACTGACAGATCAAATTAGATCCAGTAATATATTTCGGGATTGCGTAAGATCTTAACTTTTCCGATAAATTGCAGATGGAATTAAATCCAGTGATATATTTGGGGATTTGGTAAGATCGTAATTTATCCCATAAATTGCAGATCGAATTAGATCCAGCAATTTATTTCGGTATTAAAATGGCAGATCGAATTAGAAACTGCAATATATTTGGGGATTGACATCTAAAACTATCCAGAAAAATGACAGATAAAATTAGATCCCGCATTATATTTGCGTACTACGTAAGGTCTTCATTTATTTGAGATTAAATAAGATCCCAGACAGATATTGACATCAGTTCATTGGCGTACCTAGACCATTTTTCTGGGGTGGGCAAGCGACCCATTAATTTTCTGCTGTTTATTTGCCCAAAAGTGCATCTATTTTTCTGAAGAAAACCTCGTACAATGAATGTGTTCCAAGCTATATTTTCAGATTATTATGATAGAGAAAAGAAATCTAAGATCAACCTGTCTAATTCGTCTACTTCGGACGAATCCTTTCTAACACCATATTCTGATCACTTAAATTACCGAGGTGGTCAAAAACAGTGAGATGTTCATCTTACAATTTTTTTTCTCCAAAATATTGAAATTTCATTAAAATAACATAGTAATATTTAGTTTGAAGAAACTTCCTAGTTAGATATTAACTAATTATTCATTTAGAAAACTATGAAATCTAAGATATTTAACTCACCAAAAAAGATTATGCGTTATATTTCTATTATTGAACAACTTGCGATTCTAATAATTTTTCTTAAAGAAAAACTCGTATGGTCAATTTTATAATCAGAACTAAGATCGATTTGTTTCTTAAATATTTCTTAGGTAAGAATTTTTCAAACAACTTTCTTATTTAAGAAATATTTAAAACAAAAATCGATCTTAGTTCTGACTATAGAACTGACCCTTAGATTGCAACAACTTAGCTGCCTAGGAATCTAGTAGAGATTTTCCCAAACCAAAAACACAGGATTAATTGATATAAAAAAAGTAATATTGTGATACTTTTTGCAATCAAAATTATAGATAAAAGAAAATTGTAGGTAGATTTTTTTTAAAATTCTGGGGTGGGCAAAAATTAGTCTAGGGTGGGCTTAGCCTATGCATTTTTTTTATAAAATGAATTTCTTTTTATAAAATTATAATTTTATTTTCTATAAATGTTTTTATAAAATTATAATTTTTTTTATATATTTAGTTAGAATATTCTTCCACCTCAAGTCCAAATTCTAATATGATATTGTCATATTAGATTTTTATTTGTTGTTTCAAATTTTTATACCCTACACCACTATGTGGTCAGGGTATTATAAGTTTGTGCTGATGTTTGTAACACCAAAAAATATTGGTCCTAGACCCACCTTATAGTATACCGATCGGCTCAGAATTTTTTTTTATTTCGATTTAACGATGTCCGTCTGTCCGTCCGTCCGTCTGTCTGTCTGTCCATGCATTCTTGTGCGCACTCTACAGGTCGCAAATATTAAGATATTTTGATGAAACTTGGTACGCCATATAAGGGTCCTATCAAAATTATATTGTTTATACGCTGCAGGTCGTAGATATTAAGATATTTTGATGAAATTTGGTACACAGACCTATGTTAGCCCAATAACGCAGCCTATTGATTTTGGTGAACATCGGTCCATGTTTAGACCTAGTGCCCATATAAGGGTCCTACCAAAATTATATTGTTTATACGCTGCATGTCGCAAATATTAGGATATTTTGATGAAATTTGGTACACAGACCTATATTGGCCCAATAACGCAGCCTATTGATTTTGGTGAACATCGGCCCATGTTTAGACCTAGTGCCCATATAAGGGTCCCCCCAAAATTATATTGTTTATACGCTGCAGGTCGCAAATATTAAGATATTTTGATGAAATTTGGTACGCAGACCTATATTAGCCCAATAACGCAGCCTATTGATTTTGGTGAACATCAGTCCATGGTTAGACCTAGTGCCCATATAAGGGTCCTACCAAAATTATACTGTTTATACGCTGCAGGTCGCAAATATTAAGATATTTTGATGCAATTTGGTACACAGACCTAGATTAGCCCAATAACGCAGCCTATTTATTTTGGTGAACATCGGTCCATGTTTAGACCTAGTGCCCATATAAGGGTCCCCCCAAAATTATATTGTTTATACGCTGCAGGTCGCAAATATTAAGATATTTTGATGAAATTTAGTGCCCATATAAGGGTCCCCCCAAAATTGGCTTGGTTACAAACTGCAGGTCGCAAATATTAAGATATTTTAATGAAATTTGGTGCGCTGACTCACATTATATTAAATTTTGACACAAGCCCCATTTGAACCCATTCGAATTTCGGTTCCAATCATTAGTTGGCTTTTAATCAGACTGGTGTAGGGTATTGTATAGTCGGCATGCCCGACTTTAACCTTTTTACTCGTTTTTATAAAATTTAATTTTTTTAATAAAATTGAATTTTTTTTAAAAATAATTTTATTTACATCTTTTGAATTTTTTTAATAAAATTGAATTTTTTTAATAAAATAATTTTATTTACATCTTTTTAACGCTCTACACCATTTCCAATTGTATCAATTGTTTTTAAGATTTATTAATTGTATTTCAGAAATAATCAATTGAATTTCAGTTTTATCAATTGTATTTCAGAACTTATCAATTATTTTTCAGATTTATGAATTGTATTTCAGAAATTGTCAATTGAATTTCAGTTTTAGCAAATGTATTTCAGAAATTATTAAGGCATGTCACAGAAAGTGAAATTGAAAACGCAAATTGCTTCTCCAGAAGTAAATGGTATTTTTGCATATTTAGACCAAATATAACAGATAAACATAATTCATTATAAGTTAAGAAAGCTGTTTTTAATAATTTCACTTAAAAAGTTTTTGTTAGAGAGCATATTTAAAGTTTTAACGCATATTTCGCATAAAATTAATATGATTTAGTTGTACAATTTCGTAACATTTTACTTTTGCTTCTTCAGGTTTTTTGCATTTTCGTAAATTCCAAAATGTTAAAAAAAGACTTTTTGTGGTAAATTCGTGTTCCAGCTGCCCAAGTAAAAAAGTTTTGATATAGTCATATATTATCATATACAATTTTGTATAATTATATATTGGAACATATATACTAAGATATACTTATATACAATTTTACGAAATTATATCCTAAATATATAACTATATCTTATTATATATTGCACAATATATAGCACAACATATTACAATATCCAATTATATATAGACCTGTATATATTTACATATACCTCATATAATTAAAGGGTTCTTCAACAGGGACGCTACAAAAGTAGAAAGACAGGGACAGCAAACGACGCCATATTTCTTGCCGCTCTTTTGACATTTCTCTCAAGTAAGGTTTGCCATTTCATGATGTGGCCTCATCGTTAAGAGCGCTACGTCCAATTTATGGTCGTCATAATGAATGGCTTCGTCAGTAAACAAAATATGCATTATTGGTCAGACAGCAATCCACACGTATTCCATGAGTCATCATTGCATCCCGAAAAAATTACGGTTTGGTGCGGTTTATGGGCCGGCGGCGTCATTGGGCCGTACTTCTTCCGTGATAATCAAGACCGGCACGTTACTGTGAATGGGAATCGCTACCGTTCAATGATAACCGAATATTTTTGGCCCCAATTGGATGATATGGACTTGGAGGACATGTGGTTCCAACAAGACGGCGCCACAAGCCACACAGCGAATGTCACAATCAATTTATTGCAAACCAAGTTTGGAGAACGTGTTATCTCACGAAATGGTCCAGTCGATTGGCAGCCTCGGTCGTGCGATTTGACGCCGTTGGACTATTTGCTGTGGGGCTACGTCAAATCTATGGTCTATGCCAACAAGCCAGCGACGATTGATGAACTTCGTACGAATATCGGCCGATTTATGCTTGAAAACCGTCGAAAATTGGGTTCAGCGTCTGGACTTCTGCAAGCGTGCCCGTGGTGGCCATGCAAAAGAGATCGATTTCCATACATAATGGCATCGAACGTACTTTCACAGGAATAAAGAATTTCATTGATATCCAAAACAGTTTTTGTTTTATTTAAAAAAACTTTTGTAGCCCTCTTACATCTAGTTGGATATGATTATATTATATTTGATAGATTTGGATGAGGACAAAATCCGGATAAAATTGTATCAAACCATATCCTATTCCATCAAATTAGATCTAACTGTGTCAAATTAGATCTAATATGACCATAATACGATCTAATTTGATACAATTATATGTTCTCATTTTTCGGAGTAAAAAAAAAATTATATATAATCATATATGGCATATATTACAATATATAATTAGACATGTCGTTATGTATATCCATATATAATTATATATGACGTCTTTTTCCAAAAATTTTCCTTATATTATACCATATATAATTTCATCTAATTAGATATCGGCCTTTATAATATTAGATATGGTATATATGATTATATATTATATAGCATGGCTGATCTTATTGCATATATAGTTGTATATAGAGCTATATCTTAATATATATGGTGGCATTTTAGCAATATATAATTATATATAGTATCATTTAAACAATATATAACTATATATGGTGCCAGTTAAACTAGATATTATCATATATGGTGGCATTTAAACAATATATGGTCATATATGGTAACTCATGAACAAAATTTTTAATACAGTTGCAGATATGATAATATATGCCACTATATAAAGTATTTATATATGGTGTTATTTAAGCAATATATTAGCATATGTGGTGCCATTTAAACCTTATATTATATATATGCTGCCATTTAAACAATGTATGGTCATATATGGTACCTCATGATCAACATTTTTAATACAGTTCCAGATATGATAATATAAGAAAATATGTATAGTGCCATATATATTTATGTATGGTGTTATTTAAGCAATATATTACCACATATGGTGCCATTTAAACCATATATTATCATATATGGTGCCATTTCAACAATATATTCTCATATAGGGGACCTCATGAACAACATTTTCAATACAGTTCCAGATATGATAATATATGCTACTATATATAGTACCATATACTTTGATGTATCGTATCATTTAAACAACCCGAGTAAAAATAGTTACATATAGTCATATATGTAATTAAGTTATATCTGTACACTCAGCTAAAAAAGTTTGTAAAAAAATTTGTAAACAGTTTCCAATCGCACTATACAATTTTTATACTGATTATTAGTAGAATTTTTATTTTTAGTAATCATTTTTGCTATTATCTTATTACAAATTACGGATTTTTTTACTAATTTTCGCTGCTGATTTCAGAAAAATATTTTACTAATTTTTCAAAACCGAGTGCTAAATTTAGCAGAAAAATATACTAATTTAAAAATATTTTATTTTTTTAATTTTTACAATTCTTGTTTAGTTTATATTTGTTACTATTTGATATATTCTTAGCTTAGAAATAACACCCAGAAAATTGTATTGCATCTCCAATGCATAAAACGGCAATAACTGGAGAAGTGTTTGCAATTTTGACTCCAAATTTCAAGTACGATGAAATAATTATACGCTTGTTACAATCGAAAGAAAATTTTTTTTTTTTTTAGATTTTACAGTTTTTTTTATTTTTTAGTATAATTTTTTGCTAATTTCAGCAGATTGATTTTAAATTACAGTTTACAGCAATTTACTGAAATTTAGTAGCGGCAACTAATTATTTATACTAATTGTATTGTACTAAAATTATGATATTTAGTAAGTTTTTTAACTAATTTTAGCAAATCGATTTTGAATTGCATTTTACATAAATTTTACTAAAATTTAGTAGCGGCTACTAATTTTTTCTACAATTTTTATTGTATTACAGATCAGCAGACATGTGTTGCTAAAATTAGAAAAAAATACCTCTGGCCTCAAAACAGTTAAATTTCCCGTAATAACAGAAAAATTTTCAGTAGCTATTACAGACTTTTTTGGTTGAGTGTAAAAAAATACAGTTTCATCCGAAGAATGGCCCGATATATTTTTATCAATTTTTATCTAATAATACAGCTTAGCTGACTAAATTATGTATTGATCAGATGAAATTGTATCCGATTTTTGCCCTGATACAATTTTATCGGTTTATATGTAATGGTGTCAGGTTTGATCGTAATTGGTTAAATTTTATATAAATAAAATATAATTGTATCCGACATTTACCTTATACAATTGTATCAAAGTTTTAAACTGATACAATATATCAGGTCAAAATTGGGATATAACTATATAATTTTGTATACAAATATATCTGATAACATGTGATATAAACCAATAAAATGGTATCAGGTCAAAAATCAGATACAATTTCATCTGATTAACACATAATTTAATCAGGTCAGATATAAACTGATGCAATTAGATAAAAACTGATAAACAACTGATACAATTTTATCGGGCCATTTTCCGGATCAAATGGTACATGGATCACTGTAAGTTATATATTACCATATATAAAGCTCCATATTATTTTTTTTAATAGGGAAAATATACCATATATGGTGCCATTTAAACAATATATTGTCATATATGGTGCCATTTAAATAATATATGGTCCTATATGGTAACTCATCAGCAACTACAATATTAACGGTATTTCAGAAGCTATTAAGTGTATTTCAGAAATTTTAAATGTATTTCAGAAATTTATCAAATGTATTACAGAAATTATTAATTGTATTTCAGAAATAATCAAATCTATTTCAAAAATTGTTGATTGTATTCAGAGACCCAAAATAACTGTTATATTTCTAAAAAAGTCACCACCCAAATTTATTTAATTATAATATTTCAATAATGCACTATATTTTATAAATCATATTGCACAAAAAAATCACAAAGTTTGGCAAAGATATTAATTTTTTCAATTTTTATATTTTACTCTATAAATTTCTGTTGTTTTTTGATTTTTATTTTAAAACTTTTTATAAAAGTTACAGAATGATTTTTTTGAAAAAATTAAGCACTAACTTTTTTATTTGATAATAAAATAAAAATTAAAAATTGACCTAAATTGAATGCCGGAAGTTGCTGGAATATACATATTTACTCACTTTAAATCACTGTTCAATCTTTTATTAACACTAGTTGACATCATCAGGATATTGTAATTGGTGAAGTCATTGGTTTCATGGCTTTTGATTTATATTCTTAATTGTTATTTTTTGATAAAGAAAAAAAATCACAAAATAACTTTTATTATTTTTGAAAAAATAAAAATCGTGTTTGGATTGTTTTTTTTTGAATTAAAAATATAAATAAACAGGAAATAATTGTAAAACAATCAATTTTTTGAATAAAAGTTATAACTGTTACGTCCCTGATTGTATTTCATAATTAATAGAGAAAAATTTCTGTAATATATTTCATAATTTCTGAAATACAATTGATAATTTCTGAAATACAGTTTGATAATTTAGGAAACACAGTTGTGAATTTCGGAAATACAATTAATAATTTCTGAAATACAATTGATAAAACTGAAATTCAATTGACTACCCGAGTAAAAAAAATTATATATAATCATATGTGGCATATATTACAATATATAATTAGACATGTGGTTATGTATATCCATATATAATTATATATGAGGTTTTTTCCGAAAAATTTTCCTTATATTATGCCATATATAATTTTATCTAATTAGATATCGGCCTTCATAATATTATATATGGCATATATAATTATATATTACATAACATGGTTGATCTTATTGCATGTATAGTTATATATAGAACTATATCTTAATATATATGGTGGCATTTTAGCAATATATAATTATATATGGTATCATTTAAACAATATATAATTATATATGGTGACAGTTAAACTAGATATTATCATATATGGTGCCATTTAAACAATATGTGGTCATATATGGTACCTCATAAACCAAATCTTTAATTCAGTTCCAGATATGATAATATATGGTACTATATATAGTGCGATATATATTTATATATGGTGTTATTTAAGCTATATATTATCATATGTGGTGCCATTCAAACCATATATTATCATATATGGTGCCATTCAAACCATATATTATCATATATGGTACCATTTAAACCATATATTATCATATATGGTGCAATTTCAACAATATATGCCCATATATGGTACCTCATGAACAATATTTTTAATACAGTTCCACATATGATAATATATGCTACCATGTATAGTGCAATATATATTTATATATGGTGTTATTTAAGCAATATATTACCATATATGGTGCCATTTAAACCATATATTGTCATATATGGTGCCATTTCAACAATATAGCTCATATATGGTACCTGATGAACGACATTTTTAATACAGATGCAGATATGATAATATATGCTACCATATATAGTCCCATATATATTGATATATGGTGTCATTTAAACAATATTAATATATAGACATATATGGTATCATTTAAACAATATATTGTCATATATGGCACAATTTAAACAATATATGCTGGCAAACCGTTGGCGATGGTCGGTTATGCGTTGGCAGAACGTTGCATTAACTATCTTTGCAAAAAATAGATTTCAAAAAACATTTTTCAAAAAATTGAGAAAACTTTTTTAATATTTGCTTTTAAAAACATGAAATTTAACCCAGTCCACCAGATTGTCAGCCAAGACCTATACACTCTAATCTAACGAGACTTGTTATAGATGTGTGATAGCTACAAATTAAATGAATGATAAAAACATTTCGAGCTAACTTATAAGCATCGAAGAAAGGTATTCCAGAAATTATTAAATGTATTTTAGAAAATTTTAATTGTATATCACAAAATATTATTTGCACTTCAGAAACTACAATATTACGCAAATTTAATTATTTATTTATTTAGTTGTGTCCAGAAATAATGAAATCTATTTCAGAATTTCATAGCTAATAGAGAAAAATTTCTCAAATACATTTCATAATTTAGGAAATACGATTGATAATTTCTGAAATACAGTTTGATAATTTCTGAAATACAGTTGTGAATTTCGGAAATACAATTAATAATTTCTGAAACAGAATTGATAAAACTAAACTTCAATTGACTAGTTCTGAAATACAATTCATAAATGTAAAAAATAATTGATGAGTTCTGAAACACAATTGATAAAACTGAAATTCAATTGATTATTTCTGAAATACAATTGATAAATCTTAAAACAATTAATACAATTGGAAATGGTGTAGAGCGTCAAAAAGATGTAAATAAAATTATTTTATTCAAAGATTTTAATTTAATAAAAAAATAAATATATAATTTTATAAAAAAATTTATAGAAAAAAAATTTTAATTTTATAAAAAGAAATTCATTTTGTAAAAGAAATGCATATTGAACTCGTTACCTTCTGAGTTTAAACCTTATTTTAACAAAATATTGTAATTTTTATACAATCAGTGCTCTGCCAGTCTATTATTTTTTGAACAGTTGGCAATATATGTCTGGGATCTTATTTAATCCCAAATAAAAAGAGATCTTACGTAGTACCCAAATACAATGCCGCATCTAATTTTATCTGTCATTTTTATGGATACTTTTAGATGTCAATCCCCAAATATATTGCTGTTTCTAATTCGATCTGCCATTTTAATACCGAAATAAATTGCTGGATCTAATTCGATCTGCCATTTTTCTGATAAATTTAGATCCAAGTTTATCTCCAAATATATTGCTGGATCTAATTTGATCTGCCATTTTTCAGATCAATTTATATCTAAGTGTATCCACAAATATATTGCTGGATCTAATTCGATGTGGCATTTTTCGGATCAAATTAGATCTAAGTTTATCCCCAAATATATAGCTAGATCTAATTCGATCTGCCACTTTTTCGGATCAAATTAGATATACGTTTATCCACAAATATATTGCCGGATCTAATTTGATCTGCCAAAATTGAGATCAAATTAGATCTAAGTTTATCCCCAAATATATAGCTGGATCTAATTGGATCCGCCATTTTTCGGATCAAATTAGATCTAAAAATATCCGCAAATATATAGCTGGATCCGCCAATTTTCGGATCAAAATAGATCTAGGTTTATCCCCAAAGATATCACTGGACCTCCCAATTTTGAGATATAACTTGATCTTAGTTTATCCCCATATATACAATGGGATCTAATACGATATCATTGGATACACCCAATTTTGAGATCTAATTGGATCAGCTAGATATTACAGCAGATCTTAAACAATATCAAATTGGATATAATTAGATATTGCGCGAGATCAATTTTTTTTACTCGGGTAGTTCTGAAATACAATTCATAAATCTGAAAAATAATTGATAAGTTCTGAAATACAATTGATAAAACTGAAATTCAATTGATTATTTCTGAAATACAATTGATAAATCTTAAAAACAATTGAAATGGTGTAGCGCGTTAAAAAGATGTAAATAAAATTATTTTTTTTTAAAAATTCAATTTAAAAAAAAATATAATTTTATAAAAACATTTATAGAAAATAAAATTATAATTTTATAAAAAGAAATTCATTTGAGTTTAAACCTTATTTTAACAAAATATTAAGGGTTTTCACTAGGGGTGTGCTATTTGTTGTATCGTTCTAACAAAAAATAGAGTCGTTAAAAATTAAATTGAAAAATTCAACATTTGAGAATAGCACGATACAAAATTTTAACGTATGTTTAGTGTCCTATGTTTGAGTGTGCTAACAGATAGAAAACTGAATAGAAAATCGTTGTTAAACACAAATAAAAATTTTAACAACTCTGTTTTTTGTTAGGACGATACAACGATACAACAGATAGCACACCCCTTATGAACAACCTAATTGTAATTTTTATAAAATCAGTGCTCTGTCAGTGTATTTTTTTTTGAACTGTTGTCAATATCTATCTGGGATCTTATTTAATCCCAAATAAATGGAGATCTTACGTAGTACCCAAATATAATGCGGGATCTAATTTTATCTGTCATTTTTCTGGATAGTTTTAGATGTCAATCCCCAAATATAATACTGTTTCTAATTGGATCTGCTATGTTAATACCGAAATAAATTGCTGGATCTAATTTGATCTGCAATTTATGGGATAAATTAAGATCCTACCAAATCCCCAAATATATCACTAGATTTAATTCCATCTGAAATTTATCGGAAAAGTTAAGATCTTACGCAATCCGGAAATATATTACTGGATCTAATTTGATCTGTCATTTTTTGGATAAATTTAGATCTTACTTAATCCCCAAATATATTGCTGGATCTAATTCGATCTGCCATTTTTCGGATCAAATTAGATCTAAGTTTATCCACAAATATATTGCTGGTCCATCTGCCGTTTTTCGGATCAAATTAGATCTAAGTTTATCCCCAAATATATTTCTGGATCTAATTCGATCTGCCACTTTTTCGGATCAAATTAGATCTAATTTTATCCACAAATATATTGCTGGATCTAATTCGATCTGCCAAAATTGAGATCAAATTAGATCTAAGTTTATCCACAAATATATAGCTGGATCTAATTCGATCCGCCATTTTTCGGATCAAATTAGATCTAAGTTTATCCACAAATATATAGCTGGATCTAATTCGATCCGCCATTTTTCGGATCGGATTAGATATTTCGCGAGATAATTACTCGGGTATATATAAAAGCAAAACTAATATAATGTTTTTTAATAGGGTCCCAAGGAAAAAATTTTTGATATAGTCATATATTATCATATAAAATTTTGTATAATTATGTATTGGAACATATATACCAAGATATAATTATATAAAATTTTACGAAATTATATCCTAAATATATAACTATATCTTGATATATATTGCACAATATATAGTGCAACATATTACAATATCCAATTATATATACACCTATATATAGTTACATATGTCTCATATAATTATGTATAATTGTATCGAATTATATACCATTACATCTAGTTGGATATGATTATTTTATATTTGATACATTTGGATGAGGACAAAATCCGGATAAAATTATATCAAACCATATCTTATTCCATTAAATTAGATCTAATTGTGTCAAATTATATCTAATATGATCATAATACGATCTAATTTGATACAATTAGATGTTCTAATTTTTCGGATATTATTATATATAATATCAAAAGTCATATAATTTTTTTTAGTAGGGGTGGTAAATTTTGATAAAATTTGCCATTTATAGTTGAAAAAGAGAAGATCGCCGATCAAAATTTAAAATTTTAATTTTTGAGAAAAAATTGCGTTTTGCTAATCAATAAGAAAATTACTGAATTCACAAACAAAAAGCGTTTTAAATGTAAATTTTTTTAAGAGAAATAGTTAAAGACACTTTAGAGAATACATAAGAAGGACTATTGAAAAGCTTTTATTAGTTTAAGCTGCTCTAAATATCAATTCCACTTTGATTTTTGAAAGTGGAATGAAAACGATTTTTTTTTTGTTTTACGTTTTCTGGAGAAGCTTTTAACGTTCTAAGTACCACTTTAAAGCCTGTGGAATACTAGATACTTACCAAAATGTTTTATTTTCAATAAAAAATTATGCGTACGACCCTAAACTGCAAATTCGGAAAAAAAGTTGTTTTGGATTATTTATAAAAAAAAATTGCGAAATCGAAACAATTCGGAAAAAAACCTGTGACATGCCTGATTAATTGTATTTCCGAAATTCACAACTGTATTTCAGAAATTATTAAACTGTATTTCAGAAATTATCAATTGTATTTCAGAAATTATGAAATGTATTTCAGAAATTTTTCTCTATTAACTATGAAATACAATCAACAAGTTCTGAAATAGATTTGATTATTTCTGAAATACAATTAATAATTTCTGAAATACATTCGATAATTTCTGAAATATATTTAAAATTTCTGAAATACAATTAATAGCTTCTGAAATACAGTTAATATTGTAGTTGCTGATGAGTTACCATATATGACCATATATTGTTTAAATGGCACCATATATGACAATATATTGTTTAAATGGCACCATATATGATAATATATAGTTTAAATGGCACCATATATCGTAATATATTGCTTATGTAACACCATATATAAATATATATGGCATTATATATAGTACCATATATTATCATATCTGGAACTGTATTAAAAATTTTGATCATGAGGTACCATAAATGAACATATATTGATTAAATGTCACCATATATAATAATATATGGTTTAAATGTCACCATATATGGTAATATATTGCTTAAAAAACACCATATATAAATATATATGGCACTATATATAGTAGAATATATTATAATATCTGCAACTGTATTAAATATTTTGTTCATGAGATACCATATATGACCATATATTGTTTAAATGCCACCATATATGATAATATATAGTTTAACTGGCACCATATATAGTTATATATTTTTTAAGTGATACCATATATAATTATATGTATGCACAGCGCATGCTATGGGGGCAGTTTTTCGATCAAGTGTTTAGTATGGAGACATTTGGTTAGTTTGGGCACTGTCCTCAAACTGTTCCTAGGTCTAGCCCATAGTGTCAAGACATTTGTGACTCATATACAGCATAGTTTGGGCACATTTTTGGCCATGTCTCAGAACTATGCGCACCACATACATATATATATAGCTAAAATGCCACCATATATATTAAGATATAGCTCTATATACAACTATATATGCAATAAGATCAGCCGTGCTATGTAATTAGGGTTTGGGGTTCGGGAATTCCCGGGCGGGAAATCCCGGGAAAAGTTTGCCGGGAATTCCCGGGAAAATAATATATTTTTCCCGGGAAAACGGGAAATTTTAAAAATATTAAATTTTTTAAATTGTTTTTGTTTCGAATAGGATTTTTTAATTTTAGTCATAAAAAACATTTTAAATACCAAAACAAAAATGTCATTGTTAAAATCTTTTAAAAGGGAATACATTTATTTGACACGCAAATAAAATCTTTGCCAAGTAATTAGGAGCATTTCAACTAATAAAGACTTTTCCCATAACTTATTCAAAATTTAAGTAGTAAAACCTAAAAACCTAAAATGTTTAAAAGAAATATGAAAAAAAGCTTTGTTTCTTACAAATAATCGCCCTTACTATCTAAATTTTTCAAATGTATAATTTAGGTAAAGTCGACTTTAGTTAAAATATTGGGTAGCAGTATACCTTGACTTCGTTTATTTTTGAAGCGTTCTGATTGGTTAATTTATTTTCAACCAATCAAAATATTTGAAAATATAAATATTTTTGTAAGGTTTTCATACACAAAATGAACAAACCCATTTGATTAAAAATAAAGTCGACTTTAAATTTAAAATACTCTTTTATATTAAGGGCCAATAATTTTATAAGTAACGTTTTCATTAATAAATGTGAAAAGAAAAGACTGGTTAACGGTGGTATCTAAATTTGGTTATCCGACATCTAAATTTGGTGCACAAAAAAAAAAAATTTATGGTCATGCAACTTCTCTTGAAGAAAAGAACAACAAGAATAAAGTTTCAGCTAAAATTAGCAAAGTACCCGAAGAAAAAAGTGTAAGCTGAATAGGCATTAAAGGTTTTATGGTAGGGCAAACATTTCCTGAAATGGTATCCAAATTAGCCGCAGTCAATCCGCACCATAACTAGATCTTCCTTTATTCGAGAAAGTTTTTATAATAAAAAACTGGCATTGCCAAAAAATGTAAAGAACATTATACGATATTAAATTACTACAATAATGTAAAAGATATCATGATGAAAGAAATATCGAGCAATATTTCTAACAATAGAAGATTTACTATAATCTTAGATGAATGGACAAGAATATCACAACAATGTATAAATGGAAATAATTCATTTTATAACCCGGGGTTGGTTTATATATCAGGAAGATGTAATGCTGATGAAATAAGAAGAATTGTAGAAATAAGACTAGAAGAGTTTTATTTGTCTTTGGAAAGTAACATTGTGGCCACCATATCTAATGGGCCAAGTGTGATGAAACGGTTTGTTTCCGACAGTCCAGTAGTAGGTGCTTTCTGCTGGAATCATGCAATTCATTTGGCAGTGATGCGAGTAATTTATATGAAATCAAATGTTCAACATTCTGATATTTTTTACTTTGAATTCTCACTACACAGACTGCATTTGTACTGAAATAGTTTTTTTTTAACAAAAATTACTTATATAGGTGGTTTTCATTAACAATTTTGTTTAAAAATATTTCCCGGGAATCCCGGGAATTAAATTTTTTCATTCCCGTTTCCCGGGAAATAAAAAAGTCCGGGAAATCCCAAACCCTATATGTAATATATAATCATATATACCATATCTATTATTATAAAGGCCGATATCTTATTAGATGAAATTATATATGTCATAATATAAAGAAAAATTTTGGGAAAAACGTCATATATAATTATATATGGATATACATTACGACATGTCCTATTATATATTGTAATATATGCCACATATGATTATATATATTTTTTTTTACTCGGGTTGTTAATATGTACGCCGTTTACTTTAACACCTATTTCCAATCCATCAAGTGCTTCTTGAAAAATGACTTCAGCATAAATATTGAAAAGAAGTGGCGACAAGATACATCCCTGCCTGACACCCCTCTATGGTTTTTTCTATGTTTTTTGTTATTCCATGTTTTGTTTTCATGTTAGCTTTTTGTCGCCAGTATAGACTTTGTATACACATTATAGTTTTGTCGTCTATGCCTAAGTTATATAAAACATCCAGAAGCTTATGGTGTTGTACTTTATCGAAAGCCTTTTCATAGTCTATAAAATATAAGTATATATCTTTATGAACATCAAGACAATTTTGTCCAAGTACGTTTATGCAAAAGATAGCTTCTCTGGTTCCTAAGCCTCCCTTAAAACCGAATTGAGTTCGGCCCATTCGCTTTTCACAGATATTGAATAATCTGTTGTGGAGTATTCTTAAAAATATTTTAAGAATGTGGTTCATAAGACGATGGTCATTACAGCTTTTTGCAACATTTTTCTTTGGTACAGCAATGAAAGTAGATGTTAACTAATCATCTGGGAAATTACCCGTATCGTATATAATATTAAAAATACGTTCGATTAGTTTAATGTTGTCGTCATTTAATAATTTTAGTACTTCCGCCGGTATTTCATCACTACCGGTGGCCTTATTGCACTTGACAGCATCAATAGCCTTTTTTATTTCATCCTTTGTTATTGACGGACCAGATAACAAATTGTTGTTGTTGATTTGATTGCCTTTCGGGATCGGCAAATAGTTTTTCTATATATGTGACGCGCAAAATAGAAAGGGACCTAAGGGTAAAAAAGGGTAAAAAAAGGGCATGGGATCGGTCTCATTCGATGCTCAGATGTTGTCCACATCAAAAAAAAAAAAATTGATTTTTTTTACCCTTAGGTCCCTTTCTCTATGCACTGTCACATATGCTTCCCACACTTTGTTCAAATTATCACCTATTGCTATTTGACCTAGATCATCAATAACACAAGAGGTATTGGCTTTCTTATATACTCCGGCTGCTTCCTTTAATTTCTTATGTACATTAAATTCATGGTGTCTATTTTGCAATTGTTCAATTTCGATACTTTGGCGTTTGAGCTAATCTATTTTTGCTACTCTGATTTTCGATCTTATAATTTTTTGAATACGATTATATTCTATCGTATTACTATTCTTGAATTTTGTTCTTTCGTTCATTAGTTCTAAAATTTCATCTGTCATCCACTTTTGCTTTGGAGAATGCTTTATATTTCCTAATATTTTTATTGTTGATTCTCTCATAATGGTTCTAGCACTATCCCAAAAATCGTTTACATTTGTTGTGTTCGTGATATTAGATATTTGTCGATTTAATTCATTACTTAGACGTTCTTTAATTATTGGATTTTTTAATTTCCCTAGGCCAGGTTTTTGTTGTTTTACAAGTTTCTTCGGCCTAAATAACCTCATTCTAACTTCAGCTAGTAGCAGATTATGGTCAGAGGGAACATCTGCTCCATGGTATGTGCTCACTTTCTTTATGGATGATTTAGACTGAGGGCCGTATTTCTTCTTGTATGGACATATTCTAATTTGTTTTATTGAAAAGATCTAATATATAAGATCTAATATGACAAATTTATTTTTTATTTATTTATTTTGACTAGATGTTCTAGCACAACAAGATGAAAATCTTATAAATTATAGTGCTAGTGAAAAATCACATGATATTTCAAGGAAAAATACTCCAGTGGTTTCCCGTTGCCTTCTGGAGTTTCAAGTAATCCATCTGACTAGGATTGTGTTCGCAGCCGTTGACTCATTAAGAGTTCCTCCGCCACCGAACTATTCTTCTATACCCTGAAAATTGTACAGAAGTCTTCCTTGCTCTCGTTTGTCTCCTACTACGAATTCCACTGGGGTTTATTACCCAATCTTCATCGAGGTTACTAGGATTAGCAGGGTCACCGGAAACGCAGGTGAGAGTGGAAATTTGAGAAGGAGTGGCTTGAGATGCTGTCTGCATACTGCATATTATCAGTATCAATGCAATCAGTAGAGTTACATCGCTTCACTTCCCCATTAAGATCCCAAATAAATATATATAAGTAATTTTTGTAAGTTATTTAGAATAATTTGCGGTTAGTTTTAGTAGAATTTGATGGAATGTTAGTGGTCCTGTTTTAAGTGAAATCTCATTTGTTTTTATATACCCTGCAGCGGTCTTTATATGCAAAATATTTAAAGTATATAAAAAACATATCGAGACACTATATTCAATACTCTATATCTGCAATTTTGGCCAAAATGATTTTTTGATGGCAAAATCATTGTTGATATTATATCCATCTATTATATCAATTTGGAAGCAAAATACCCATTCTTTACCACTATTTTGAACATTTTGCATTTTCCCATATCTACAAACAAATTTATTTTCAAATACAGAAGTTTATATCTGCATATAAATTTAAATTATTTGAATTCTATAAGGTACACATAAAAGCTTTTTGAGAATATCTTTTTTCGGAAATGTTTTTTTTTTTGCAACTAACCACCAAACTTTATTTTAGGAGATGTGCATTATAGTCGCTAGATTATAAATTAAAAAAAAAACCACACTTAAAAAATTGCAAAATAATATCGGAACGCCAAAAAAGCTTTTATGGTAAAAAAAAAATAATTTAATTTCTCTCTGGTTGATTGAAACAGTATTTACTACATGGCATCCGTTGATGACCAAATGTGTTTCCTACAAGACAACCTATTACGACTATATGAAGAATCTGTACCCGTAAAAACCAGAACTACCACAGTAAAGAACAAACCCTGGTTTACATCTGCAATCAAACAGATGATTTATTAAAGAGATATAGCCTACACTCGATGGAAACGTTTTAAAACCCCTGAGCTTGAGAACGATTATCGAACAGCTAGCAAAGAAGTTAACTGCGAAATTAGAATTGCTAAATCTGAATACTACTCAAGATAATTTAGCTCGGTTCTTGAAACTAAACATACCTGGAAGACTATCCGTGATATTGGCATTGGAAAATCTAATATAAATAATAACAGCTCAATTGATGCTGATGAACACAATATTAAATTCACTAACCTACCCGCGGTTCAGGTGCAAACTGATTTCTATGGCAATCATTATGCACACATTGAAAATCGTTCTCGTAATAATGACAGTGTGAACTCATACAATAACCAAATTGTTAGGGAAAACAACTTTGAATTTTCTTGCGTAAATAAATTTGATGTCGTCTACAGTTTTACACAGGTAAAATCGAATGCAGTTGGATATGATAATCTTCATCCTAAATTCATAAAAATTTTGTTACCGCTTCTTTTACCTTTCATAACGTATATTTTTAACCATATTATAACTACTAGCACTTTTCCCTTAAGATGGAAGCATGCAAAGATAATTCCAATTCCTAAATCAAGCACAGAATACCGGCCAATAGCAATATCTAAAATAAACTATGATTTACAAAAAATACACCTGTGGGCTATTGCTAATGGGCTATGTATAAATCCTAAAAAATCAAAGTGCCTTCTAATACGTCAAAGAATGAAAAACCCAGTTTTTGATAAAGACATTTAGCGTGTTTTTTAATCACCTGGATTTAGAATTTTTCATACAAAAAATGGATTTATTAAATCCAAAAAAAAGCTGGATTTAATAAATCCACAATAAAAGCACAAATATATGAAACAGCCTATTAATTTAATGTCAGAAAAAAATACGAATTAAAATTAAAAGAGAAACAAAAAAATTGAAAAACTAACAAACAAAAGGTTTTTCTTAAATTTCTTTTATGAAATATGTTTAGAAAAAAAACTACATCTCACCAAATACATATTTTTCATCTTGGACATGCAGAAATAGCTCAAATAGAAATGGCAATTTTTCACTCTACAGTAAGTAATTTAATTAAATCCAATTAGTGAATATTAAATATTGCAATGGAATTTTTCAATTGTGTAAAAATATAAATTGAAGTGATAAAACTGAAAAGGCAGACTGTTTATCGCTGTTTTATGTAAAATATAATTATAAATTAAAAGTTAAAGTAGAATCCTTCATCATCGAATTCGGTAATAAAAATTAGGGTGAAAGAAGTGTCGGACAGAAAATTTTTTTAAATTAGGAAGAATCTAACCCCATCTGTTGAGCACTTTTAGAAATACTTTTTGGATTTATTAAATCCAAGTGATTAGAAAAAACGGCTATTATTATAGATAGTCAAAAAATTTAAGTTGTTTCCACAGCAAGAAACATTGGTATAATATTAAATAGCACGTTAACATGGTCAAATCATATCAACGCCATACTTGGACAGACATATATGAAACTAAGATCACTTTGGTTAACTTAATCTTATACCCCTTTGAAAATAAGATTGCTTTTAGCCAAAGCTTACCTTATTCCTGGCATTTTATACGGTTGTGAACTTTTTTTTCATTCTGACACCATAAGTATGGGGAAGTTAAAAGTTGTATTTAACAGTGTAGTAAGATACGTTTTCGGGTTAAGAGCCAGGGGAATGTCGTTCTACTCTAAAAGCATTTTTGGGGTGTCTTTGGAAAGTCTTATGAAGATTAGAGTGCTCTTATTCTTACACAAAATCGTTTACACATAAAAGCCCTATTATCTCTATGAGAAACTCCGTTTTGGCATCGGAACAAACAGAGGAAATAAGCTAATTCTACCAAGTCATCGCTACCTCGTATCTGAATGGCAATTCTTCATAAATTCCGTAAGTCTTTGGAACATGCTCCCTCAAACTCAACAGCTAAACAGCAACGCTTCGAGTTTTAAAAAATTTCTTTTTGAACACTATGCTCGATTTTAATTTCAATTCAATTTCATTTTTAGAATTAATATTTCTTTAATTTTTGCAATATGTTTTTGTTTTAATTAATTATTATTTTTTTATTTTTAATTATTTATTTGATTATTTATATTAATTATTTTATTATTATTACCCTGTGAGACAAATGGTAGGGGTCAGTGATCGGGAAGGGTTCAAACTACCGGGGAAAGTTATATCGGTAAAAAAGAAGTTATACGTGTCACGGCGTTTCGCTGGGTCACCCCTAGTAATCGAGATATATCGATTTGACATTTGGTGGTCTTTTTTTGACATAACTCGAGAACCACTCGTCCGATTTTGCTCAAACAATTTTAAAAAAATTAAAAATTACAATTCCTTTAATCTGTTCATATAACGTTTTTCTATATACTCAACAGTTTTGCCGGTAAAAATAAATATATAAAGAAAAAAATATTTTTTCCCTAAAATATTAAAAAAAAGTAATAAACAAAAGGTTATTGATTTTTATGGTAGCGGTAACAAACATTTATTTTTACCGGCAGAACTGTTGAGTATATAGAAAAACGTTATATGAACAGATTAAAGGAATTGTAATTTTTAATTTTTTTAAAATTGTTTGAACAAAATCGGACTAGTGGTTCTCGAGTTATGTCAAAAAAAAGATATATCTCGATTCCTAGGGGTGACCCAGCGAAACGCCGGGACACGTATAACTTGTTTTTGACCGATATAATATTTCCCGTTGGTTTCATCCCATCCCGATTTTGACTGCCGCATAGTGTTATTATTAATGTGACCATAACTTTTTAAAATCAAAATTTTAGCACTTAAAATTCCTGTACTATAATTATAAGATTAATTCTAGTTGTACTAGAATGGAAATGAATAAACTAAACTAAAAAAAAAACTAAATGCTCAATCGGTGATTAAGATTCTGCAAACGAATATAATGATGCAATTTTCCTTTTTGCAAAATATTTTCGCGATTTCTTTTTTGCAAACTTTGGTGTGGAATTGGTATTATATTCCCAAGATTAAAGATTTAAAAAAACCACACTTAAAAAATTGGAAAATAATCGCGAAAAAGGGCGAAAAAGGCATTAAGGTACAAAAAATGAATTTAAAAAATTAATCAGCGATTTACATTCTGCAAACAAATATATTGATGGAAAAATTTTGCTTTTTGCAAATTTTATTTTTCGCGATTTTTTCTTTTTTGCAACTAACCACCAAACTTTGTTTTATGAAATTTGTATTATAGTCCCCAGATTATAAATTTAAAAAAGCGCACTCGAAAATTTGCAAAATAATAGCGGAACGCGAAAAAAGTCTTTATGGTACGAAAATTGTATTAAATATCTTAGTCAGCGATTTACATCCTGCAAAGAAATATATTAATGCAAAAAATTTCCTTTTTGTAATTTTTTTTCCTGACTTTTTTTGTAATCCATTGATTATAAATTTTAAGAATCTTACTTAAAAATTGCTAAATAACGGCGGAATGCGAAAAAGCGTAGAAAATGACTTAGAAGAGCTAAACAACTATTGACATTCTGCAAACGAATATATTGGTGTAAAATTATCCTTTTCGGAAATTTTTTTTTTTTTTTTTGCAAACTAACCACCAAACTTTGGGCAAGATATGAGTGTAATAGTCTTCGATTATGGATTAAAATACACCGCATTGAAAAAATTTCAAAATAATGGCGGATTGTGAATAAAAGGATTTATGCCTCAGAAAATTAATTAAGAAACTTAATCAGCGATTAACATTTTTCAAACGAATATAATAATGCAAACTTTTTCGTTTTTTCCAAATTTTTTTTTCCAAACTAACCAATAATTTTTGGAATAAGATATGGATATAATAGTTCTTGGACTATTAATTTCAATAAAACGAGACTTTTCCATCCCTGAATAACAATTCTGTGTTCGTTGATGTTTGGAGGAACATACTATTATTTTCCACAAAAAGTATATAGAGATTTACATGGTCATTTGTTCCTAATAATGCATATTTTTTATATTTATCAAAACTACATATCTGCTAGTATTATCATAAAATTATATAAAAATTTTATTTCAGAACTCTATATCTGCATTAGCGACGTAAATAATGCAAATATTTTCAAAATAAGTATATATAGGAATAAGTTGCCATTTTTAAATAATATTCTAGAAGACAGATTGATTCAAAAAAAACTTAGAAGCAAGTGAATTAGTTTTATTGCTCTCCTGAACAATTGTATTTTTGCAGATATAGAGTACTGAATCTATGGTATCGATATACAACAAAAATTTTTTTTGTTATAATAAAAATTTTTTAAACGTTCAAATTAAAAAATTTTTATCAAACTCTTCGTTTGTCAGAATTAAAATTACAAATTGCTGTAAAGCCAAATAAAAAAAATTACAGGAAATATGTAGTTATGTAAATATATAAAGTTTTTTTGAATTCAAACACACACTCAGATAAAAAGTTAGCAAAACATTTTGTAAACAGTTCTCAATCGCACTTTACTATTTTTGTACTGACTTTTAGTGTAATTGATTTTTTAGTAATAATTTTTGCTATTTTGTTATTACAAATTACTGATTTTTTAAATAATTTTCGGTGCTGATTTTAGCAAAAAATTTTACTAATTTTTTAAAACCGGTGCTATACCTAGCAAACAAATACTAATTATATTAATTTAACAAAAAGTGGATACTTATAGAAATTTTATTTACAAGATTCTTAGTTTGGAAATAAAACTCAGAAATTTTTGTTGTACCTGCAATGCATAATTAGGTAATAACTTTTGAACCGTTTGCGATTTTTTACTTAAAATTTCAAATACGATGAAGTTTATGTACATTTTTTACAATCGAAAGAATTTTTTTCTTATTAAGTTTGATTTTATATTAATTTTAAATTGCAGTTTACAACAATTTACTGAAATTTAGTAGAGTCTACTAATAACTTTTACTAATTTCAATGTACTAAAATTATTGATATTTAGTAAATTTTGTAACTGATTTTAACAAATCGATTTTGAATTGCAGTTTACGACAATTTTGCTAAAACTTAATAACGGCTACTAATTTTATAGCACTACAAATCAGCTAAAATTAGCAAAAAATACAGCAGGGCTCAAAACATTTAAATTTACCGTAGTAACAGTAAAATTTTCAGAAGCCATCACAGGCATTTTTGGTTGAGTGTACGGACGAGTAAATTTTTTGCAATATAAAAAATATTAACATTTCATTATCAATTGAAAACTAATTTCCGTAAAAAATTTGCAACAATAACATCATGGTTAACAAACCACTATAAATACAAACGACAGCAAAAGCATTAATATAATGAAAGAGTCATCGCATTACAATTGGGAATGTTCATACAAAAAAAAACCTTTTTAAAATGACTCCCACCCTTCTCGTAAAATTTTCAAAATTCAATAATCCTGTTAGCTATCCTATCAAAATTTCTATGTTTTTATAGAAAATTCGGAAAAATACATCTATTTTTTTTGAAGAAAACCTAGTACGAAAAATTGATTCCAAGCTATACCCAGCAAAAAAAGTCATTACAAAAAAGTTATTTTAAAAGCACTCCGAATAGCATTAACTGATTGTGAAGTAGTTACAATTTAGCTTTAACACTGATTTATTTTACACGTGATGTCCCATGTTGTCAGTAGTTCAATTTAAGGATTTTGTTAATAATTTAAAAGCAGGCACCGGATTTTACAAACAAAAAACTTTATTTTTAAGTTTTCATCAAGAAATAAAAAAGTATTCTGTTCAAAATAAAGTAAATTTCTAAATTATTTTTTTTTATATTCATCCAAAATTGAAAATATATTTAAAAAAAAAAAAAAATAAAAAAAAATTACAAATGGTATTTTTATACAAATAATATTTTTTTTATTTTCAACTCCAAACAAAAAAAGAAAAAATAAAAAAAAGTTTTTGTACAAAAAAAAGAAAAGTTTTTTTTGTAGAAAAAAACTTTCCTTATTAAGAAAAACTGTTTTTATTTTTCAATTTATAAAATTTTAGTTTCAGTAGAATCTGCAAACGAATTAATGATGCAAAAAACTTACATTTTGCAAAATTTTGTTTCAAATTTCAAACACCTAAAAAAACTCGAAATTTTGGCGGAACGCGAAAAAAGACTTTATGGTAAAAAAATTGTATTAAAAAACCTTATCAGCGATTTTCATTCTGCAAACAAATATACTGATCTAAGAATTTTCCTTTTTGCAAATTTTTTTCCCGCGACTTATTTTCGCGATTTTTTCTCAATTATCCACCAAACTTTGTTTTATGAAATGGGTATAATAGTCTCTAGATTACATATTTAACAAACCCGAACCTAAAAAACGCGAAATTTTGGCGGAACGCGAAAAAACACTTTATGGTAAAAAAATTGTATTAAAAACCCTTATCAGCGATTTTCATTCTGCAAACAAATATACTGATGTAAGAATTTTCTTTTTTCAAAATTTTTTCCCGCGACTTATTTTCGCGATTTTATGAAATGGGTGTAATAGTCTCTAGATTACATATAGTCGACCGGCCTGCAAAATGTCACCTGTGTTTTTTAATAGATTTTCAGGAGACCGAAAAAACTGTTACAAAATCAACTTTTAAGATATTTTATTGGCATCATATGCCTTAATGATTAAAGACCTCATTTAGTAAAATCATCATTAAGGCATATGATGCCAATAAAATATCTTAAAAGTAGATTTTGTATCAGTTTTTTCGCTCTCCTGAAAATCTATTAAAAAACACATGTGACATTTTGCAGGCCGGCCGACGATATTTAACAAAACCGCACCTAAAAAAACGCGAAATTTTGGCGGAACGCGAAAAAACACCTTATGGTAAAAAAATTGTAATAAAAACCCTTATGAGCGATTTTCATTCTGCAAACAAATAAATATACGGATGTAAGAATTTTCCTTTTTGTAAAATTTTTTTCCCGCGACTTTTTTTTCTCGATTTTTTTCAATTATCCACCAAACTTTGTTATATAAAATGGGTATAATAGTCTCTAGATTACATATTTAACAAAACCGCACATAAAAAATTGCAAAATATTGGCGGAACGCGAAAAGAGACTTTATGGTAAAAAAATTATATTGAAAAACCTCATCGGTGATATTCATTCTGTAAACAAATATACTGATGTAAGAATTTTCCTTTTTGCAAATTTGTTTCTCGCGACTTTTTTCGCAATTGTTTTAGGTGCGGTTTTGTTAAATATGTAATCTAGAGACTATAATACCCACTTCATACAACAAAGTTTGGTGGCTAATTGAAAAAAAATCGCGGAAAAAAAGTCTCGGGGGTAAAAATTTGCAAAAAGGAAAATTCTTACAGCAGTATATTTGTTTGCAGGGTTTTTAAAAATAAGGTTTTTTAATACAATTCTTTTACCAAAAAGTGTTTTTTCGCGTTCCGCTAAAATTTCGCGTTTTTTTGGATGCGGTTTTGCTAAATATGAAATCTAGATACTATAATACCCATTTTATACAACAAATTTTGGTGGTTAATCGCAAAAAAAATCGCGAAAAGAGTCGCGGAAAAAAAATTTGCAAAAAGGAAAATTCTTACATCAGTATATTTGTTTGCAGAATGAAAATCGCTGATAAAGTTTTTTAATACAATTTTTTTACCATAAAGTCTTTTTTCGCGTTCCGCCAATATTTTGCAATTTTTTAGGTGAGGTTTTGTTAAATATGTAATCTAGAGACTATTATACCCATTTCATACAACAAAGTTTGGTGGATAATTAAAAAAAATCGCGAAGAAAAAGTCGCGGTAAAAAAATTTGCAAAAAGGAAAATTCTTACATCAGTATATTTGTTTGCAAAATGAAAATCGCTGATAAGGTTTTTTAATAAAATTTTTGTACCATAAAGTCTTTTTTGCGTTCCGCCAATATTTTGCAGTTTTTAGGTGCGGTTTTGTTAAATATGTATTCAAGAGACTATAATACCCAATTCATAGACCAAAGTTCTATGGCTAGTTGCAAAAAACAAATAGCGAAAAAAAGTCGCGGAAAAAAGATTTGCAAAAACGAATTTTAGGCCAAATATTTACAGCAAAAGAAAATCCAAAAAAATATATTTATATATATATTTTTTTTTTGAAATTGTTGAAACCATTTTTCTTTTTTTTTTATAACAACACAAAAAAGTTTATTTTTTCCATCCATCTATTTATTTTTTATTTTTTTTTTTGAAAGAAAATTAAAACAGAAAAAGTTTTTTATTTTCAATTTGAGGGTTTGGACTTAAGAGTGGATTCTGGTACTTAAAAGGGAAATGAGTTAGATTTCTGATAAAAATTTATTTACCCCATAAAAACGTACAAAACGAACTTGTGTGTTCAAAGTGATAATGCGTTATGAAACTTTAAATGCGTTCTTCTCAAAACTTCATTTTTACATACTAGGTCCCTTTTCTCGGAGAAGGTCACATATAATACATTTTTAAAAGTGATTTAAATTTGCTTTTTATAATGTCTGAAATAGCATATTTTAGAGGCAATTTTAATGTTTAGCCTTTACAGAGCCCATTCCTGAACCTATTGTGTAACAAAAGCCTTAATTTATTATTATTTGTAGGCAATATTAAGGAAACACTTCTTTTGCATCTGAGTCAATTCGATTAGTCAAAATCAGACAAAACCAAATTTTTTTAAATTTTTGTTAAACAGTTTTTTTAAATAAGTTTGTAACATGTTTACTTCAGTCTTTAAATTCATAAAAGATAAGATATTGAATTAAATAAGATTAATACATTAAGACCGAGTTTTTGGTATGTCATTTAAACTTCCCAGCAAAACCTTTCATTACCATCCCAGCAAAACCTTTCATTACCATGTAATGAGTTTTAGGTATTGAAATCTTAAGTGTTCACTAGTTACCTTTTAATTACTAAACTACTTATTTTAACATGGTGATGTCATTGGAGGAAAGTCATTACACTGATGTTACCTGTAAGTAGTTTATCAGCTGTTCTATAAATAGATGTTGAATATAAATTTAAAAAAATATAAAAATTTAAAAACCAATAGGAGCTGACACGTATTAATCAGCGTACCCCACGTTTGTCAGGCAAACACTCTAACCATTAGACCACGACATCACTATGATTTGTAATGCTTTAACTTATGTACACATTTATTGTGGCAACTGTTATACATGTCTATTTTTCACAAAACTTGTTGTTATTAAATACTGCTTAATGAACATCAACATTTCTATAAATAGATGTTTAATATAAATTACAAAAAAAAAAACAACAATGGAAGCTAACACGAGTTGAGCAGCGATCCTCATGTCTGTCAGGCAAAAACGATAACCACTAGGCTACGCCATAGTTATGGTTTTTAATGATTTAGAACATATATTATTGGTTTCAGCTATTGTGAAATAGTAATGTGTGGGGTATAATTATCGGTAACTCATTACATTCAGTTTAAAAGTAATTCAACGGGTAATGAGATTTGAGATCTAAGTAATGCATGTAGTAATGACCAGTCATTACCAAGGTTTTGCTGGGTTGGTTGTTAAACCGAAAACGAATTATATCAGCCATTTCAATTTTATTAACAAAAATTTGCCCGAACAACTTTGTCTCTTTTAGAATTTATGTCTTCATTGAAACAAAATAAAATAGATTTTAGAAGCAGTATTCCAGTTATAAACTGCGTTAAACTAAGTTTAAAGATAATCTACATCCTAAAAGCTGGGCCTAAAAGTTATATGTAAACCTATGATTAATTTTTTTAAAAGCAATACTCAAGGAATTTTCAGAATATTAAAGCGTACTAGGAAACTATTTTTTTATATATTTTTTTTTTAATTTTAACAAATAAAGGAAAGAAAAGCATCGACATTTTACAACTCTACAGTAATAAGGCCATCATTATAAATTTGCTGAAGCCGCAGATCTATGATTGAAATTTTAGCTTTAAATCATGGATGGTAACCGAAACGAATTCGGTTATCGTTAGGGTAACGATATTTTAGGTTATTTCGGTAACGGTATTTTAAGGGTAAATCTATTTCATTTATTTCGGTATCGGTATTTTAAGGATAATGGTATTTGGGTTATTTCGGTAACGGTATTTTAAGGTTAACGGTGTTTTAGTTATCTCGGTAACGGTATTTTAAGGGTAATTATTTCGGAGCAAACCGCATTTTTTTTTGCAAAAACCAAACTAAAGTAAAAACAAAACGAATTAATTGACTTAATTTACCAAGAGCAGAGAATTAAAAATAGCCGTAACGGTATTTTAAGGATAACGCTATATCATGTATTTCGGTAACGGTATTTTAAGGTTATCGATATTTCATTTCTTTCGGTATTGGTATTTTAAGGATAACGGTATTTCAGTTATTTCGGTAACGGTATTTTAAGGATAACGGTATTCCGAATATTTCGGTAGCGGTATTTTAGGGGTAACGGTAGTCACTTAAAAGGGTTTTCAATCGATAACGGTATTTTAGCGGTATTGCGCAATACTTCACAGCAATACGAAAGCAATTCTTCTGGAAGATAAATAGGTGATATCGCTAAATTATCATCTGATTATATCGCCTATATATCATCTAGAAGTTAAAAAGAGGATATCGCCGATAACAACCCAGAAGATTAAAAATACGTTTGGATGTATATTTTCCAAATTTTTATTTAAAAAAAACTATTTATTAACTTACAATTAACCATCTAAAAAACACACGTTTAATTTACATTTAACTATCTTACAATGTTTTGCGTTGATTTAAAAACAAATTCCTTGAATGCTAGTCATCCGAATTTGAATATATTTTGCCACGCTTTCATTTCATTTTCTGGAAAACAAAACAAAGAAATTTGATTATTATTTGCAATATATAACTAAATACAATTTTAGCTTACCTTATTTGAAATTTTGTTTGCAAAACAATCCCAAATCCAGCAGTTTTTTGTTCTTATAATTTTTCCTTTAACTTTCAAACGACAAATTTAGTTTTTTAAATGATACAAAAATATATTTGGAATAAAATGTATTTGTTGACATTTTTTCAATTTTGCCTATGTGTCTTCCAGCTGATAAAAGGAAGATATGTTGCAAATACTACTTTGATTGTTTTCTTAAAGATAAAATAATGATATTGCCGTAATATCTTCTGGGTTATATATCTTCCAAATGTTTATTGGGATAGAATTATTTATTTAGGGTGTGTGTGAAACGAGAGCAAAGTATAATGGTAAAAACATTTGCTCTATGGTGAAAAAGTTTTAAATTTTGCTGTGTGAAATGAAATCTTTTTCGACAATTGGTGTGTTTGGGTACTTTTCCAGTAAAGTCCAGTAAAAATTACTCAGTAACAAATTTACAGAGAGTAAGGCAAAATTTACTCTCAAAAAGAAAAATATCTAAAAATGTACGCAAACAGAAAAATTGTAAGAATTAGTAAAATACTGCTGCCAACTTCTTCCGTAAAAATATCGCTAAATCAAACTAAAAAATCACTGGAAAATATCTAAATTATAAAAAAAATTAAATAGCGATAAATCCCTAAATTGCACGAACTTTTTTGGTTCTGTTGAAAAATTTCACAAAAATAGCTATATATTTCAAACTTCTTAAAACTTTCTTAAAAAATTATTGATACATCGCCAAATTTTTCGAACTTTTTTGTTTTCCATAAAAATTTACCGATAAATCGCTGAATAATAATGATTCAAAAATTCTGTCAAGGAAATGAATGTAAAAAAATGCTAAGAAAATGTGAAGACTGTCTTAAAAAGGAATATCGCTAGTTTTCCCGCTAATAGCTAAATTATATTTTATCCCCCTAAACGAGTTGAAGTATCGCTAGATTTGCCGAGAAAATAGCTAAATTGGCAACAGTTATTAAAATAGATGATTGCGAAATAAACCTTTTCAAATTATTGGATTAATAAATAAAACCTAATAAAATGATAACTTACTTACTCCTTCCATCGTAAATAAGCTTATATTTAAATATTTTTTATTTTTATTGTTTTGTTTCTTCAATCATATGTTTTAAATCATATGTTTTTTTTCTTACAAATTCTTACTAGCAAAAATTCATCCAGTAAAAACTTGTAAGTTCTCTGGTATTGAACTGTCACTTTACCCTCTATTTTTCCTCTCTCCTTACTGAGTAATTGTGTAAACAAACACCTTCCAGTAAAAACTTGTACAAATTTGTACGAATTTGTACAAATTTTCGGGTACGCAAACACACTTAATGTAAAATTTTTGACAGTTTTAAATAATAATGAAAAAAGAAATAAAAGGAAACAAATATTTTTAAGAAATATATGCGCTTTCTAATTGCAATTTTCCTACAAACCAGATCGTTGAAATTAAGTTTTACATGTGGTTTCTAGAAGACGTTCGTTGTCACACGAATGAGTGACTACATGTATTTTGTTTTTGTATTGCATCTAGAAACACCACCTTAGTTTTGGATAAAAAAAAGACGAAGCCGAGAAGTAAAAATGGTTACCTCCATGTAATGTAATTTTCTTCTGCCTTTTTTCTGGTACGTTAATTTTAAATCTGTTTTGTTTTTGTTCAGAATTAATTAATTTTAAATCTGTTTTGCTTTTGTTCAGAATTTTTCATTTGTGTGTATATACTGTTTCTCAATTTTTATTTTATGTATAAAGAAACTTTCAAATTTCAAAATGTCAAATATTTCTATGCTTATGTCAAAAATTCTACTAGCCCTATGCAGAGACAATTAATTATAGAGATAGGAAATCAAAACTTACACTACTCACCGGTAGGGGGCGCTGAAATTTAGTATCACCTGAGCAACTATTTAGTATCAGCTGAGCTTATATTTAAAAACGCAAAAATTGCTGAAAACTGCGCAAAATAAGAAAAAATCAAGCGCAAAATATGTTCAAATAATAAAATTTGAGAATTCCTTTTTTTTATTTGCTTTTTTGTTTGTTATTATTTCAGTTTAAATAAAAAAAGAAAATTGTCAATTTTTTGAACAAAGTGCCATCTAGTGATAACGATGTCGTTATAACTTTTGTTTTTAATGATGCCATACCCCTGGCCCTATGGGCTAGTGAAATTTTATTCACCTCAAAACTGTCAAAAATTTAGCATAAGCCCAAATTAGTTTGGTAGTAAAGTGAGGTGAAATGAGGTATCGTAAAGTAGAAATCTATTTTCAATAGATTTTCTTCCGTCAAATTTACTTCCAAACTAAGTAGTTGTGTATATTAACACTAGTTAAAAGTAAACAGCTGACATGATACTTTACGATACTACCAGACTAATGAAGCCTTTAGTTTGATTTTACGACTTTTAAGGTGTAATAGCAATTAAAGCATATCGGCATTTAAAGCAGGTGACATTTATAGAACTTTTTATGTATAAGAAAAGGTAAGGGACCAACCTCTCTTAACGAACCTCTTGATTGGTCTGTTTTAAACGATAAAATATGTTAACATTGCAACAAATTTTATTAACATATTTCTTTCGTGCACGTTGCAAAAGCACGTGAGCGACTTAATAGAGCCTTAATAATACATTTTAATTCTTAACTTTTATATATTTGCATTTAGTGAAAAGAAGAATTCATATTTGGGTCATAGTCCAGGAGATTCAATGGGATCCAATTCTTTTTTTTCCTTCCCTTTTTCAATGGGAACTGTAATTGAAGTATATTTTAAAATATGTACGAATAATTAAAAAATATGTAAATAATCGTAAATTAATAAAGTACGTTAATAAAATTAACTATTTTGTTGTTTTTTTAGAGATAAAAAATGGAATCTCTAATAAATTCGTAATTTACAAACAAATGGATTTGCAAAGAAAAAAACAACATTATATATACATTTTTGAAAGTTGTTTTAAAGCACATACATTCAAAACAGAAAAAGAGTACTTATCGCTTCATTGTAACCAATTTAAAAGTTGTTTGTTTTGAATGATTTACACATATTTTTGCTGGGTACTCTCAGATTAGTTTGAAATTTGGATATTTGATAGAGAAAAGAATCTAAGATCAACCCTTAACATTTTTTCGTCCACCCTGGACGAACCCTACACATATTTTAACCTTCAAATTGATTATTTTGTTTTCAAAGAAAACAAAATCTTGCCTGTTCGAACTTTATTCACAAATCAGTGAGGCCAGATATTATTCAGCCTCTAATTCGATGTTTTTATATTTTAATTATTTAAATAAAAACCGTGCGTATTAGTTTTTCAAAATTTTGTTCCTACAAACAGGATAGACAGCTGTTTCGAAGGACGTTACTCCCCCTCATCAGTATCCGCGCAAGATCATAGCCATAAGAGATTATGACTGAAGTTAGTTTGATTATTTATATGCAAAACATCAGAGTTTATACTTATCCCCACTTTAAAAAAATGAGAATTCTGACAAAAAAAGTTTTTACAAAAGTGTTATTTTAAAAGCGCTCCGAATAGTATCAACTGATTGTGAAGTAATTATAATTTAGCTCTAACACTGATTTATTTTACATGTGGTGTCCCATGTTGTCAGTAGTTCAACTTCAGCATTTTGTTAGTAATTTAAAAGTGATGTACATAATGTTAATAAATTATGGTTTTTAGGTATACATTTTCATCACATTAATACGAGTTCATTTTGTTTGCATTTTTAGAGTGATTCAGAAGTACTCGTTATAATATATAATATAATACTTTTTAAAAGTGATGTAAATGTTCTTTCTAAAATGTATGAAATAGCATATCCCAGCAAAAAATTTTCAAAATAGAGTATCGAGTTGGGAATCTGGTATTTTTGGTAGAACGCCTTCCCAATTGGATTACCAACTTGTTTCTTTTAACAAGGCGTGAGACTAAATGCAATCGATTCTTTGGAATCGCAATGGTAGCTAGTTACTCTTTTTCTTACAGAACACCTTTGAGTTTTAGTAAAAGAAGGTGTTTTAATAACAAAAGGAGTAAGCGAGTTTCTAAAAATAGATTTTCTCAAAATAGAATTTACCAATTAAATTTTAAAATATATAAAAAAAACTTACACATGTGTTTCGTTGGGATTTGATCCCTGGCTTTCTGCGTGTCAGCCGGATACTCATAATAATCAGATTTTATTTTTTTTATAATAACTATATACTTTTTAGCACAAGCTTGTTTTTTTTTTTGGTAAAAGAGGTAGTTCTTTAGAATTTATATATAAGGCCTTACAATACACCTTGCAAATTACAGAAAAAGGAAGCGAGTATTTAAAATCGCGCATTTTAAAATTTATTGAAAAAGTAAAAAAGTACGCACACATTAGTTTCTTGGGGGTTTGATCCGTGAGCAGGGTTAACGCTGAGAATTTTGAAAAAGTAGCGCAAAAAGTCGTTTTTTCAAAATAATGTCGCATTTATTATTTAAACAAAACACATCCAACGAAAAGAAATTAACAATTTAAACAAAAAAAAAACAAAATCAGAAATCCATCGAAAAATTTATCGTTTGAAAATTTGTTTCTGTGTTTTTGTACAAGTTCATTAATGGGAACTCAGTCTTCTATTTCGGTATCTAGCAAATTCGGAGTTGATAGCATCGAGTCACAGGTTTTGACTTTTAACTTATTAGTTAATTTAATTATCATTAATTCCAATTTAGAATAAATTCTTTCCGCACACGCGCTGCATTGAGGTTACCTATACTTAAAGCAAATTAGTACACAAATCTGTTTAAATGCGTTCTTATTCCATTGAACCAATTTTTATGTTATTTTGTCTTAAAATTTAGGATTAAACTAATATTTTTTATAATTCCAATTTTGCATAACTATTAATTTCTAATAATTTTGAAAGCTAATTTTTAGCAATTCGTGTTTCTTGATTTTTAAATTTTGCCAGTTAATTTAAATAATATTTGTTTTTAAATCATTGATGGAACTCACAGTGCGTGCTATATTAAGTTTTAAATTAGCATTTGTCGTAAATTTGACAATTTTCTATGGACTAAACTTCAAAAATCTTACTATTTTAAAACGATAGCACATTAGCACTTAAACTGTGAATTCCTTCATTATATTCTTATGTCTCTGCTATCAGGGTCACATATGGGTGGCGCTATTTCCCATATTTTTTGTTTCATAATCTGAAAATACTTTATTTCTCGGAAGCTAAGCGAGATACAGCATAGGGGCCAAAAATTCGTACCTATACCTTAAACTACATTCACAAACGAGAGAAAACTGCTAGAGCTAGAGCAAAAAACACCCATAATTTACTTAAATCATTCACAATAGAGCTATTTCGAAGTGTATTTTGCTATGTATCCAGTAGTTTTTTCTCGCGTGCAACTGTGTCTTTATAATCTACATATCTATACTTTCAATAATAAATATGGTGATATCTTAGGTAGGATCCGGAGTGTCAAAAAATCCACATTTTAAGCGATATTTTACTATAAATTTTTTACACCAAGAAAAATTTCTCTTGAATTTAGACTAAATTTTTTACTTAAATTGTCCATATATTTAGCAGCTTGCTTACTTTACAAAAAAGGGGGAAAAAGTCGCACAAAGTTAGGAAAAGTGGCAAAATTAGACTAGTTTGAAAAAGTCGCACATAAAGTCAAAGGCCGTCAAAAAGGTTGCAAATTGCAACTTTAGTCGCACAACGGTAACCCTGTCCGTGAGCTTGTTGCATGTCAGGCTCATAGATTACATAAATAAATAAATAAATAAATAAATAAATAAATAAATAAATAAATAAATAAATAAATAAATAAATAAATAAATAAATAAATAAATAAATAAATAAATAAATAAATAAATAAATAAATAAATAAATAAATAAATAAATAAATAAATAAATAAATAAATAAATAAATAAATAAATAAATAAATAAATAAATAAATAAATAAATAAATAAATAAATAAATAAATAAATAAATAAATAAATAAATAAATAAATAAATAAATAAATAAATAAATAAATAAATAAATAAATAAATAAATAAATAAATAAATAAATAAATAAATAAATAAATAAATAAATAAATAAATAAATAAATAAATAAATAAATAAATAAATAAATAAATAAATAAATAAATAAATAAATAAATAAATAAATAAATAAATAAATAAATAAATAAATAAATAAATAAATAAATAAATAAATAAATAAATAAATAAATAAATAAATAAATAAATAAATAAATAAATAAATAAATAAATAAATAAATAAATAAATAAATAAATAAATAAATAAATAAATAAATAAATAAATAAATAAATAAATAAATAAATAAATAAATAAATAAATAAATAAATAAATAAATAAATAAATAAATAAATAAATAAATAAATAAATAAATAAATAAATAAATAAATAAATAAATAAATAAATAAA